>CM032452.1:115520265-115598883 GCA_019049505.1 Pachyrhynchus sulphureomaculatus | reverse complement strand
GATTATAGATTATAGATTATAGATTATAGATTATAGATTATAGATTATAGATTATAGATTATAGATTATAGATTATAGATTATAGATTATAGATTATAGATTATAGATTATAGATTATAGATTATAGATTATAGATTATAGATTATAGATTATAGATTATAGATTATAGATTATAGATTATAGATTAATAGATTATAGATTATAGATTATAGATTATAGATTATAGATTATAGATTATAGATTATAGATTATAGATTATAGATTATAGATTATAGATTATGAGATTATTAGATTATAGATTTATAGATTATAGATTATAGATTATAGATTATAGATTATAGATTATAGATTATAGATTATAGATTATAGATTATAGATTATAAAGATTATAGATTATAGATTATAGATTATAGATTATAGATTATAGATTATAGATTATAGATTATAGATTATAGATTATAGATTATAGATTATAGATTATAGATTATAGATTATAGATTATAGATTATAGATTATAGATTATAGATTATAGATTATAGATTATAGATTATAGATTATAGATTATAGATTATAGATTATAGATTATAGATTATAGATTATAGATTATAGATTATAGATTATAGATTATAGATTATAGATTATAGATTATAGATTATAGATTATAGATTATAGATTATAGATTATAGATTATAGATTATAGATTATAGATTATAGATTATAGATTATAGATTATAGATTATAGATTATAGATTATAGATTATAGATTATAGATTATAGATTATAGATTATAGATTATAGATTATAGATTATAGATTATAGATTATAGATTATAGATTATAGAATTATAGATTATAGATTATAGATTATAGATTATAGATTATAGATTATAGATTATAGATTATAGATTATAGATTATAGATTATTGATTAGATTATAGATTATAGATTATAGATTATAGATTATAGATTTATAGATTATAGATTATAGATTATAGATTATAGATTATAGATTATAGATTATAGATTATAGATTATAGATTATAGATTATAGATTATAGATTAAGATTATAGATTATAGATTATAGATTATAGATTATAGATTATAGATTATAGATTATAGATTATAGATTATAGATTATAGATTATAGATTATAGATTATAGAATTATAGATTATAGATTATAGATTATAGATTATAGATTATAGATTATAGATTATAGATTATAGATTATAGATTATAGATTATAGATTATAGATTATAGATTATAGATTATAGATTATAGATTATAGATTATAGATTATAGATTATAGATTATAGATTATAGATTATAGATTATAGATTATAGATTATAGATTATAGATTATAGATTATAGATTATAGATTATAGATTATAGATTATAGATTATAGATTATAGATTATAGATTATAGATTATAGATTATAGATTATAGATTATAGATTATAGATTATAGATTATAGATTATAGATTATAGATTATAGATTATAGATTATAGATTATAGATTATAGATTAGATAATAGATTATAGATTATAGATTATAGATTATAGATTATAGATTATAGATTATAGAGCTTATAGATTATAGATTATAGATTATATAGATTATAGATTATAGATTATAGATTATAGATTATAGATTTATAGATATTCTCTGCTACATAATATTGTTCCATATTTAATGGTTTTAGGCTGTGGGAACGCACTAGCGGCAAACTTTTTTCCGACTTCATTCGCTATTATCGTCACTATGCTACCTATCGTAATAAAATATAGCCTATAACCTGGCCAGAGAACATATGTATGTTTTAAAAAAAAAGTACGTAAATCGGATAAGTGGTTCTCCAGTGATAAGCGCACTAACGGACAGACAGACAGACAGAGAGACGTTGCATTTTATATACATTATAGATATAGATTCAGGATATTTAAAAATATCCGAAATAATAGTTTTATTCCATAATTTTAAAGATTATACAATTTTACATTATTTATTAAAATGTTTTTTTTTTTTTTAAGTTAGTAGTTTCCTGACAACTTTAAGTGTGTTTTCTGAAAAAACTTCAAAGTGGATGTCTTTTTTTATGATTTTTTTTTTTTAGATTCATAAATCGCAAAAAAATACTTGTGGCTCACTTAAAAGACATAGAATCTTTTTGTATACCTGCGTAATGTAATAACCAAGGCTCAACTTGTTATCATCTAAATGCGATTTAGGATTAACAGTCGACTCCAGGAAGAGCAGCTGGAAACGATGAGTTTGCGATCTGGTTGAATGTAAGTGTTATCAGATTTTTAAAATTTAAAATATACAATGGTTCATCGGCTTTCGCTATATTATTTAAAGTGTAATAAAGTAAAATTATCGTGTATGGTTTTTGCTAATAGAGAAGGAAGTAAATAACATTATATTTATAATAAAGAGCTTAAACTTATTAAGATTTGCACTTTTTAATAAGTTATATATATTCACTTATAATCTGCTATTACAATTAACAAATAAAAGTGATAACACCGGTACGTATCGCAGTCGGATTTACTAGCAGAATACCTGCGATCATTCTATCCCTTGTATATCAAACATATATGCTGTACCTACTGACACGATATTATTTGCTTATGTTTCATATATAGGCAAGTGAAAATGAGACAGTAGTTATTAGATATAGCATATCTTCCAACAAAAAAAATTTTGGTTAGAACTGAAAAGTACATTGAACTTGATTAAATGGAAATTTTGTTTCTGGCTCAAGCTTTACCTTAATCATTTCTAAATTAGGTAGTCGAAACCCAAAAAACTATAAATTTTTGTTTCATTTACACTACTTATCAATAAAATCGTCCATCCAATTTTCTCCAAAGATATTTGACTTAGAAAGTTAAAATTTGGCGCTGATATAGGAATTGATGGCCTCATCAGAGCAATGTAGTTTTGAAAGTTAAATTTTGACTTAAGGGGTTAGTTTTTGGGGGTAAAATCGGAAGTGAAAAATTTTTTTTTTTACTAGGTCATCGAGTGGGATGTTAAATGAAAGCTTGTAAAAACACGAGTTCAAAAATATATATATATATTGTAATACTTGCGTACACTTTCCTTTGTATTGTTTTCAAAAAAATTCCAAAAATCGCTGTCTTATCTCGAAAAGTACTGATCAAAAGATTTTGAAAAAATTTTAGACTATTCTCCATAAAGTGTAGATTGAACGAAAATTATCATGAGTACATTATCTTTCATAATCTATCTGCTATATCAAAAAAAAACCCAAAAATTTCAAGACCATCAGTTTTCAGTAAAGATCGAGAAAACTCATTTGTATGTCATTTTATACCTCTGTAACAAAAATTTTTATGTTAAACGCAATCAACGTACGAAACACTAATTGCGCAAGTCCTACTTGAACTTGGCCAGTTTTTTTTTTTAAATATAGGACTGGGACTGATCTATCAGTTCTTGAAACTGAAAAAACTAATAAAACAAAATTTGACGTTGTTTCTCAAATTTATATTTTTTGGGTGGAATTTAATTTTACTGCACTATAGTAATTTGGGTTCTTTCAGAACATACCACACCAAAATTTATTAGTATATTGGTTACCTCCTGCTGTATGCATGGGTTCATACACCTCCTATGGTACGTACTAAGTTGGCGGTAGCATGCACTTTTAGAAGAATGTGGCTTCGTAAAAATGAATTTAAAAACATTTTTTTATGTGTTCGGATTTAAAAAAGGACATGCAGTGGTTGGATGGTTGTAGGCGGGGCAGGAGATTGTTCCTGTTTGTACACTGCACCTTCTTGGCTTATTGCGCCCCCCGTTTTTTGGTTACATGAGCGTTGTCACTTTAACAAGGTTTGTCAGCTTTCTTTCAAGCCCTTCATGTGGTAATTTATCGCCCGTAGGTCTCCGAACACTTTATGTCTATTCTGAGTTAACGCCGTATATTCATATAGAATATTTATTTCTTCCTCTTTATCACACAGTTTGCATGTCGTAGAATCATTGTGGATACCTATTTTCTGTAAATATTTTCTCAGGAGACAATGGCCGGTGATCAGTCCCACTACTAGTTTGGTGTGGGCTCTCGCTAAACGAAGTACATCAGTTCTTAGTTAGCGGCCACCAATTACATCTCTCGCATGTCTTTGAGTAGATGTTGCGAGTCAAGCGATTGTCGCTTTTACACCTGTTTTGGTATACCAAACGCTGGTTCTGGACTCCTGTATGATTTTGTAACTCCGAATCTTACGAATTCAGCAGCCAAGTAACAGAAAGCTGTTCTATAGTCGTGGGTTATTTATATAATACTATGAATTGAAGTAGAGCAATATAAACTTGGGACGACCTGCACCATGAACCTTTTTCAGTGGTATCTATCTTCCTTTTTACGAATTATCTCTGTTATCAGTATCCCACTTGCACATGGAAATCTTTAAGCAGTGTTTGGGTTTGTTGCAGGAAAAACTAAATATCAGTAATTTCAGCTGATTATTCCTCTCAAAGTGAAAGCTATATCTTCGTTTCCTGAGATCAGAGGTTAGTCGAATTGCCCAAAGAAATATTCGCGACAGTATCTAATTTTACGCAATTATATTTTTTATTATTCTTTATTAGCATATATGATTAATGTTTGTTATTATGAAAATATTTATTATTATATAACAGAGTACCTACGCACTGTGAGAAAAGCGATAATAAATTTGGCTTTTCAGCAAATCTAAACCTGAAAAGTCATTCAAATGATATTAAAATTGAAATAGAAGGACCCTATTCTTATATAAATAAAATAAATGTCATGGTACTTGTTTCTATCTATCTGCCTTCCCATATATCTGTTTGGATTGATCTTGAAAACCATCGTAGGTTTTATTGTTCTCTAGAACATTCCTCGAGAATGATTAGGATTATGAAACAATGCCCTTTCACCTCGAGGAGCCCAACAGTGACAGTATTAGTTTTACATAGATGATAAGCTTTTCTGTGTCACATTTGAGAGCGTAAGACGCTAGAGGTTTCGAGGTGCTTCAAAGACGGGAACAAGTTAGGTAGCAGTTAGTAAGCAGGGATGTGGAAGTGAGCATCAAGTAGGAAGAAATTGGGGGAAAAAGACCAGCGTTAATACGGTGCAAGATGAAAATTCTATTTGAGTAGAGTTTAACAGACATTTTGTTGGAGCTGGCAATTTTAAGCATTTTGTAAGGCAGTAATAATGAATACTCTATATTTTAGGCTATATACTACTTGGCAGCACCTTGTAGAAACTCTCTTCGTAATTACATAACACACGTAACAGCTCTGGGTGAAATTCTGAAAATTTCTATGATGTCGATTTAAGCGCAAACAAAGTTTAAACCTATTTTTTGTGCTGCTCCATTCAACAATGATTGATTATATAAATAAGATATAAAGAAAGAATCATGAATATTAGTCAGAATTAATAACATTACGTGAATGTTGAGCACTAAAGAGACTATTTTTAATGTTCCGTATCAAAATTGAAAAACGGAGCACCTCAGTGTCTGTCTGTGGGTTTGTTACAGCCGAGTTTCTCCGAAACTAGTTGACATAGAAAGTCGAAAATTGTCACAACCATAGAAATTGAAGGCCTAATAATAATAATTTATTTTGATAGATGTGATTTCAGTGATTCAACAAAAAATCGGTAGAGGGAGCCTTTGTCTACGACGCATTTTAGTAAGAGTATCAGTCGAAATCACGTAAAATCCGGTTTCAGTTTTTCAAAGTTAAAAATTATAAAAAATTATTTAACCTGAGCAATGCACTAGCAAAGACTGACTGATTTTATCTATTGTTTCAATAGAAAACGAGATCCTAAATGATTTAGATACCAGACAAATAATAGCAGATTTCGCAAATATAAAAGCGAGAAAAATTCAATTTATTTAGGTACCTCTATTAGCATATATTCATCTATAATATATATAAAATTCAACGTCTCTCTGTCTGTCTGTCTGTCTGTTTGTCTGTCTGTCCGTTAGTGCGCCTATCACTGAAAAACCACTTATCCGATTTATGTACTTTTTTTTTTAAAACATACATATGTTCTCTGGCCAGGTTATAGGTTATATTTTATTACGATAGATAGCATAAGGAATGAGCAGTGACGTAAAATAGTGAATGATGTCGGAAATAAGTTTGCCGCTAGCGCGTGCCTTTGCAATACACAGCCTAAACCATTAAATATGGAACAATATTATGTAGCAAAGAATATCTGTAATGTATAATCTATAATATATATAAAATGCAATGTCTCTCTGTCTGTCTGTCCATTAGTGCGTTTATCACGCGGGAATCACTTATCCGATTTACCTGTCTTTTTTTAAATTCATGCATATATTCTTTGGCCAGGTTATATAATAATAATCTATATCTATAATATATATAAAATGCAATGTTTGTCTGTCCGCCTGCCTGTCCGTTAATGCGCTTATCCCTCGAGAACCACTTATTTACGTGATTTTTTAAATTCATACATATGTTCTCTGACCAGGTTATAGGTATATATTTTATTACATCTATAATATATATAAAATGCAACGTATTCTGTCTGTCTGTCTGTCCGTTAGTGCGCTTATCACTGGAGAACCACTTGTCCGATTTTCGTACTTTTTTTTTAAAACATACATATGTTCTCCGGCCAGGTTATAGGCTATATTTTATTACGATAGGTATCATAAGGAATGAGCAGTGACAATAATAGTAAATGAAGTCGGACAAAGTTTGCCGCTAGCGCGTTCTCTTGCAATACACAGTCCAAACCATTAAATATGGAACAATATTATGTAGTAGAGAATATCTATAATATATATAAAATGCAATGTCTCTCTGTCCGTCTGTCTGTCTGTCCGTCCGTTAGTGTGCTTATCACTGGAGAACTACTTATCCGATTTACGTGCTTTTTTTTTTAAACATACGTATGTTCTCTGGCCAGGTTATAGGATATATTTTATTAGGTGACATAAGGAATAAGCAGTGACGATAATAGTGAATTAAGTCGGAGAAAAGTTTGCCGCTAGCGCGTTCTCTTGCAATACACTCCCTAAAGCACTAAATATGGAACAATATCATGTAGCAAATAATACAATATATATAAAATGTAACGTCTCTCTGTCTGTCTGTCCGTTAGTGCGCTTGTCACTCGAGAACCACTTATCCGATTTACGTGTTTTTATAAATTTATACATATGTTCTATATAATTCGATATAAGCCTAGATAATGGGAGATAAGGTGAGATAATGGGAGATAAGGAGAACTAATGGGAGATAAGTCGAGATAAGCCTAGATAATGGGAAATAAGGTGAGATAATGGGAGATAAGGAGAAATAATGGAAGATAAGGAGAAATAATGGGAGATAAGTCGAGATAAGCCTAGATAATGGGAAACAAGGTGAGATAATGGGAGATAAGGCGAAATAATGGAAGATAAGGAGAAATAATGGGAGATAAGTCGAGATAAGCCTAGATAATGGGAAATAAGGTGAGATAATGGGAGATAAGGCGAAATAATGGGAGATAAGGAGAAATAATGGGAGATGAGCAGAGATAAACCTAGATAATGGAAATTATGTAGAGATAATGGGAAATAAGGAGAAATATTGGGAGATAAGGAGAAGTAATGGGAGATATTTTATTACGTTGGGTAACATAAGAAATAAGCAGTGACGATAGTAGTGAATCAAGTCCACGCGAGCTGAGCCGCGGCCCGGCTAGTTAATTCATATAATTAAGTAATAAAAAAAATATTGTTTGGTATTCAAGATTTCATGTGTGATTTCAACTGAACTTTTCTTGGTATTGGCAAAATACTCCGGCACAGCGTCGGCTATACATTTCCAGTGTAAGCTGACATATGACACCATTAGTGGTCATAGTAATTACTAGTTTGACAAGACCTATTTATACTTTTTTATATATTTTTGAAAATTTTACGTCATAAACATTAATGACAATAAATCGTTTGACTTTAGAAAGTGATTCTTTGCCGTTTTACATACCCTTAACAAAACTAAAGTGCTTTTTTAAGTAAATAAATGCAACAGCTAAACAATAATTTCTTTTTGGAACAAAACTATCATTTCTAGTAGTTTTTTAAGTTTCAGATTCTAATTTGACATCGAAACATGAGGAATAATGTTTAGTGTTGAACAAAAATATCCGTTTTACACACCCTTAACAAAACCTCCTAAATAGGAACAAAAGGTTGCAAAACAGTCTAATGTATATCTCTTGATAGTTTTAGAAGTCAATTTTGTGGATAGATGGATTGAATGAATATGAGAGAATGTGAGTGGGTGTGTGAGGTAGTGAGTGAGTGAGCGAGCGAGTGAGTGAGTGAGTGAGTGAGTGAGTGTAGAAGTGAATAAGTGAGTGGGGGGTATGTGAATGAAAGAGTGAGTGGCAGAGTGAGCAAGTGAGTGAGTAAGTAAACGAGTCAGTGTAGAAGTGAGTGAATGGGTGAGAATGGAGGTATGTGAATGAGGGAGTGTGTGAGTGAGTGAGTGTCTGAGCGAACAAGTAAGTGAGTGAGTGAGTGTGTTAGTTGGTGAGTAAGTGATTGCGTTTTAATCTTTCGTTTATAAGTTCTGTTTTTTATTTTCTTTTTTTTTCGTCTTTTTATTAGAAATTTTTTATCTATTAGGGATAACGTTTTCATTTCTTTTTTGGTGCTTTCAATTTGTCTTCAAATCATCAAATGTTTGATTTTGTTTTATGATTTCTATTTATTAAAATATTTTTTTGTCATTTTACTAGTTTTCTGGCAATTTTAAGTGTGTTTTCTGAAAAAAAAACCTCACGGTGGATATCTTTTTAGTATTCCGTACGGAATTCTTATAAGATGACGTCGGTGTCTGTCCGTCTGTCTGTCCGTCACACACGATTTTTTCTCCGAAACTATTTGTCATAGAAAGTTAAAATTTGGTAATAATATAGGAATTGATGGCCTCATTAGAGCCATGTAGTTTTGAAAGTTAAATATTGACTTAAGGGATTAGTTTTGGGGGGTGAAATCGGAAGTAAAAAAAAAATTTTTTTTACTAGGTCATCGACTGTGGTGTCAAATGAAAGCTTGTGAAAACGCAAGTAAAATATATATATGTAATGTAATACTTGCCAGCACTTTTCTTTGTATTATTTCTAAAAAATTGCGAAAAAAAAAAACGCTGTCCACCCGCCTTATCTCGAAAAGTACCGTCAAACGGGGTGAAGTCGATCAAAAAAATACGTTTTTTTGAGATAACTGAATAACAAATAATTATATTTTAATGCAATTAAAAATATAACTTCCTTGATACTTAGGTTGTCGACTGGTGACTGGAGTAAGGTCATAGATGCAAATTTTTTTTTTATTTTGAATTAAAAGGTGATCGACTTCACCCCAGGGTTCGGGGTGAAGTCGATCACCCATTTTAAAATGCATATTTCCCACTTTAGGATTGTTCGGGATGAAGTCGATCAGTAAAAAATTAAAAAAATTATATGTAGGTATCAAGGTACCACCTACATTTGCAGAATTTTGCAATAAAACACAAATTAAGGAAATACGAGGCTGGTTTGAATAGTCCGTGCAAAGTCCGAGAGATGGCACCACCGGCGCGTATCGAGGTCATGTTTAGTTAGTAGCATCTCTTGAATGAACGCACACCAAGTTTCAGCCATATTGATCTATTTCTTTGTGTTCGGCATTCGTGTGAATCAATGAAGTCGAATGATTTTCAAGAAATGGACGAAAAAGAATTTCGTGTGGTGATTAAACATTACTTTATGAAAGGCAAAACGCCTCAGGAGACTAAAGAGAAGCTTGATAAACATTATGGTGACTCTGCACCTTCGATTAGAACAGTTTATAAGTGGTTTTAAAATTTTCGGACTGGCCATATGGGCACAACTGACGCTGAACGTTCTGGACGGCCTGTGGAGGTTACGACTCCAGAAATCATTGATCAAATCCATGATATGGTGATGGATGACAGAAGAGTTAAGATGCGTGAGATTGCTAGTGCTGTGGGCATCTCGGCTGAACGGGTACATAATATTTTGCATAAACATTTGGACATGAGAAAGCTATCCGCAAGATGGGTGCCGCGATTGCTCACGCTTGACCAAAAACGGAATCGTGTAAAGTGTTGCAAGGATGGTTTGCAGCTGTTCCAGAAGAATGCGGAGGACTTTAAGCTTCGTTTCGTCACTGTGGATGAAACATGGATACATTACTATACTCCTGAGAACAAACAACAATCTAAACAATGGGTTACCAAGGGGAATCTGCACCAACAAAGGCGAAGACCGTTCCTTCGGCCGGAAAGGTTATGGCGACTGTCTTTTGGGATTCGCAAGGGATAATCCTCATCGACTATCTGGAAAAGGGTAAAACTATTACAGGTGAATATTATTCATCGTTATTGGACCGTTTGAAAACCGAGCTGCAAGAAAAACGCCCGCGATTGGCCCACAAGAAAGTCCTTTTCCATCACGACAACGCACAAGCACACACCTCAGCAGTTGTGGTCGCAAAATTAATGGAAATAGGATTCCAACTCGTTTCACATCCCCCCTATTCTCCAGACTTGGCTCCCTCGGACTACTATTTGTTCCCAAATTTGAAGAAATGGCTGGCGGGACAAAGATTTTATTCAAACGAGGAGGTGATTGCAGACACTAATGGATATTTTGCAGACTTGGACAAATCCTATTATTCGGAAGGGATCAACAAACTAGAACATCGTTGGACGAAGTGTATAAGCCTAAAAGGAGACTATGTCCAAAAATAAAAATGGTTTACCCCAAACACATAAGTAGTTTTTATTTTTGCACGGACTTTTCAAACCAGCCTCGTATAAACGTTTATTCTTTGGACAAGCTTTACACAGCCATTGATTTCTTAACGACATAAACCTTAAATAAACAAACTATACTTAAAAATAAAAATACAGGCAAAAATAAAACTAAAAAATAGAATTCAAAAAATTACGAAATGAATGAACATACAAAAATTTCTCACTGGAGTGTTTCCATTTCGTTTTTTTCTAAGTGAGAAGAAATGTTTGCCCCGCTTTAGTGATTTTAAATTAACTTGTCGGACAATCTGTTCCCTGTTTATGACAGACTCATCCGGAATATTTGGATAAATGAAAAAGAAAGATTTCATGGATGGATGTTTACGCAGTGTACTTACAACTATCTCAGTCAGTGATATTTCAATAATTTTAGCGATATAAAATCGATCTCTCTTATTTGTTTCATATTTTGTGATGATAAATTGTCCTATATCCCAGTTCCTGGATGAATCAAGAATAATGTTGGCTGGCTCAGCAGAACTTTCTCCAATTTCATAATCATTTGTGTTGATATGCTGTTCCTCCGCCTCCAATATCTGTAAGTCATCTTCCTCTTCGCTGTCGCTTATTTGCCTCTTACGTGTTTTTGGGTTGCTTGCAACTGCTCTGGTTCTCTTTTTCCAAATCTTCTGTGCCTATGCTTTTGCCAGCGGCTATGTTTAGTCTTTTTCCTCGCTTTGGAGCATCATTAGGCCCAGTCTTGAGCTCGTGTAGATAATCTACAAGCACTGCAGTCATTGAAGTTTCTGCCACGTTTCCTTCCTCCGGTGTAGTAGGCTCTTTTCTTTTTATTTTTGCAAGAAAGCATCGGGATTGAAGGGGACTAGGCCACAGGCTCTAAATCCAGCTAAAATATTGTTCATTTCGCGATCCCCAAGTCCTTCATCCGTGGTTTTCAACATCCTAGGAAATATAGTTTTTGGTAAAACCCCCTATTCTTTAGTTTCCATTCCTCCAGTGCTCTTTTCCATGATGCTTTGAGAGGACGAAAATATGCCACGTCCAGTGGCTGGAGCATGTGGGTCGAATTGGGGGAGAGTAAGACAAACTTAATGTTGTTATTTTCGCACTCTTGAATGACACTGACAGTAATATGACTTTGCAAGTTATCTCCAATAAGCAACTTGGTTCCTTCTAATTTTCGGAAAAATGGAAGTGCTATGGTCCTGAACCAATCGTCAAACAATTCAGAATCAAACCATCCCTTTGGAGACCTGTTGTAAATTGCTCCTGGTAATCTGCCCTCCTTCCAACCTTCATAAATATGTTTGGCTTTGTACACTGTAATAACTAGGGAGACGAGTTCCATCAGCAGCTATTGCGAACATAACTGTTGTGCTGCTTTTGGTGGTATCAAGTGTCCTGTAGGCGTGTTTGCTTCCTTTCTTCATTACCACTTTAACCGCTCCGGGATCATCAACGAAGTTTGTTTCGTCAGAGTTTACAACGTTTTGTGGTGGGATCTTTCTGATTATATCCGCCACATTTCGGAAATATTCCTCAACAATCTCGTATGTTACAGCGGCTCTCACTCGCTTTGTATTCTCCGCAAGTTTGACTGTAAGCTGAGGATGCCTCTTTATCAGACCATTAAACCACCCTTCTCCTGGCATATTATTTTTAAATCGCTTTTCAGTGATGCTACGACTATTTAAATATTGCTGCGTGATTCGCCTAATATCAATGGGCTTTAATGGGAAACCCCACTCAGCACAGGTTTGCAAAGCATTCACTAACAAAGTTTCAGAATGCTCGTCAAGAGCAGGTTAACCACCATATGTCAAGAGAGCTGCCACATGATAGTGATTGTTAAGTGTCGTATATGGCACTGCGAACCTTTCTGACGCTTTTCGCATGCTCAGTCTTTTTTTGTGCACTGCATCCAGCGCTCTCTCTAAATACACGGGATCGTAGTTTTTTTTGCCATAAGTACCCAGCTTCTTTATGTATTTTCGTGGCATCTATAAAAAAGAAAATAATAAAATACGATTCGCCCCCACCCTGCCCGACACCCCTCATATGCTAGCACACAAAATTAATATATAAGAAAATCATACAAAAACAAATTGCTTTAAACATAATCTCAAAACCTAACAAAATACAGCGAAAACCAAGTGATCCATTTCATCCCGTTGTTTTGTTTGTACACACAAAAATTGCAATTGAAACCACACAAAAAATAAATTAGCATGTCTGATTGTGAATACCTTTTCTTGAATATATTCCTTATCACCTAGAGGAGCTCGGACGGGCTTAGTTTTCACTGATTTGGCTGTGCAACTATTTGATTTCACATATTTTAGAGATTGAGAAATTTTGCTCTTTTACTATTTAATTATTTTTGGAAAACTCACTTTACACGATTAACCAACAACACCGGTATAATAGATGTTCATCTGTTCGCCACACGAATGTAAATAAGAATCAGCTGATTTGTAATGCAGTGTTGCCATTATGCTTAAACACAAATGAAAATACTGGTTTGATCGACTTCACCCCGTTTGACGGTACTTATCAAAAAATTTTGAAAAAATTCTGGAATATTCTCCACGGGGTGTAGATTGAACGAAAATTATCACGAGTGCATTACCTTTAATAACACAGGGGAACAGCTGTTTTGGTGTCGAGGTTTTTTGAGCTGATTCTATATCAATTTGATGTCCTGAATTCAAATAACGTATTCATTTGTACCTAGGAGCTCAAATTTTTAAGATATACAATTTTAGAGAAATATAAGTTACATTATTGTAACTCAAATCCGTAAGTGTAGTAAACAAAAGTAGATACGAAATTTTTATTTTAGTTATACAAAATACAATATTATGTCGTACTTACAAACAAAAAAAAACATTGAAGAAATGAAATAGTCACTCAACACTTGGAAAGCTTCTTTTCCGCGACATTCTTGAATGTTTTTTTAAACAGTCCCTTTTTAAACTCCAGCAGTAATCTGCCATCATGTGCATGTCCCATCTTCCTTGGTAGCGGTCCTCCATAACTTTAATATCTTGGTGAAATCTTTCACCTTGTTCCTCACTCATGTCTCCTAAATTTTCTGGAAAACGGTCTAAGTGGCTGTGTAAATAGTGTATTTTAATACTCATATTGCACCCTAAGGATTTGAAACTATTAAGCATCTTGTTAACCATTTCAACATAGTTTTGAGCTTTATGTTTGCCTAGAAAATTTTCTACAACTGCAACAAATGATGTCCAAGCTTCTCGTTCAACTTGATTCATTGAATTTATGAAGGCAGGATCCTTAATTAATTGTCTTATTTGTGGGCCGTCAAATATCCCTGCTTTGAGTTTTTCTGTGCTCAACTGATGCATTTTTACCCCTATATATGCAAAACAAGACCCATTCTTATCAAGAGCCTTTACAAATTGCTTCATTAAGCCTAACTTTATATGTAACGGAGGAAGTATGATTTTTTCTCTTTCAACCAAAGCGTCGTTAATGACATTCTTTTCCCCAACGTCCATGTTTTCTCTCTGAGGCCAATCTTTTCTAACCCAGTGGTGTGTTTTGTCCCTACTATCCCAGAGGCACAAGAAACACGGATATTTCGTGTAACCACTTTGCTGCCCAAGAAGAAAGTTTACCATTTTTAAGTCTACACAAATCATCCATTGATGTTCGTAATACTTTATCTTCTGCAAGACCAAAGCTATGGTATTATATTCTTCTTTCAGTTTCGTTGAGTGAGCTAGTGGTATTGAACCATATTTATTCCCATTATGTAGAAGGACACATTTTAAACTTCGCTTTGAACTGTCAATAAATAGGCGCCAATCATCTGGAATATATTCAGAAAGTCCCATTTCTTTCATGAGTCCCCTAATTTCGTGACAAAATACAAGATTGTCTTCTTGAGAAAAGAATGGTAGCAGATCTTTTTCTCTTGTACGGTAAAAGGTAATTTTGGTTCCTTGTTCCAGTAAATTTTTGTCGTTCAACCTAGAAGCCAGTACTTCAAAAGCTTTTTTCGATAAATTGAGATCCCTGGTGAGATCATTTAATTCATTTTGATTGAAGCGTTGAGGAACTGATGACGTCCCCTCATAGTCACTGTTAGTTTCATTAGCATCAGAACTTTTATTAGCATCAGAAGAGCGATCAGAGGGAAAATATTCGTCATCAGAGATATGTGGTAGCTGATGAAATGTTGGAATCGGTATTTCATCTGAGTGCGGGATAGGGCGTATTGCCGAGTCTAAATTGGGATAAGTCCACTTACTGCGGTTATTTCGATTGATTCCATTAGTATTTACTAAACAGAAACAACAATCATTGAAGTGGTTTTTTGGTTCTCTCCAAACCATTGGAACGCCGAATTTTAGACATTTTCTTTTCCCGGTAGTCCACTGCCGTAAATGCTCTGTACAAGTTTTACATACGAGATGCGGGGCCCACGTTTTGATCTGATCACCAAGCTTAACTCCAAAGTATCCAAGATACGCTCGCTTTACAAAGTCAGTAATAGTTTGTCTGTTTTGTTGAAACATGTATTCTCCGCATATATAGCAAAACACATCAGGTTGATTTACACAACTTCTTCTTGAACTGGAACCTGAACTCATTTTAATTCTGTTCAATAACACAAAAACACTCTTTTCTTAACATAAAATAACACGCCGAATTCGATCTACTCTCATTAGTAAGAACGCACAAACTGACGAGACTTACCCGAGTTAGGTGATTAAAAGGGTCAGTTTAGGTACCTGATAGGCAATGGTTCCACTATTTATAGATTTACCTGGAATTTACTCAATTACAGACTGACAATAAAACCATTGTAGCTACATTAATGAATATATAATAATTTTAGAACTCTCATAAATGAATATACTGAATAAAAACCACATTGGTAGATAAGTTGATGTATCTAAAAAAGTAGAGCTGATAGAGAAAAACGGATTGCATGTATAGATTTAGCGTCCCAAATATAGTTAAAATCAGCTCTAAAATTCCAGGCACCAAAACAAAAATATTTTTTTGTTGCCCTGTGTAATTTAACTGGTATATAAAAAAAACAAAAATTTCAAGGTCATTAGTTTTCAGTATAGATTTGAAACAAACTTTGTTGAAAACCCATTTGGAGTGTGCTGTGTGAGGTCACTGATCATTTTATACCTCCGTTACAAAATTTTTAGTGTTCCGTACGGAACACTTATAAGATCACTTCGGTGTCTGTCAGTCTGTCCGTCTGTCCGTCTGTCCGTCTGTCAGTCTGTCCGTCTGTCCGTCTGTCTGTCCGTCTGTCACACCCGATTTTCTCCGAAACTATTTGACATAGAAAGTTGAAATTTGGTAGTAATATAGGAATTGATGGCCTCATCAGAGCCATGTAGTTTTGAAAGTTAAATTTTGACTTAAGGGGTTAGTTTTGGGGAGTAAAATCGGAAGTGAAAAAAAAATTTTTTTCTAGGTACTCGAGTGTGGTGTCAAATGAAAGCTTGTGAAAACATGAGAAAAAAATATGTATATAATGTAATACTTGCGCGCACTTTTCTTTGTATTATTTTTAAATAATCGCGAAAAATCGCTGTCCACCCGCCTTATCTCGGAAAGTACTTATCAAAAAATTTTGAAAAAATTCTGGAATATTCTCCACGGGGTGTAGATTGAACGAAAATTATCACGAGTGCATTACCTCTAATAATTTATCTGGTATATAAAAAAAACTTAAATTTCAAGGTCATTAATTTTCAGTAAAGTTTGGAAATAAACTTTGTTGAAAACTTATTTGGGGTGTGTTTTGTGAAGTCACTGATCATTTTATATCACCCTAACATAAATTTTGACTTAAGGGATTCGTTTTGAAGTGAAAAAAAAAAAAAAAATTTTACTAGGTCATCGAGTGTCAAATGAAAGCTTGTGAAAACACGAGTAAAAAATATATATATAATGTAATACTTGCGCACACTTTTCTTCGTATTACTTTTAAAAATCGTGAAAAATCGCTGTCCCCTACCTTATCTCGAAAAGTACTGATCAAAAAATTTTAAAAAAATCCTGGAATATTCTCCACGCGGTATAGATTGAACGAAAATTATCATTACCTTTAATAATTTATCTGGTATATAAAAAAACCAAAATTTCAAGGTCACCAGTTTTCAGTAAAGATTGGAAACAAACTTTGTTGAAAACTCATTTGGGGTGTGTTTTGTGAAGTCACTGATCATTTTATACCACCCTAACAAAATTTTTTATTTTAAAAACAATCAACGTACGGAACACTAATTGTGCAAGTTCAACTTGCACTTGACCGGTTTTTATTTATTTTAAAAGCAATCAACGTACGGAACACTAATTGCGTAAGTTTAACTTGCACTTGACCGGTTATTATTTTATGATGTTCTTGGATTCACCATAAAAAATACTTTTTTTTGTTTTGTACTTGTTATTACTATAGTTAAAACAAGATCCGTTTAGTCCTGTACAGCTCATATTACTACAAGAAAGTATTGGATTTTCTTCGTCCAATATTATTCGATTAAATAAGAGAAAAAAAAAATGAAATTCCGACCTACTCATAGTTATGGCAAATAATTTTGGCAATATTAAATTTATTCGATTATATAAAATAGAAAATCTAAATTTGTCGGATCATCAAAGAAACGTTTAACATGATATCTTCTTATGTAAAGCTGTATAGTAATTTAGTACCCATTTATAAGGTAATTGAGCTATTGTTTATAAAATTAGATGTCATTTTAATATAATGTGTGTCGCTTCAAAATATATTGCTCAAGAAAAAGTTGCATTATCAATAATTTATTATGTTTTTGGGTAAATCGGTATAAATGAGTCAAAATTAATTCCATAATCACAGTGTTTATTTGTTGTCATTACTTTCACCCCCTATTTTTGCGAATAGAAGCCCCGTTACGTTACAGCATCTGTTTCGGGGTGGATGTACTCAGAATTTATTTAATTTTGCTTTATTTAGCTGGAGACAGCTTTAAGAAATATTTTCGACATAAATTTGGCTGAGTTGTAGACCGTATTCTACCGAGCACATAGTTTTAATTGCTTATCCTTTATATATTTTACCAATTATAATCATAATACAAAGGAAATATTGTTTGATTGGTGCATCGACCGTAACAACGGATAGTACCCGGCAAAGACAAGATAACATATTTTCGTGTACCAGTACCACTAGAATCGAAAATTCTATTTTAAACAATGCTAAGAAAGCTTTAAACAACCCACCAATTTATAAAATGCTATGCAAAGTAATAAAGAGTTCTACTTCATTTCCAAGAGTTGTGTTTACTCTTTGTACTTTCACGTGATCACCATCATAACCTCGCTATTCACCTAAATATGACGTCCTGGGATGGTATTTCATGTACTATATAGGGTGAAAAAGCCCGACACTTTTCTAGAGATGACAGTAAAAACAAAAGAACTATATGATTTCCAATTAACTCTCAGAAGATTCGTGTAAAAACGATGGAACAAAAAGAATTGCGTGTGTTGATTAAATATTCCTTTTTGATGGAAAAAATACAGTCAGAACTGAAGAATGACTTGAGAAATATTATGTCACATCTGCTCCGTCGCAAGCAACTATCTGCCGATGGTTTTTTTTTTCTTCGGGTACCATAATCGCGCAACGATCGTTGGTTATCATGTTGGCTACCATGTTGATGATAATCGTTTTATTAACAGCCGCTCGGAAGAGTTGAACCGTAAGCTTTCCGTAGGACTGCCTCAAATTTTTCATCCACGATGTTCTCCTTCCCCCTGGACCACGTCTGCCTGAAATCTTTCCCTCTATAATCAGATACAAGATTTAGTATTTTTCTGGATGTCTCATAATGTGGCCAAAATATTCTAATTTGCGTCGCTTGATGGTCGTGATCACCTCCAAGTTCATACGAGTGAGAACACTGTTGTTACTAATTCTGTCCATCCTACTGATTTTCAGCAGTCGTTGATACATTTACATCTCGAGTGCATTGCTTCAGTTAGCGTCCACGCTTTCATGCCGTACAAGAGAACCGGAAAGACATAGCAGTCTACCATCTTCATCCGTAGTTTCAATGATAGCTCGTAACTAGTTAAAATTTTTTTGTTCTTCATAAATGCAGTTCGGGCCTTCTCTATTCGAATTTTGACTTTCACAGTCGTGTCCCAGTAGTCATTGATTTTTCTTCAATATACATCAATTTATCAACTTTCCCTATCTTTGTGCCACTGACTGTCACCACCATCTTCAATATTAGATTGTTTGCTTATAATCATATATTTTGTTTTATTCCCATTGAGTCTTAAACCAAACTGTGTACAAGTGTTATTTTATCAATAAGTTTTTGTAGATCTTTTCCGGTATTATTGATAATTAATATATCATCTGCGTATCTGATGTTATTTATGTTAATAGCGTTAATGTTGATTCCTTCAGTGGTATCAGTGAATGATTCATTGACTATCACTTCCGAATAGAGGTTGGACAACAAGTGCGATAGAATACAACCGATCGATGGTTTAGTGAACTTAAATGCGGTTGTACAAGCACCGATGTTACACCAGGTTTTGGACGTCCAAATGAGATACTCAGCCCAAAAAAAAAACACAAAATAGGATACCTGCGCACTCTTATGATTGATCAAAAACTGTAACGTGTCGAAGATTCAAAACACTGCTTGGCATTGTTTCGGGGTAGTCCAAAGGAGTAGCTCCAAAAGATGAATCTACCAGTACACGCCTGACTCCAACAATCAGTCCGTAGAGTAGCCGGAATCGCATGAAAGCCGACCGAAGCGCCCAAAAACCTAAACATCAGCTGAAAAGATTTTGGCAAGTATTTTTGGGATGTGTATGGAATAATACTGATCGACTATCTTGAGAAGAGGGAGAACAATTACCGGAAACTATTATGTTTGTTTATTAGAGCATTTGAAAGGTGAAATCAAGAAAAATAGGCCGCATTTAGCGAAGAAAAAGCTGTTGTTTCACCAAGTTAATGCATCAACTCACAAGCCCATAAAATCCTTGTCCGACATACTCACCCGGTCTAACCCCCACTGATTATTATCTCTTTTCCAGTTTGAAAAGGGGGCTCCAGGGAAACCCGACAAATCGTACGATATGAAATGTATCCAAATGTTAGAAGATTGCTGGAGTCTTAAAGGATTGAAGAATAGAATCGATTTTTAGCAAAAACCTTATTTTTTGTTCAAAAGGCTCATGTAGTGAGTTATAAAATTCTGTAGGCAATCATCATTGTATAAATTGACGTTAGACGTAAAATATTTTTAATTTTTATTTGCATATTTATTCTTACATTATTGCGAAATTAAAGAAAAAACCATATTAGACAAATACGCATAATCATCTATTTATGCCACATTATATATGGGCACAATAATATTATAAAGAAAGAGGCGACGGTATAATTAAATATAGATATATTTCTTTTTGACGTACCGATTACATAAATATTATTTAAGGAATATGTATTTTGCTGCTAGAATAATTTGATTTTTTACATAACACAGCTATTCATAGATGGAATAACGAATAAGTACAGGGTCTTCCATAAACAAGCTCACATCTGCTTGGCGTTTTATGCGAATGAACGGAGGCAGATCAACAGAGTGTAACCTCGGACCTCAAAAATTTAGTTGTTATAGGGTGTTTTACCGGGACAGGTGTGCCTTTTGTAGAATTTTAAAAATGATAACGCCGCCTCTACTGCGGTAGTTTTTTAAAATTTGAAAAATTTGCATATCACTACATGGTTTTTGTACGAGGCCCGTTCCAAAAATTCGCGGCCTTACACAAATCTGGCGCCAAGATGACCAATTTATATTTGTCAAGTATTATCTACTAGGTGACATGCTGTGTAGTTTCAGATAAGTATGTTTAATTGTCTTTTCTTGGCGACCGTGTAAACAAGAGATTGTGATTGTGTCAAAAAGACCGTTTCCATCACATTTACATTATGTTTTGGGTATGAGAAAACTTCCCTCTCGAAGGGTGCCGCGTCTGTTAACAGTCGACCAAAACACATTCAAATGAACATTTCTAGGAGTGTTTAGACTTTTGTAAACATAATTCCAGTGAACTTTTTCAACGTTTCTTAGCAATATATGAAAGACGGACTCATCATTACACGTTAGAGATGAAGGAGCAGTCGAAACAGCGGGTGGGAGCAGCCGAAAGTGCGCCCAAGAAAGCAAAACGGTTCCATCTACAGGAAAAGTCACGGCTATAGTTTTTTTTTTTTTTGGATTCTCATGGTGTTCTGCTCATAAATTACCACCAAGAAGTATTATGATTCACTACGGGACCAATCGGAGGGTGCTATTGAAGCGAAACAGACGCATCTCGCAAAAAATTAAGGACTTTTTTACTACGATAATACGCTTTTTACCCACGTTTAGTATTGTTGGAATGTGCATCTGATCACCATTTATTAATAGCCAAGATAGCAACAAATTACAGAGCAACAGAAACAAGAAGAGTAGCAGAAAATGATGAGAACAAAAACAAAGTTATATGCGAAATGAGATACAAACTAGAAAGCTTAAAACATGATTCACTCAAATTTCTATACAAACATAGATTGGCTATAAAATTAGAAAACATACAGAAAAAATACAAGGATGCGGAAGGACTGTATCAACAATTAAAAAAACGCAAGCATGAAGCAGCAGAGGAAGTAATTTTTTGGACTAAAATGCGAATTTTAACCAATCCTCTTAATATTTTTTAATAAAATTTGGCACACTTTTTTGTTAATCCTAAAAGCTATATCTATAATATATATAAAATGCAACGTCTCTCTGCCTGTTAGTGCGCTTATCACTGGAGAACCACTTATCCGATTTACGTACTTTTTTTTTTTAAAACATAAATATGTTCTCTGACCAGGTTATAGGCTACATTTTATTACGGTAGGTAGCATAAGGAATGTGCAGTGACGATAATAGTGAATGAAGTCGGAAAAAAGTTTGCTACTAGCGAGTTCCCTTGCAATACATAGCCTAAACCATTAAATATGGAACAATATTATGTAGCAGAGAATATCTATAATCTATAATATATATACAATGCAATGTCTCTTTGTCTGTCTGTCTGTCTGTCCATTAGTGCGTTTATCACGCGAGAACCACTTATCCGATTTACGTGTCTTTTTTTTAAATTCGTACATATATTCTCTGGCCAGGTTATATAATAATAATAATAATCTATATCTATAATATATATATAAAATGCAACGTCTCTCTGTCTGTCTGTCAGTCCGTTAGTGCGCTTATCCCTCGAGAACCACTTATCCGATTTACGTGATTTTTTAAATTCATACATATGTTCTCTGACCAGGTTATAGATATATATTTTATTACATCTATAATGTATATAAAATGCAAGTAGAGTCCGTACTGAGGCCAGTCTGCCAGCATAAAAGTAGGAAACTTACATACTGAAACTACGAAGATCAAGAAGAACTGACCCGATGCCTGTATGTTATCTTCTTTCCTTTTTAACATATACTCTGAAGAAATATTCAGGAAATCGTTAAAGGACACCACCGAAGGTATTAAAATATAGCTTTAACTGATTAACAGAAGAAGATACGCCCACGAAACATCCATGCTCAGTAATATTGACAAATTGCAACATCTCCTTGAAAGAGGGAATAGACTACGTGAAGAATACGGAGATAGTCTTAATATTTGCAAAACAAAATGGACGTTAATAAATAAATGTCAACAACCTGCTAGAAAACTAAAGTCGGATGATCAGTTAGTCGACCACATTCGAGGATTTAAAGTGAATGAAGAGATAAACGTGCTGTCATCTGCAAAGCAGTAGAATGGATTCTTGGACCTTTCCAGCAGATTATTAATCTAAATGAGAAGGAGAGTAGGAGATAATATAGAGCTTTGGGGCACTCCGGCATTGGCAGTGAAACTATTGAAACGAAATCCGTCGACTACCCCTCGTAAAGAATGCTGTCTGGGCAAACTTAGCTTAGCCAACAATCTGTCATACCAAACACGGTCGAATGCTTTGAATATATCAAATGCAACCGTTCGAGATTCTCCGAAGTATTCAATTGCGTTGTTCCAAACAAATCTATAATATATATAAAATGCAACGTCTCTCTGTCTGTCTGTCCGTTAGTGCGCTTATCACTGGAGAACCACTTATACGATTTACATACTTTTTTTTTTAAAACATACATATGTTCTTTGGCCAGGTTATAGGCTATATTTTATTACGATAGGTAGCGTAAGGAAGGACGATAATAGCGAATGAAGTCGGAAAAAAAGTTTGCCGCTAGCGCGTTCCCTTGCAATACTCAGCCTAAACCATTAAATATGGAACAATACTATGTAGCAGAGAATATCTATAATCTATAATATATATAAAATGCAATGTCTCTCTGTCTGTCTGTGTGTCCATTAGTGCGTTTATCACGCGAGAACCACTTATTCGATTTACGTGTCTTTTTTTTAAATTCATACATATATTCTTTGACCAGGTTATATAATAATAATAATCTATAACTATAATATATATAAAATGCAACGTCTCTCTGCCTGTCTGTCTGTCCGTTAGTGCGCTTACCTATCGAGAGCCACTTATCCGATTTACGTGATTTTTTAAATTCATACATATGTTCTCTGACCAGGTTATAGATATATATTATATATATATTTTATTACATCTACAATATATATAAAATGTAACGTATCTCTGTCTGTCTGTCTGTCCGTTAGTGCGCTTATCACTGGAGAACCACTTATCCGATATAGGTACTTTTTTTTTAAAACATACATATGTTCTCTGGCCGGGTTATAGGCTATATTTTATTACTATAGGGAGCATAAGGAATGAGCAGTGACGATAATAGTGAATGAAGTCATACATATATTCTTTGGCCAGGTTATATAATAATAATAATCTATATCTATAATATATAAAATGCAGCGTCTCTCTGTCTGTCTGTCTATCCGTTAATGAGTTTATCACTGGAGAACCACTTATCCGATGTACGTGCTTTTTTTAAACATACATATGTTCACTGGCCAGGTTATAGGATATATTTTATTGCGTTAGGTAACATAAAGAATAAGTAGTGACGATAATAGTGAATCAAGTCGGAAAAAAGTTACCGTTAGCGCGTTCTCTTGCAATACACTGCCTAAACCATTAAATATGGAACAATATGTTGCAAAGAATATAATATATATAAAATGCAACGTCTCTCTGTATACATATGTTCTATATAATTCGATATAAGCCTAGATAATGGGAGATAAGGTGAGATAATGGGAGATAAGGTGAGATAATGGGAGAAATAATTGGAGATAAGGAGAACTAATGGGAGATGAGCAGAGATAAGCCTAGATAATGGAAAAAGGAGAAATAATCGGAGATAAGGGGAAATAACGACAGATATTTTATTACGTTAGGTAACATAAGGAATAAGCAATGACGATAGTAGTGAATCAAGTCCACGCGAGCGGAGCCGCGGGCACGTCTAGTCTTACATAAAACGGAAGATCTCCTGTTGATTGTAGAATGATTTAGTCATTTTCGTTTAACGTAACGATCTCATAGTCCATTCGGCAATTTAAATATTACGTCAAGGATTATAGGAATACCGCTACTATTTGTTTATCCATAAAAAATGATGTTAAACCCCACAAAATAATTTTATGCCGTTAATGCAATAAAGTGAATGAGCCGTTCAGATCACGATTGTCAGATGTTATGCTAATTTCAATTCGTCAATTTTGCAACGAATCGATCGAGCTTGTTGCAATTTATTATTGCATGCATCTTTGTTGTTTAAATAAAATAAAACTAATAAATAATAGGTATTGCATAAAAACAATTCTGTTTTATAACCGATCTAATAATTTTTTACAGCTTATTTAATTTACGTTTTGTCGCAATGAAGATTAGTGGGCAAAAGAATTTTTATTTTTATGTCGCCCATTAGATGGTTTTGTCAGATGACAAACGGTGGTACTTAGGATTTGATCCTGTAAAAACTTTCCGATGCCGCAGCTACCACCGCATCACAGTGTGTCGACTAGTACAAGTTAGCTGGACAAAATTATTTTTTCACTTATTTCAATTGTTTATGTATATTCTAGGCATATTAAGTTATTTTAAGAAAAAATACATCGCGTTGGTTTTTTTTATGGGCGTGGCTAATTTTTTCCCCTAAATTAGTCAGCTACGCAGACATATTTAACGATAACTCGGGAACAACTTGTCAGATTTTTATAAATAAAACATTAAAAAATGCGTAACAAAATTTTATTAAAGTTGATTGAATATTATTTTATTCTATCTTTTATCGTTTTGGAGTTATTTAGAAATTAATGGAGAGAAAAAAATTTTTTTCGTGTAAAATTCATTATTTTTTTCGGTAAAAAAGCGCAATAACAAAAGAAAAACAAAATATTATACATTTTTCTGACAGCTGCGTATCTGGAAAATAAAATAAGGTATTAATCATGAAAATCGGTTAATAAATGTGGGTTTTATTCACAATTTACAGCAGGTACTCAATATCGATAAAATTTGTGTAATACAGCCACCCTTGCATATCGCGGTAGGATTGCATCAGCTTAGCAGGTAGATAACGGAACTAAAGGGCAAGGGTATTTTGTATGGTTATTAGAATTAAAAATTATAATACAGTGTCTTCCATTTAGCTGCATTTTGCTTACCTGTATTTTTTGTCCAGCTGCACAAAACATTGTATAACAAAAACAAAATATTCTGCGTATGTGCACGAATTTTTCTACAAACTTGAATGTGCAACTAAATGAAAGACACTGTATTATTATTTTTAATAATAACCAGATTAAAAATTATTTATTGCATTTGTCAATTAAAAATAAAACAATTAATCCATATTACTTAGTTTTATTGACACAAAAAGGATAAACTCAAATAATACCTGCCTTTCAGGTAGGTAACTTGTGCATTATACATACATAAGTAGTTAGTATTTTAAAATGTTTTCGATTTTTTTAAGGTACATATTTCTTGCTGTTCGGTTCAAAAAAAAATTGTTTTTGAAAATTCCAGTCAAAAATTGTTTTTGTTTAATTTTAAAATAAATGTTATAAATGCTCTGTAATAAATTTAGCATAATGACACTGACTGTAATTATATGTAAAATAAATATACTCATTTATTGATAAAGAAAAATTTACAAGTCAAAGTTTACATGCTTAGTACAAGCACTACATAACTAAAAATAGTAGCTGAACCTAATAATCATCATCAGAGTCTTCTGATGAGTCGTTTACTGTATAATCGTCATCATTTTATGGCATTGTGCGACAATATGATGACGATTCCAATCTTGACTCTTCTATGCTAGGGCTTACAATTAACTTTAATACATCTGTACATATTTTTTCCGGCTTTTTTTTTGGGAAACTCTCGAAGGCTATTGATCAAAGGATCAGATGTTATAATTAACATGCACAGTAAGTCTCTATTCGTGGCAACACGCGAGCACTTGAGGGTGTTGTACTCCCTAAATCTGCGGCAATCTTTGTTCCGTGCTTCTTGAGCCTCTTCGGAAAGCTGCCCAATTGGAAGCAATGCCGCTTTGATGACTTCTGTGCTGTGAATTAATATTTTTATGCACAGTAGCAGGCATACAGTACCACGAATAGAGACTAAGATAATGTTTTCTGGTTTAAAGACAAAATTTTTTGAATTCAACTAAGTTTATCTCGAATCCAGAAGACAATGTTCTCAAAATAACATCAAACTTTTTTATAATTGTAACATCCAACCCTGTGATCTGAGCACTCATCTCAGCATTCTTAAAAAAGCGACGGGCTGTATTTCCATCATTTGAAGAACCAAATCCTGGCTTTGGTTTATCTACAATGAGTCCCATCTCGTTCTTAAATTTCAATTTGATTTCCTCGGAACGAACCTTGATATCTGCTTTGTCTTCGTTGCTTCTAGCCTGCCATGTCTTAATATTCAACTTGTAACTGATATGTAAAAGACATTCGAAGCAACGAATCCAAGCATGAAGTGTAGATAAACCAAAGCCAAAATGTTCTTGATTGCTGTTAAACATCGCGGGGTCATCGTTCATCGTCTTGGGGGTGGCGCCACAGATGAAACACTTTTGGGATGAACTAGTTTCCGTTAAGGCGTTACACACCTTTCCGTCTGTCATTGTCAGCAAAAGTTCGTGTTTTTACAGAGATTTGAGAATCGCCAAAGTTGATAAGTGTTGGAAGAAGAGCATTAACTTCTTCCAACAATCTATTTGTCTCCACTAACGTGAAGTCGTTCGTTTTCTTTGGCAAATATAAATTTGATTGGGCGACAATACAAAGTTGATGAAGGCCGAGGATTTTGCCAAATAATTTTGGACCCATCATATAACTTAAGGGGAACTAAAGAAAATGCGAAAAGAAACTCGTCCGTATATTCAGTGTTCTCAAATCTCTGTTTGTATGTGCTGTGCCCAGAACTTCCATCACATCCCCATTTACTAACAAGTGTAAACGATGAACTTGTTGGGAGCACACTGCTGATAACTTCATTCTGTGCTAATACTAGACGTTCCACTGTTTTATTTAATAAGGCTTTCAAATTTATTTCAGCACGAGTTTCTGTTTATAGCAATGTGCTCCTCTGCAGGGTAACAGGCCTGTTTGGACTTTTTTTAAACTAAAATATGACGGAAACACATTATGCCCCGCCTTCATGGACCACTTCCTAGTTTGTTTGTAAGAATGCGTTGTTGACTTAGAATCTATATAGTAAACTAAGGCTTCGTCACTACTTAATTGCCTAGGATTAACGGAACTGGTATTTTTTAGACTTAATAATATTATCTGGGCTCTCACTAATATCTCTAATCACATTGGAAATTTTCCTTTGCCCTGCTGAACGCACAGCAATTTCGGCAGTAGTCACCAATTCACTGACACTTCGGGATTCTACGAGATCCACGACGATTCCTCGAAATCTTTACGAGGTCTTCCTGCAGGAGTCACATTCTCACTTGATGTTGAAGGTTGTGGCGCAAAAGAACTCGCAGTAAACTGTATGTCTGCTTCATCCAACCAATTCTTATTTTTAATTAAAAAACGCTCCTTCGACTTTCCTGAAGCCAACCATTTAGCACCAAACTTATTAGACAAGTTGGATATCTTCAACTTTATTTCTTTTTGGCTGCTTTCAGTAATGTCACCAAAGTGAAATTTTGAAGAAAGAAAGTCATATACACGCGGGTTTTTTTCATTCTTCGTGTGTTTCAAACACTCCTCAAAAAAGGCTACCCTTGAAATAGAGTAAACATGTTCTGGAAAAAAAGAAAAAAAAAACATTTTGTACTGAAGTGTGCTAAACAATATGTGTATTTTTACGAAGAATAAAGTTATTTCTGTGTAATATCTAAAAAACTAGCCCGGATAGAGGTGAATGTCTGTATATTCTGAATTTTCAAAGTTTTTTTTTTTTAAAAAACACGCTAAAATATATAGGCTATTTAAAAAAAATACTAAAAATTCAAATTAGTAGATTCTGATTAAAAAAATACATTAAAAAATAGTACTTACCCTCAGTATTAATATTCATCACAAAAACTTTCACAATATTACAATATGTCACTATAAGATGTGCACGAAAGTGTCGCTAAATTGCAACTGATTGATTGAAAGAGCTGCATTAAACTCATTACCTGACTTCTGACGCTTATGACTCGCCACTTGCAAATTTGATAAACAACCTTTTCTCGGAATTCGGGGTTTGGTGGTGTTGTTTACGTTTTGCAAATAAGATTTCCTGGAAATCATAACATGAATTTTGTCCACCTAGCATGTTCTACTACGCGACACACTGTGCGCATGAGCCATCTTCAGAAATCTCCTGTTTCTGAAATTATAGTACCTAATGCATATTTTTTTATTCCCACAATAATTTTTCAATTATTTAATGGAAAAATAGACAGAGAGAAAGAGAACCTTCGACACAAGTGGTCAGATTTGCTCTAATAACTTCGTATTTCAACACGCTCGTCCATGAAAAGTTACTAAATTCATTTTTAAAACTGAAATAACTGACTACTTGGAAATGTACAATAAATTCTACACTCACCACTATGGTTTTGAAGCCAGTAAGTCTTGAAATGGCCTTTTAAGATAAATCTTTTCTTATAAGTAGCCTCATAAAAAAGTCTAGAGGGGTAATGTCCGGAGACTTTTTGAGGGCGAAGTAAACTGCACATACCTCCCTATTACTTTACCGTTAAAAATGTGAAGGAGATAATATCAAACATTTATCGTATTCTGACATGATGCACCGTCATGTTGGTACCATATACGTTGTCTTTCAATTTTTGGTAGGCGATTAAGTAACATTATTTCGAAAATTCTAGGTAACGTTCACCATTCATATTATTTTGAAAAAAGACTGGTCCAACTATTCTATCCTTAAAAATTTCACACCATACATTGGTTTTAAACGAGTATTAATCTCTAGTTTGGATATTGAAGTTAGGATTAACATCGCTTCATCAGCGATAATTTTGAGAACTTACTGTCCCATTAGACGTAAATGTCGTTTCGTCAAAGAAAAATTTTTGTCTTGCCATAAACCTGTTATCTTCAAACTCTCTTTGAAACCACGCACAAAATTCAAATCTTCGTTCAAAATCTCCTGCTCTTAAAGTATGGGTAAATTGGGGTTTGTATGGTTTAAATTTATTTGATCTTAAAATTCTCGCAACTGTAATTTTACTCACATTTAATAGAGCTGATCTTTTCCGAAGTGAATCTTTTGGCTTTTCTACTACCGGCAGAATGACTTGAATATCCTTATTTGAAACCCATGCCCGCCGTTTTTTTTTTTTTTTTTTTTTAATTTATTTTTAACACTTCCATAAATCTTATTTATTAGATATCCTACACTTGTGAAGTGTACAGTTTTATCAGGGTGTCTATTATTAAAAATTTCTGCTGCTTCTATAAAAGTTTTATAATTATCTCCAACTATGAGAATAATTTCAATTTTATCTTCAAGACCCAATTTTACTGACATTTCTAATTATTGCAAGTACAGACTGACGTAGCTTTGAAATTTATTGGCAGCTGTTAGGTATTTCCGAAGATATGTTCATTTATTTTCAGCCTAAAATTTGTAGTGATTTCATTTTCTTTTATTTGATAAATAATCCATAATTACTGACCTGTTTACTGAAATTTTTTTGAATTCTTAACTAGGAAGGCCACAAATCTAAACGTGAGTATAATCTTTTTGGTTGCTATTAATATTTTCAATTAATATTTTGCTCTGTATTTAAATTTAAAAACACTTTACGAGGCTGGTTTGAAAAGTCCGTGCAAAAATAAAAACTACTTATGTGTTTGGGGTAAACCTTTTTTATTTTTCGATATAGTCTCCTTTTAGGCTTATACATTTCGTCCAACGATGTTCTAGTTTGTTGATCCCTTCCGAATAATAGGATTTGTCCAAGTCTGCAAAATATCCATTAGTGTCTGCAATCACCTCCTCGTTTGAATAAAATCTTTGTCCCGCCAGCCATTTCTTCAAATTGGGGAACAAATAGTAGTCCGAGGGAGCCAAGTCTGGAGAATAGGGGGGATGTGAAACGAGTTGGAATCCTATTTCCATTAATTTTGCGACCACAACTGCTGAGGTGTGTGCTGGTGCGTTGTCGTGATGGAAAAGGACTTTCTTGTGGGCCAATCGCGGGCGTTTTTCTTGCAGCTCGGTTTTCAAACGGTCCAATAACGATGAATAATATTCACCTGTAATAGTTTTACCCTTTTCCATATAGTCGATGAGGATTATCCCTTGCGAATCCCAAAAGACAGTCGCCATAACCTTTCCGGCCGAAGGAACGGTCTTCGCCTTTTTTGGTGCATATTCCCCCTTGGTAACCCATTGTTTAGATTGTTGTTTGGTCTCAGGGGTATAGTAATGTATCCATGTTTCATCCACAGTGACGAAACGACGCTTTCTTCTGGAACAGCTGCAAACCATCCTTGCAACATTTCACACGATTCCGTTTTTGGTCAAGCGTGAGCAATCGCGGCACCCATCTTGCGGATAGCTTTCTCATGTCCAAATGTTTATGCAAAATATTATGTACCCGTTCAGTCGAGATGCCCACAGCACTAGCAATCTCACGCACCTTAACTCTTCTGTCATCCATCACCATATCATGGATTTGATCAATGATTTCTGGAGTCGTAACCTCCACAGGCCGTCCAGAACGTTCAGCGTCACTTGTGCCCATATGGCCAGGCCGAAAGTTTTGAAACCACTTATAAACTGTTCTAATCGAAGGTGCAGAGTCACCATAATGTTTATCAAGCTTCTCTTTAGTTTCCTGAAGCGTTTTGCCTTTCATAAAGTAATGTTTAATCACCACACGAAATTCTTTTTCGTCCATTTCTTGAAAATCACTCGACTTCCTTGATTCACACGAATGCCAAACACAAAGAAATAGACCAATAGGGCTAAAACTGGGTGTGCGTTCATTCAAGAGATGCTACTAACTAAACATGACCTCGATACGCGCCGGTGGTGCCATCTCTCGGACTTTGCACGGACTTTTCAAACCAGCCTCGTACTCTTCATTATAAATCATTATTTTTTATTTTCCCTGTATCAAATATTTTAAACTTTTGATGCTTGATTATGGATTTCCATTTCATAATATAATCTTTTTCTCCATTTGTGTAAAACTTTTTGGGACTCACTGCATATATATTACGAAGTGTCACTTCAAGATTGTTGATATGTCAGTTCTCATTACAGTTTACCATGCACTTAGTACATCACAGATATAATATGGTCTGATAAAATGGGTGTCCGGTACCAGCAGCAACAAGAATCTTTAAGCTGCAGTAAAAAATGATACGATAATAGAGAGAATTGAGGTGTCGAGGTATCGTGAAAGAATATTTTATTGCCTTTGACATCTTTATATTACCTTCTGTTGTAATTAGGTTAGACTGTACACACATAACTTACACAGAAATATTTTCTTTTTCCTACTTTGTAAAATATTAATCAAAGATCAACAAAATAATTAAATCAAATTAATTAATATTAAAGCCTGCTTTGCATAAGGAAATCTTTTAGAAGATGGTACTTCTGCATTCATAAGTACCGATTAAACGGATTAACCCAAAATATGTGATTATTTTTTAACTTTTTGAGTAACTAAATTTTGCGAAATATGAAAAAATTTGAATTTAGCTGTGTTATATAATTATTCTTATCCTTTTCGCCGTATGAAATCGAGAACATTTCAAAAAATAACAGTTTAGGATTATAATTTTTGATTCACTGATTTGTTTTGATGGCTTTCTTCATATTGCAATCACTTTATCGTTAGGTCAAAGACTTAATATGTGAATTTAGTCCTAAAGGGGTGAACGAACTACTTTTTAAGTTTCCCATTACTCTAAATAAAATTTAAAGTAAAAAAAGTGATTAGAAACCAATTTTGATATTTCGGATCAGCCAAGTAGTCTTGTAGAGATTGGAATACGTTCAAATTCGAAGGGCCGATGTCTAAAGAATATACTACAAGAGGGAGAAGAAAAGCTCAAATCAGATGGTTTCCAGGTTTTTTTTTTGTTGTGTGAGATTGGGCGTTAGCCTACATAGCTGAGTCGCCAGCGGTTTTGAGCTCTCATTAAATGTTGACAGGCTGCATTTTGGCACACATGTAGTTTTTTGGACGTAAAATACGTTTGCTAAAGTCTGATGTACCCTAAGCCCACAAAATCTAAAATAAAATCGGTTTTTTTTCGGTAATATCTCGAAAAATAAAAAAGATATCAAAAAATTAATAGCATCACATGAAAGAGCGGGAAATTTTACTAAAAAGTAGTATGTAGATTTTTTCCAGATTTTATTTATTAGCTTGAGAATTTATTAAAAATTTGGATGGGTAATTCAAAAAATATAGCGTGCCAAACAGGTTAATTTGAAAGTCTTCGCGCACCGCTCGAAGGTTAATCGATATTACTTGTTTTTAGTGTGTAAAAAAATTTAAAAGATAGCTTTTTGAAGAGGAGACTTTCAGCTTTCCAATGATACAAATAGTTTTTATTTTTGTTGCTTCATAATTTGTAAAACTTAAAACAAAATTTTTGTTTGCATGCTTTTAACGAGCATACAGTAAATTACAAATATTTGGTATATCATTACTATACCTTAAGTTTCAATATAAGAATAATTAGAAATACCCACATTGTCTGTATTATTTAATAATTGGGTTTTAGTGCGCCGCACAATGGGACAAAGCCCCACTATTCCACTCAAATTACCCTACAGGCCTTAATTTTGAAGTAATAGAAAAAATTTCTTTTTTTAATTATGCATCTTTTCATGACTAATCGATCTGTAGAGCTAGATTTTAGGTTTTTTTTTCCACAGTTTTCCGAAATTTTCAGAAGAAATATTAATTTTTATGAAAGAACGGCGTTTTTCGCGGGGAAATCATTCTGTAGATCGTAAATTTCACTTAATCATAATACATTTTCTTTTAAATATTCACTTTTTTATTGCCAATCGATCGGTCGGGCTGGAGTTTTGATTTTTCCCCCCGTATTTTTCAAAAATTTGAGAAAAAGTTTGTATTTCCATGGAAGTGTGGTTTTTCCACAATTAGCTATTCATAGATGGTTTTCCTTTCATATTCAGAACAGATTTTTCTCAAAACTAAATTCTTTTGATGGATAACACTGGTCAACAAAAAAAGAAAATTGCTTGTTTCCTGTGATTTTTTTTTTGTTTCTATCTCAAATTGACGCGTATTTTTTAAATATGGCAATAATTTTTCTCTAACAGCTTTTGTTTTTGAGTTATAGCTAACTACCCTCATTTACTATTTTTACTTAGATTTTCGTTTTTTATTGGACACTAAAATATATTTTGTTGTTATTTTAGATATGGCTTCGTCAAGAAGATGTTGTGTGCTTAATCCCGATTGTTTTTGCTATATTTATGGTGAATATATATTTGCAAAATATCGAAAACCTATATCGGACTTTGTGAAAACTGCGTATCATCGATACTTTAAAATAAAATTGTGTAATCAGGACAAGCCACGGGTTCCTCATATTGTATGCCAGAAATGTGTGGTATGTCTACGGTTATGGTCCAGTGGAAAAAGAGATGCAATAATGTTCGTAACACCCATGATTTGGCGAGAACCTCGAAACCATCATGACGATTACTACTTCTGCGTTGTGAAAATAAACGGAATTAACCCTGGAAATCGAAGTAAGTGGTCATATCCTAATTTATCTTCTGCTCAACGACCTCAATTAAAATCACAAGAGGTACAACTCAGCACATCTAAATCTTCTGATGATCCAAATCTCTGTGAACCCGAACGAAATACATCAAGTGAAGACTCTGATTCAGACTACAAATGTAGCCTTTCAGAACCTCAACCATTTAATCAGAAAGAACTAAATGACTTAGTAAGAGATTTGAACTTACCAAAAGAAGCTTCTGAAATTTTGGCATCTCGTTTAAAAGAAAAAAATTTGCTTACTCCGGAAACTAACATTACATTTTATCATACCCGAGAAAAAATCTGTTACCGTATTTTTCTCAAGAGACGGATTTAGTTTTTTGTAACGATGTTGGTGGTATTTTGCAGCAGATGGGATTAAAACAGTACCAACCTAGTGATTGGCGTCTTTTCATAGACATGGTAACAAGTACGGATCTATACCTATTGCACATTCGACGACTTTAAAAGAAGAATACGTAAATGTTTCTAAGGTTATGGAAAAAATTAAGTATCAAGACCACAAATGGGTCATTTGTGTTGATCTGAAAATGGTTAACTTTCTTTTAGGTCAACAAGGGGGGTACACAAAGTTCCCTTGTTTCATGTGTCTCTGGGATAGTCGTGACAAACAACACCATTGGTCACAATAAGTTTAGCCCGTGCGGGAAGAGCTAAAAGCTGGTACAAAAAATGTTATAAACGTGCCTTTAGTTAGCCGAGACCGCATCATACTTCCACCACTTCATATTAAACTCGGCATAATGAAGCAGTTTGTGAAGGCCCTTGACAAAAGTGGCGAATGTTTTAATTTTCTTTCACGCAAGTTTCCAGGATTAAGTTCAGAAAAATTGAAAGCTGGTATTTTTGATGGGCCACAGATTAGGCAACTCGTGAAAGATCCTAATTTTGTCAAATCAATGACTGAAGTCGAATCCAAAGCTTGGAATTCATTTGTTTTGGTTATGAGTAGCTTCCTAGGCAAAAAGAAATCTGACGACCATGTCGAGCTTGTTGAGTGCATGCTATCGAACTTGCAAGAGCTAGGTGCAACATGAGCATAAAAATCCACTTCCTGCACTCACATTTAGACCGATTTCCACAAAATCTGGGTGATTTTAGTGAGGAGCACGGTGAAAGATTTCATCAGGATCTTCGGACAATGGGAAGAGCGTTATCAGGGGCGGTGGGACTCACATATGATGGCAGACTACTGCTGGAGTTTGCAACGAGATCTACCTAAAGTCGTTCATTCAAGGAAATCTTATAAAAGATCATTTGCTAGTGTTCAATAGAAATTTTGTTAACATAATGTATTATTTTTTTGTATTTTTTTGGCAAAATAATAAAACTGTATATTTCAAAAGGTAAAGCTGTTAGCAATCTCCAGTATTTTTTTCATAGTCAGGGCCATAGAAATACCCAATAACAGAAAAAAAAAATAAAGGAAACAAGACTTGTGTTGACCCGTGTAATCAATTTACCGACCTCAGATTATCATTTTTGCCTTAGGTTTTTTAAAAATTGCAAGCATCTTTGGCGTTACCCAGGATACACCATATGGAGGTAGTGTCTGCTGGTATCCCTTTGTATATGTGTGTGCGTGTGCGTGTGTATGTGTGTGTGTGTATTGCCTACGATAACTCATGTACTTACAAAGGATATTGCTATTTTTAGTTTTAGACTTTGAAAGAACGCATACGAATTTTTCAAGTTTTACTACAATATTCATTGTCAGGATGTCGAGAAATAATCATGAGTGAATTTAGAAATATTCTGGGTATTAGATCAGCAAAAATTACCGCCAATTTATTGCAGGACCGTTCTGACTATGAAGAATTCCGTTAAATCTAAATGATTCCATTATTATTGAATCGAAGAAATAACTTACAATTTAAAGAAGTCGCAAGCTTATAAAATAAATTTACTTAAATTTATCAGAAAAATTTTTCTCGCAACTGAGCAAATTCAAGTAGTTTCGATTAAATTTGAACAAATTTTAGGTAAATTTGGTAGAATATTTGCTGATTTCCTAATCGCTACTAATTTTAAACGAAGTTCCAAATCCTGCTAACCAGTGAAAATTTGAATTATTTCAATAATATTGAATAATTTTGTGGAGAGTTGAGTTTGAGTTCGCTGAAATTCGTATTAATTTAATTCAAGATTATTATATAATTTTTTTGTTATTAAAAAAAAATCATAAACTTTTTTGTACAGTCAATATGGAACAACTTTATTTATATTAATATTTTACATAATTTCTTAATTTTAATACATTTTATGTATTCAATGATTAAAGTGTTTGAAATGAAAAAATATATTGATATTAGATTTTGTAATCTAAAAATTTTGAAATTTCCCATACCACAAAATTCGCTGTAGTTCTTTGCTGATTTCGCAGGATTAGGATGTCTTTATTTCTATCAGATTTCAGCTTCATTGTTTGTAAAAATAAAGTGTATCATAAAATTCTTTACTGCAAAATTTTTTCGCACACAGACAGACACACACACACAAAGTGATACTAGCAGACGCTACCTCCATGTGGTATATTCTGAGTAACGCCAAACATGTCTGCAATTTTTGAAAAACCTATGGCAAAAATAATAATCCAAGGTAGGTAGATTGATTATCCATCAAAAGACTTGATTTTTGAGAAAAATTTGTTCTGAATATCGAAGGAAAACTGTCTATGAATAGCTATTTGCGGAAAAACCGTACTTCCATGGAAATACAATTTGTTTTTCAAATTTGTGAAACACACGGGAGGAATATCAAAAATCTAGCTTGACCGATCGATTGGCAATCTACAAACGAAAATTTTTAGAAAAAAAAAAAATAGTTCATGATTAAGTGAAAATTACGATCCATAGAGTGATTTTCCCGTGAAAAACGCAGTTTTTGCATAAAAATTAATACTACTTCTGAAAACTCCGGAAAATTGTGGAAAAAAAAAACCTAAAATCTAGCTCCACAGATCGATTGATCATGAAAAAAAAACGAATAACTATACACTTACTTCAAAATTAAGACCTGTAGGGTAATTTGAGTGGCACAGTTGGGCTTCGTCCCACTATGTGCCGCCTGCAATTTTACGTTCACAGCAGTAGGGAATCGAATTTTTTTTTAGTTACATTTAAAAATATACGTGATAATAGAAAATCATTAAAAACTTAAAAAAGTTTTATCTTTTTTTGTAATTTTGCTCTTAAAAAAGTGTTCATGATAAACCTATTTTTTGCTTGTTATTAATCATACAACTTAAAATAAAAAAAAATATTTAAAGCTGGAAAATGAAAGATAAAAATCTAAGCTTTAAGTATAAAGTATTTATATTTCATTTAAACATCCAAGTACAAAGAAAACAGTTATTGAAAACACAGAAATTCTAAATTAGTCGAAGAATGAAATGAATTATGTACTCTCTGGTTGTCGTATTGGATCTGCCATTTTGAATTTTTTAAATCTGTCTGTTTTTAATTAGCACCCTGAGAAAACCCTTAATAGCCAATTTCAAAATATTTAACTGTATACAGAAACGTTAATTTAATCATAAATGATTCCCACTACAATTGAAAGCGTTAAACCAGCTATTTAATTTTCAATAATTTTTTTAAATTACAATAAAACTAAAAAAAAATCTATAAACTATTTTTTTGTTAATTTTCCCGTTCTTTCACGTGGTTTTTAGTTTTTCGATATCTTTTTTATTTTTCGAGATATTTGCGAAAAACCAAATTTTTCATTTTATTTTTGATTTTGTAGGCCTAGCGTACACTTTAGAGTAGCAAACTTTTTCTTATAGTATTCTAGGTCCATAAAACTACCTGCATGCCAGAATGCAGCTTGTTAACATTTAATGAGAGCCTTTCGTCAAAATTTGCCTCTGACGACTGGGCTGACATCAATATCACGGCTCAGCCCTTGTTGGTGGAATTCAGCAATGACAGCCTAATCAGGATGGAGCATCTCATAGTGAATCATGCCGTTCTGATCCAACGAAATGCATAGCAATACCTATGATACATGAATTTTCTGTTTTACGATTCTCATTGATGATTCCCCTGGATAAACCCATGATTCTCGCCCAATCTGCACTTCTTATCACGAGTAACAATTTTGTATAAAAAGCTGTACCTTGAACCTGAAGAGAGAACAGTATCGTAGTGTCTGCTTTGGTTGTCAGAGTGACTTTAAGCAAGACTCACCAGGACTCATTGCGAATAAAAAGTAGCTTCCTTGTTCACGACAATTCGTAAGTTCCGGTTGCGTTTGGCAAAAATTCTAGTTCAAAATTTGCTTTAACTCCTCGTCTTCCATTTTTTTTGGATTCACCAGATCGTTTACATTCTGAAAATTGAAATTTTTCTTGGCAGATTGCTAAAACCACTTTTTATAAGTATTTTCAGCCTCTGTTGCTTTTCGAATTCCGTCGTATGTATTACTGATTTTTCAAGTTATGTCGGCAGTAAAGGCAAGTGTTGAAAATATCGATAAGTTTATGAAAACTTTTTTTTGGTTTTACTGTTCTTTACGGAACACTTAAGGCATCACTTCGGTGTCCGTCTGTCTGTCTGCCGATTTTCTCCGCAACTGTTTGACGTAGAAAGCTGAAATTTGTCACAAATATAGGAATTGATCAATCAGAGCTGTGCAATTTTGAAAGTTAAATTTTAACTTAAGGTTTTAGTTTTAGGGAGTGAAATCGGAAGTGAAAAAAAGTTTTTGCAAGGTCTTCGAGTGGGGTGTCAAATGAAAGCTTATGAAGAGAAGAGCTCACAAATATATATGATGTAATACTCACGCAAACTTTTCTTTATATTATTTGAAAAAAATTGCCAAAAGAGCTGTTCCCCCACCTTATTTCTAAGAATACTATTTAGAAAATTTCGAAAAAATTCTAGAATGTTCTCCATAAGGTATAGATTGAATGAAAATGGTCACGAGTGCATTACGTTTCATAATTTATTTGATATTTAAACAAATATATCTATATTTAAGGTCATCGAGTTGGGCGCCAAATGTAAACATTGCCAAAAATCGCAGTCTCCCAACCTTATCTCTAAGAATACTATTCAAAAAATTTCGAAAAAAGTTCTGGAATAGTCTCCGTAAGATGTAGATTGAATGAAAATTAGTACGAGCGTACCTTTGATAATTTTTCTCGTATATAAAAACAAAGATCGGAAACAAACTTTGTTGAAAACTCACTTGGGGTGAGTTTCGTGACGTCACTGATCATTTTATACCTCCGTAATAAAATTTTAAGAGCAATCACCGTACAAAACACTAATTGCGCAAGTCTGACTTGCATTTGCCCGGTTTTTTAGTTGTGGCGATGGACAAATTTTAAATATTATGAGCTGTATTTAAACGGAGTTAAACGGATTAAGGAAAGAGCACAGATAGATTGATTTTTATAAGCGTGTTAAACATTCCCGTTGCGCTCTTTAGAGTCGAGAAATTTTGTCAGGAATAGTATGTAGAGGTTAATGTCATGTTTTAGTTGTAAATATCCCAGAATTTCCCAACATTATGTATTATTTTATCATTATTTTGAATTATTTAGGGTGCAAGGAATGAAGAAGACAGCTAGAAGGGTTGCTCTGTATAGAACGTGTATTGTGTTTCAATAGTGGGTTTAGGGTAAAAGGTATTGTAACCTTAACAATAACGGGTTGGCGATGTCGTCGATAGATGGTAGCATGCATATTAAATTTGTAAATATTTGTCCTGTGTGGGTTATTGCTTTATGAAACGTTACTACTACTATGATATATTTTTGGATCTTCTGTACAATATAATCTACTATTGCTGTAGCGAGAGTGTTGTCTTGGAGGAGGAGCAGGAGAAAGTCATTTTTGCACCCTTATTGATTTTTATAATTGCCATATTAATAACACCAATATTAATAAAAGTAATATGCCGATCTGAATTTGTTGATAATAAGGTATCTTATTTAAAAGTAGCATATTATGGTATCATTATTCTTCTCTTTGCGCTCTCTCCAATATTATAATCAATAATTTGTGTTGCCTATCCTCCTGTGGCGACACACTATAGAAAGTTACCAAACTAAAGTTGCTAAAGCGTCTTATGGATGAAAGGTGTTGTGACCTTAAAAAGAACTGGTTAACTACGTTGTTGATAGATGGCAGTCCCCATATTAGATTTGTAAATGTTAGTTTGTTTCACATGTACAGTATAATCTACTTTTTATTTAATTTAAACTTGTTTAAAGATGTTTTTTGATACGATAATAGTTTGAATATAATCAAATTTTAATACTTGCTAATAATAAATTTTTCGGACTACTGAAGGGCTAGGAATACGAATCTCCCAAAATTTGCTATCGACGTGAATTTCTTGGAACATACTAAAAAAAATTTTGTGTTAAGAATCTTCAAGATAAATTTATTGACCATCGTAATTCGTGAATAACGTGGGTTTTGCGTAATTGGGTCTTGTTGCGTCAAGATTTCTATTTAATATGAAACAAAAACAAAAATATCTACACTACATATATATATATATATATATATATATATATATATATATATATATATATATATATATATATATATATATATATATATATATATATATACAGGGTTACAGGGAAAGTCGTCCTAGATAATTAAGGACGTTATAGTTTAGGTCGTTTCTGACCGATTTGACTCTATGACATGATGTCCTAAACTTAACCGTTTTCGAGATATTGAAGTTTAAAGATTTTCTAAAAAAAACATGTTTTTTTGCTTTTATATCGATTTTTTTTTATTAGAGGTTCTCGAGTGCGATTTTTTTGGTTATTTTTAGTTAGTCTGTATGTCAAGTATCAAAAATCATCAAAAAAATTTGAACTAGTTACTAACAGTTTCAAATGGCGGCTTGTTAATGTTTCTAAATTACGAATTTTTACCAAGTGTTTCCTACTTTAAATCAATAAAGAGAAAAAAAAATGTATGGAAGTTATTCTGCAAATTATTTTAAAAACTTTTACGTCTTTTTAGCTATTAAAAAAGGTATAATACTAGGAGTTTAATAGGAAAACTGTACACAGAATGACACCTAAAGCGGGCTCGGGTAGCAAAACGTAAATTTTTTAGTTCTAGGTGAAAATACGAAAAATACACAAATAAAACAAAAAACCTTGCAATTTAATATTTTTTATTAATTATAATTCATGTTCTATATGGTCGCCCCTATTTCTAAGACAAATTCTCATTATTTTTCTTAAATTACTTTTCACAACGCTGGTTGTGAGGTGCCGCCTCATTTCGTCAGCCGCATCAATTATTTTTTGTCTTAGGACATCCACGTTTTCGATAGGAGTCATCTGGTCGTATACGAGACTTTTCATGTGACCCCACACATAAAAATCCATCGGTGTTAGGTCTGGGCTTCTCGCCGGCCAAGGTATGGGTCTGCCTCTTCCAGTCCATTTGTTGGGACAATTGTCATTGAGCCATGCACGAACACTTCCTCTGTAGTGAGCTGGGCAGCCATCGTGTTGAAAGTACATGTTTTGTCTCATACCAATAGGTAGGTCTTCCATCAAATTAGGTAAATCGTTCCGCAAAAAATTGTCGTACTCCTCGCCCCTCAAATTATCTGGCAGGAAGAATGGCCCAACCAAATAATTTGAAATTATACCCATCCACAAATTTAAGCTGAATCTTGTTTGTGATCCTTTCGTTCTTTTTTTGTTTGGGTTGCCTTCCTCTTTAGAAGCCCACTAGTGGGCATTGTGGTAGTTTGTAAGACCGTCTTTGTCGAATTTCGACTCGTCAGTCCATAGTATTTTCTTAAAAAAAGATGGATCTTCGACATCGGTATTGAGCATAAATCTGCAGAATTCTAATCGTCGCAACGGATCCCCTTCTTTAATGACTTGCACGGGTGTATAGTGGTAAGGGTGTTGCCCAACAGTATGCATTACAAACCATACCTTCCACTGCGAAATACCAAGCTGTTGTGCGACAACATTTGTAGATGTGGTTGGGTCCACCTCAAAGAGACGTCGTATTTCGTTTTCTTCGTCTTCTTCAAAGATACGAGGTCGTCCCATGTCAGTCCGCCGTCTTTGTACGGAACCAGTTTCTCGTAGTCTTCGATAAGTTCCATCAAATACGCTAACATCAGGTACACGACGAGTAGGATATCGGAGTATGTATTCATCACGTGCACGCGACGACACTCCTTCGCAAAATCCGTAACACATTAGGATGTCAGCATATTCCTCGTTGGTATACATTGCCATATTCACAAGCAGAGATCAAAATCCAGTTACGAGCCAATTCACACAGTCAGAAGATGAAACACAGATATTTTTGAAAAGCACGGTATAGCACATCTACCACGGACGAATCGCATGAGCAGACTAAAAATCATTCAATAATGTTTAGTGAACAGAAAATGTCACTCGCACAGAGAGTACCCCGACCGGAAAAAATGCTTACCCAACCCATTTTATTGTTTGAAGGTGCAGGTAGTAAACCGGTAATTGGTAGTATCTAAATTCTATTATTATGTTACTCTACATTTGGGCTTATTGAAATCTCATTTTCTTAGAATTTTCAATAGATCCAGTAGATATTATACCGTTTTAGATAGCTAAAGTTTTTAAAATAATTTGCAGAATAACTTCCATACATTTTTTTTTTCTCTTTATTGATTTAAAGTAGGAAACACTTGGTAAAAATTCGTAATTTAGAAATATTAACAAGCCGCCATTTGAAACTGTTAGTAACTAGTTCAATTTTTTTTGATGATTTTTGATACTTAACATACAGACTAACTAAAAATAACCAAAAAATCCCACTCGAGAACCTCTAATAATAAAAAATCGATATAAAAGCAAAAAAAAACATGTTTTTTTTTAGAAAATCTTTAAACTTTAATATCTCGAAAACGGTTAAGTTTAGGACATCATGTCATAGTGTCAAATCGATCAGAAACGACCTAAACTATAACGTCCTTAATTATCTAGGACGACTTTCCCTGTAACCCTGTATATATATATATATATATATATATATATATATATATATATATATATATATATATATATATATATACTCGTATATATATATATATATATATATACATATATATATATATATATATATATATATATATATATATATATATATATATATATATATATATATATATATATATACAGAGTGTGTCACCAAAATCCAGACAACTTTTTTTAGGGCATGTTTTTTTAATAAAAAAAATCCTCTCACATGGTACTTAGGGCAACTATATTAATAACAATCATTCAATATCTCCCATTAGCTTGCGGCCTCTATTCTCGGTCTGAAGCGCCAGCACGCTCCCTATAATTCTGCGCAGTTCATATTGGCTAACGCTGCCTTAATGGCGGTAATTAATGTTGTCATATTTCCATATCGAAACTTGTTTATGACTCCTTCGACTACGCCCAATTCCTAGTAGTCTCAGAGATTCAAATCTGGACTATTAGGAGGCCAGAATTTCTTAGACCTTGACTTCAAGTGGTCCTCACGATACATCCATTCAACTGGCACTTCCTCTCCGACGTACTAGAATCTTCGTTGGACTGTTCTTGAGCCTCGTACTCGGTTATAACGTCATAAATAATTGTATAATTGAGGTGTCCGTTACTTTGTGACACTACATTTTAAACGAAATGAAACGAATTATTTTGTTATTTGTCACTTATTTTTTATTTATCTGCTACTGCAGTTTCGTAGGTTTTCTACATTGTCAAGCGTAATACTACAAACTAAAGTGGTTTATTTACGATTTATAACAAATTTACCGGTACAATTTGGAATTATCCATCATTAAATTTCGGTGAAATTAAATTAATTATTTTATTACAAAGGGTTAAATGACATTATTGTTTGCAAATTAGGTATTTTTTGTTAACAGTTTTTAATGTTTTTTATGATTATTTACAGGTCTTTAAAGAAGTTTTCTTCCAAATTTCATGATATATTTTTAAAACTTTTTATAAAAATCCTTCTTCGAAAATATAACTAAAAAAACGCTTCTAAAATATGCCAAACAGGGTGGAATTCTGAACATCTGTTTGATTATTTAAGAGGGTTGTATCCTTATTTTGTGGATCTTTATGTCAGTTGAGGTGACATGAGTTATTGGGAATAGTGGTGTCTGTAAAAGTGGGCTTTCTAAAAATATCGAAGGAGAGTTTATTTTTATCTTTGGTGATGGAGGGGTCTAGGAAGTTTATTTTGTTATTCATTTCTTTTTCTAATGTAAATTTTATATTCGGATGTATTCCATTCAGGGAATTTAGGGTAGATTAGAGGGACTCATCGTCTGCTCAAAATAGACCAATATCTCGTCTACTTACCGACACCATAAAACTATATCCCTTGCCTGCTGTGACTCATGTCCTAGTGCATCAACAGCCAACAAGCCAAGCCCGTGAAATTGTGGAAACCTGTGCCAACATGACGGGAGTTGGATCAGCAACTATTTATAGATTTCTAAAAGAAAGAAAACGCTGTCCTTGCAAGGAACCTCAGAATCATAAAGGAAAGGAGCCCTTAGAGGTCGATGAAAACTTTCAAGAAGAAAAGTACACCATTTTTCTATTAAGAATGAAATTTTTGCAAGAAATCAGAGAAGACCAGGACTTACTAGGTTAAAAAAAAAATGGAAATTATGGAAAATCCTTCATAACCTGAATTTTCGTTGGTAAAAATACAATAGAAAATCTGTTCTTATCGTTAAAACAGAAATAATTTGTTGAAGAAGAAAATATCTACGAGCAATCAGAAAATTTCGAGCTGAAGAAAGAAATATTTTTTATTTATATGAGACTTGGGTTAATGAGGGATGACAGTCAACTGAATTACAACCCGCTTCAGAAAAATATCGCAGGCTAATTTTAGCACATATTGGTAGTGAAAACAGATTTCTCGATGGGGACTCGTTGGAATTCGAATCAAAGTCAGCTAAAAATTGCCATGAGGAGATGTCGGCTGATGTTTTTAGGAGTACTTCCAACAAATGATTGAATGTATACCAACAGAATCAGTTATAGTATTAGACAATGCCCCATACCATTCTCGAATCCCGACAAATTCATTGAAAAAAGCTGATATTCTTCAATGGATAAGAGACAAAAATCTAAAACATAAAGATGGTATGTTAAAAGCGAAACTTCTCAAAATTGCGAAATAAAATAAGGCTAGGTTCAAGAAATACGCAGTCGATGAGATGGCAAAGGAACGGAATATCACAGTGCTTAGATTACCTTCATATCATTGCGAATTGAATCCCATAGAGCTAATTTGAGCATAAATGAAAAGTTTCGTCGCAAGAGAAAAAACACCACGTTCAAACTTCAAGACGTAAGGCTATTATTACTCGCCGGAATAGAGAGGATCAAAAAAGATAATTGGAAAAATGCCATTCGACGTGTTAAAGAAGAAGAAAATAAAATGTGGAAACTTGACGAATTCATTGAAGAAACTGTGGAAATAGAACCCTCAATTATCAATTTAAGAAAACTCGAGTTTTCAGATTTTGAACATGATGATTGTTTTTGATTGTAATTAAAGTACTTATATATCGTGAATTGTGAATTTGTATATATACATAGATCTATAGATTAATAAATCTTATATTTTTATAACTTTATTTTTAAAATATTTTTTTTTTTATTAAACACTAAAAGCGGCTTATATATATATATATATATATATATATATATATATATATATATATATATATATATATATATATATATATATATATATATATATATATATATATATATATATGTATATATATATATATATATATATATATATATATTATATATATATATATATACCAACTATGGAATACTGCTCCCACGTTTTGGGGCTCTGCTCCCAAACATACACTGCATTTATTGGATTCGTACAACGCTTTTCAAGCAGTCTTTTATATGGAGAATATCATCCCTTTGGAATAATTTGCCCAGCGCTGTGTTTTCCACCGAGTACAATTTACAGCGATTCAAGAACAACGTGAATCGCTTTTTTTTTTCCGCACACATGCCGCTCCTGGAGCGCTTTAGGGACTCCCCTGCAGCACGTGTGCTAGATCCATAAAAAAAAGGTTAGGCTGGGATGGCTATGCTACGGATGAACCCTCATTTACATTTTATAACTCTATTGTATAGCAGAGGTTTGCTGCTTAAAATAGGGTAAACCCTTAAAAACAATTCAAAACAGGTAGCAAAATCCAGTAAAATGCATAAGAAATATCTTTTTTTTGGGCGCACCCCAACATTTGTATATGCAATGACAGAATTCTGCTATCAAGCCCAAACAGGTACACAATAGTCGAATGTTTCTCAAGTTCACTCCATCCCAAAAGAAATTGTTTTCGTCTCAAGAAACGTCACTCCCGCGACTTTCATAATACGACCTTTTCTCTCCATCTATTCGGGTAGTTTGATCCAAGAATAGAATTGCTTATATAAACCCCCGTTTTATGGATTTCAATTAAATATCATAAATGCCGAGTAATACATCACGTTATTCATTATTCAAACAAACAATTTCAAAACATGCAAAAAGAACATGCATTACCAACTACAAACAACTTTTGTTTATAAATATTACCAAATGATCTTATTCCTGTATTTACATTGTCGGGTTGTTCACATCGTAACAGGATTGCAATATCTTAAAAGTCCTATTTCGCAAAAAATGTCACGTGAGATTTAATAACACACACTTAATAGAGAATAATGTTTTAAAAGGAACTTGTTAAAATGTGGCTTTGTGTGTTGCCGACCAATTTTTATTTCATATATTTAATGTATATGTAAATAAACATTTCGTTAGAAAGAAAACTGCAACGAACACTGCATTTTTTTATCATTTCCGAAAGCAATTTTGTTTTTATAACGGTGGTTTTGATTAGCTTCCATAATTTGAAGTTTGTTACCGATGAATCCAGGCGACAGAGGTACGCACTCAAGATGTTCAGACGTTTGGAAAACCAGGGAACGGTTATTTTCGGTCTTATATTCGAAACGCTACAATTAAAAATGATTCTGACTTTAGTAAATTTATTATGTGTATATCTTCTTCATCTTTTGAGCCTGCTCTCATCCACTCCTGGATGTAGGCCTCTTCCAATTTTTTTTATCTTTCGTTGTTCAGAATAATTCTGTTCCAATTTGCTCCTGCGATATTCTGGATGTCGTCTCGCCACCTTCTTTGAGGCCTTCTCACACTCCTCTTAGTCTCCTTCGGGCACCAAACTGTAAACTTGTGGGTCCATCTGTCGTTATTCTGTCTTGCTACGTGGCCAGCCCATCTCCACTTTAGTTGAGCCCCTCTTTCCAGGCCATCCGTAAGCCGTGTTCTTCTCCGGATTTCCTCATTTGGAATTCTATCTCCCAAACTTACTCCAAGCATAGTTCTCTCCAATGCACGCTACGCCACTCGAAGTCTGTTCATTGACTTACGTGTTAGCGACATCGTTTCAAGACCGTACGTGAGATCTGGCAGTACACACGATTGGTACGTTTTCCTTTTGAGATTTATAGGGACAACTCGTGATCCCGTTACCAGAAGCTGCCCAACCAAGACTCTTCGAGAAATTTCTGCTGTTTGGTTCTCCTTTCCTATTAATATTTTTTTCTGAGGTATGTTCCGGATATGTTCTCTAATCCGATTTTCGATGGTAATTGTTATTTGCTTTGAGCCATTATCTTTGTCTTGCTCAGGTTCATTTCCAGTCCGACTCGTGACGTTGCATGATGATGATATATATATATATATATATATATATATATATATATATATATATATATGTAGTAATGGTTTTTCGGGTATCCCGTGTTAGCTTGAAGTCCCTTGATGGACGGTTTCGCTGACGTTTCGATGGAATCTCATCCATCTTTTTCAAAGCGTTGATCACTGGTCGGTGTCTTGGCGTTGAATGTCGAGACTGGCCCTGAGTGCGCCGGTTTTATGTACTCGGGGGTGTTTCTATTGGTCGGACGGATCCGGCCAATAGAGGCTCGGCTTTGGCTGCGCGTTGTCGGTCCTGTGGTTCTTTGTAATGTTTGTGTTGGTGAAGTAACATATGGTTGAATTATTGTTTCTCTTGGTTGGACTTGGTACTGGGATAGAATATGTTTCCAAGAGTTCGGTAAACGTTGGCTATCATCCCGATTATTTAAGTTGTTGGGCCTCTTTTCTATTTCTATGGCTTCTTTGATTACCCTAGTGGATAGGTTATTACTTTTTTGTAGGGTTCTGGTTTTGTCAAAATCGATTTTGTGGCCGGTATTGTGTGCATGTTGTGCTAGAGAGGAGGTGGTGGATTTTTGTTTTACGGCGTTTTTGTGCTCGTCTCTTCTGGCACTAATTTTCCTGTTTGTTTGGCCTATGTATGAAAGACCGCAGTCCTGACACGGAATTTCATATACGCCTTGGTCTTCTAAGGCTATAATGTCTTTTGGTGTAGGTAGAATATCTTTAATTTTTTGGTTGGTTGTGTAAATGGTCTCAATTTGGTGTTTTCCTAGAAGTCTTCCTATTTTGTCTGTGATGCCTTTTACATATGGGAGAAATGCTTTTGTAGTATATGTCTTTCTTTCCTGTTTGTGTTGTTTATTTAGGGCCCGCTGGATCGTGTTTTGACTATATCCATTTGAAAGTAAAACGTTTCGAAGGAGCTTGGTTTCTTGTTGCAAATGTTCCTTATCTGTTAGGGTTTCTGATCGGTGAGCTAAGGATTTGGCAACGGAGAAGAGTTGGGCTGGGTGATGATGTGAGCTGGCATTTAAGTATCTGTTTGTATGTCTCGGTTTTCTATATACTGAGTGAGACAAAGAACCATCTAATTTTCTTTGAAGCAAGACATCTAGGAATGGTAGTTGTTCTGCTGCCTCATTTTCCATTGTAAATTTAATGTTTGGATGTATGTTATTAAGGTGTTCCAGGAACTTGTTTAAGTTGTCTTCACCGTGTTGCCATACCACAAAAGTGTCATCTACGTATCGAAGCCATGTTTTCGGTTTATGTGGAGCAGTTTCTAGAGCTAGTGTTTCGAAATGCTCCATGTATAGATTAGCTAGTGCTGGTGACAATGGAGAGCCCATGGGTGCACCTTCTATTTGTTTATATTTTTGTTATATATATATATATATATATATATATATATATATATATATATAAATATATATATATATATATATATATATATATATATATATATATATATATATATATATATATATATATATATATATATATATATACGAAAGAGGAAGGACAGTAACAGGGCACTGGCAAACAAACAATGCTAAGTTTAACTACTGGGAAACGCCCTTATAAGAAGAAGAAATGAGCAATCAAAGATCTAAAGGCTCTAGTATCTGCTTTGTATTTTTATTATCGAGCTTTCGCTGCCTAATGATAGCTTCTTCTGGATTCTAAAAATGCAAACAAGGTACAGGAAATAAACCAAACTTGCTTCTTTCGATGTAGTTTCACTGTTTACTAACATTTCTCTAGACCTTATTATATCAATAGTACATGAACATTTCACATCAATAGAAGAAATATGTAATATTCCTAAAGAACAGTTTCTACTAATCATTACTTTTTTATATGAAAATACATTTTTCTCCTTCAATAGTACATTCTACAGACAAAAAATTGGCGTCCCAATGGGAAGTGCTATTTCACCAATCCTGGCCGAAATTCTTATGAATAAAACTTCTTTATTTTGTTATTTCAAGGGTTGAATTTGAATTCCCCCTTCTGTTTCAGTATGTAGATGACCTGTTAGTCGCTTTACCTGCCGGAAATGTACAGAACACTCTTAACATTTACAATTCTTTCAATCATAAATTAGTATTTTACTGTTGAGGAGGAGACTGACTGTGCTGTTCCGTTTCTGGATACTAGGGTTGTACGCCCAGAAAATAATACAGTCAAACTGGATTGGTATAGGAAAAATTCATGTTCTGGTAGATATATCCCATTCCATTCTTATCACCATATGAAACAGAAACTGAACATCATCAGAGGACTAAAGAACAGAATAGATAAGATTTGCCACCCCTCATTTAAAAAAAAATGTAAAACTGTTAGAAAACATTTTGTTGGACAATTACTATCCTAAAGCTCTAATTAAAAAGAATTTTCAAAGACCCCCCTTCAGATTAATCCAACTGTCACCACTAATGTCGATATTAAGGTAGGAAAGTTACAATACATTGAAGGCCTTTCCCAGTCCTTGTCTTCCCTTTTTAAAAATACAAACATTAAAATTGCCAATTACAACATAAAAAGAATGAATTTTTTTTAAAAGATAAAACCGATACTTTACAAAGATCTAATATAATCTATGGCATTCCCTGTCAATGTGGTTTGGTCTACGTTGGACAAACTTCACAAAAGCTCTCTAAGAGATTAGCGTTACACAAAAGTGATAGTAAACACAAACCTAACGCAACTAGCTTGAGCTTACCCGTAAATAATACAGATCACAGAGTACAATATAACAACAGCTTCATTCTGGATGTTGAGACTAATTATTTCAGAAGAAGTTTCTTGGAAATGTGTTACATAAAAACCTGTAAAAATAATCTCAATCACAAAAAAGACATAGAAGGATTGAGCTCCATGTATACTTATTTACTAACACAAAACTATACCAAACCAATAAAAAAGAACGATCTTTATGAAAAAATTAGTTTCTAGTAAAGTTGACGTTTCTTTTCTCTTTCTGTCATTTTTGCTATTTATTACCAGTTACTTTTCTATGTCTTCTTGTTAAAATTAAATAATTAAAAAATTAAATATGACAAATAAGAAATAACGTCCAGTATTAATTTTCTCTTTCAAATTTTTAAATTTTTAAATTAGCCTATGAATCTCTTGATTATAAAATTAAAGAATTAATATAATTAATAATAAATAACTCGTCGAAGAGTAACATTCATCAAATTTAAGTCCCCCTTTTTTATAAAATTAAAACTAAAAAATAGATATCATTGATAATAAATAATTTATCTAAAATTAGCATCCACCTAAAAAATTTACCACATCCCTAACTTCAATGCTTTTTATGGTTTTTTGTCGACCTGATGACGACATAGACTACCAACAATGTCCGTTTCGGACTCAAATATCACTAAATAGTTACTAAACTCGACATCAAAAAATTGTGTTTCGGTCTTAAAAAAGTGTTTTTAACTAATGTTTATTGACAAAGTTTTATTTTCAATATTTGTGTAACTCTCTAAGTGTCTTTTAATCATGTTTGTGTAATCATTCATACTACCTGGCCAACAAAAATGCAAATTTCATTGTCTTCACCAGAGATGAACTAACTGCTAAAATTTTTTGTAAGTAATTTCACATACAGTCGTACAATTCATTTAATCATATTTTAAAAAACGAACGTTTTGGTTTATTTTCTGTACCTTGTATGCATTTTTAGAATCCAGAAGAAGCTACCATTAGGCAGCGAAAGCTCGATAAAAAAAATAAAAAGCAGATACTAGAGCCTTTAGATCTTTGATTGCGCATCTCTTCTCCTTATAAGGGCGTTTCCCAGTAGTTAAACTTAGGATTATATATATATATATATATATATATATATATATATATATATATATATATATATATATATATATATAAGCACACATATATATTCAGTCAAAAAAGTATCCAGAATTTCTCATTTAAAAAGTCGGCGTAAAATATTCTTTAATTGTCTTTTCTGCTGCAAAATGGCAATACTGTGCCTAGTTACGATGTGCACTTTGAACGCGATAGGTCAACTAGTTTGTTTACATCAGCTGGTTTTGTTAGCCGACGTCAAGTGCGATTTTATAATAAATAAAAATATTGAGCAAAGAGTTTGCCTGAAACTTTGTGTTGCCCACGGAATTTTGTATGTGGAGTCATTAAAAATGTTTGAAAAGACCTATGGTGAATTAGTTTTATTCAAAACGCAAGCATATGAGTAGTACAAAGCATTCAAAGAAGGCCGAGAAGTGGGTGAAAATTTGCCTCGTTCTGGTCGTCTTTCAACGTCTTTAACCGATGAAAACATCAACAAAGTGAAAGGAATCGTGTTGCAAGCTTGAGAAAGATGGCTCTGGATCTCAACGTTTCACACGAAATTATTCGTATCATTATCTGAGTTTTCTCCAAAAAAAAAAGATCGGTAATAAGTTGGTAAAGACAGGCTCAATCGGTCCAGATCCGATCCGACATTCATAAAAATACTGACGGAATACCTGCCATAGTTCTCAAAAACTGTGCGAGGGAACTAACACCAGTTTTCTGTAGACTTTTTAACCTATCCTACAGAAAGGGAATATTTCCGTCCTGCTGGAAATGTGCCACGGTTCAGCCGATACCTAAAAAAGGTAAGAAGACCTTGCCAAATAACTACCGACCAGTTGCACTGCTTTCAATAATATCGAAAGTCATGGAAAAGGTTATCAATGAGCATCTTCTAAAATATCTTGAACGATTCAATATTATTAGCGATCACCAATATGGTTTTTCGTAAACATAGATCAACAGGAGATCTTCTGACTTATGTAACACATGTTTGGAACAACGCAATTGAACACTTTGGAGAATCTCGAGCGGTTGCTCTTGACATATCCAAGGCATTCGACCGTGTTTGGCACGATGGACTGTTGGCTAAGTTGCGCTCTTATGGTATGTCTGAAAGGTTCTGTTTGGGGCTCTCATGTTTCCTCAGAGAGCGTTCTTTACCAGTGGCGGTCGACGGATTTCTTTCTAACACCCTCACTATCAACGCTGGTGTGCCCCAGGGCTCAATACTGTCTCCTACTCTCTTTCTCATTTACATTAACGATCTGCTGAAAAAGACCAGGAATCCAATCTATAGCTTTGCAGATGACAGTACGCTTGTCTCTTCATTCACCTTGAACGCTCGGACATCGGCTGCTCAGGCGAATAACCGCAGACAGCAGGAGGTCGTTCAACTTAACAAAGACCTGGAAGAAATTCTATCTTGGGGTGACAGTAACCAAGTGGAATTTAACGCTACAAAAACCCAAGCAGCAGTTTTTTTCTAAAAAAGTTAACGTTGCTGAACCCGACATAGTTATGTCAGGGCACTCCATTCCCCTAGCATCGTCGCTCAATTTGTTGGGCGTTAGTTTGGGAGCAAATATGTCTTGGCATGAACATGTTGCAGGCATAGCAAGGAGAGCTTCTCAAAAGTTCGGAATATTATTTAGAACCAGAAAGCTTTTACACCCCACAACAACTGTTAATTCTTTACAAAGCCCAAATTCGACCAACTATGGAATACTGCTCCCACGTTTGGGGCTCCGCTCCCAAACATACACTGCATTTGTTGGATTCTGTTCAGAGAAGAGCGGTCCGTCTGATTAGGGACCCGGAATTGACCGGCGGCCTTGATTCGCTGGAACATCGAAGAACGGTTGGCGACTTGAGTCTGTTCTACAAGTATTTTCATGGAAAGTGTTCGAAGGATGTAGCCCGCTTAATTCCTCCCAAAGCGGTGCATGTTAGAAATACACGTCGCGCTGGTGCTTCGCATCCGTATGAGGTTCAGCTTGTTACCCCGCGTACAACGCTTTTCAAGCAATCTTTTATATGGAGAACGTCATCCCTTTGGAATAATTTGCCCAACGCTGTTTCCCACCGAGTACAATTTACAGCTATTCAAGAACAACGTGAATCGCTTTTTCCGCACTAGCGCCGCTCCTGGAGCGCTTTAGGGACTTCCCCTGCAGCACGTGTGCTAGACCAATAAAAAAAAAAAAAAAAAAAAAAAAAAAAAACGCAATATTATGGGAGAAGACACATGGGTTTACAAATTTGACATGCATACAGGTGAATGGAGAATAAAAAATGAGTCAACACTAAAAAAAACACGTCAGAGTTGCTCCAAAATCAAGGTGATGTTGACTGTTTTTTCTACTACCGTTTTATATATATATATATATATATATATATATATATATATATATATATATATATATATATATATATATTTGTATATATATATATATATATATATATATATATATATATATATATATATATATATATACATATACATATACATATATATATATATATATATATATATATATATATATATATATATATATATATATATATATATATATATAGATAGATATCAAATGGTTAAAATGAATAATACTATAAGTTCAAGACAATTAATAAAAATTGGGATTCCCCAGGGCACTGTATTGGGACCAATCTTGTTTATAACATACATCAATTCCTTGCTGAATATGGAGGTTGACGGGATGACTATCTCCTTTGCTGACGACACAGTAATGGTTTTTTCAGGAGATGAATGGGAGGATTTAAAAGATACAGCAATGAATGACCTGAAAAGAATAGGAAACTGGCTTGAAAATTATAAACTTACCCTTAATTTAACAAAGACCCAGTATATTGCCTTCTCTCTGACTGTAGCCAATAGACCACCATTCAATTATATATAGAATTCAATAAACACATCGTAAAGGAAGTAACACACGCTAAGTACCTTGGAATAGTGATTGATCAGTTTCTGAAGTGTGATTTTCATGTTGATTACGTGTCGAAAACTTGTTTAAAAATTTTACCTTCTGAGAGAATTTCTGGACCAAAGCGCTATGGTGATGATTTATAAGGCATTGGTAGAATCGATAATTCGATATGGAATTGTGGTATGGGGTGGATTGTATAATAATAATCTACACAAACTAAATATTATCCAAAAATATATTTTGAAAATAATATATAAAAGAAATAAAAGATATCCAACGGACAGGCTGTTTTCAGTAAAAACGAGTAACATTAAAATAATGTATATCAACGCGATTTGTGCCTATATACACACTCATAAAGATGCTCAATTACATATAGCACATAAGTACGACACTCGAACAAAAAAACTTCAACATTTGAAAGTGCCTCAAAGCCACAACAATTTACATCTGAAATATTTGAATTATATTGGGCCTAAATTATACAATTTTCTCCCTATTGAAATACGAAAAGAACAAAATAAAAATAAATTCATCAGAAAATGTAACGGGTTTGTTTTCGAAAATAGCTTCCAATTTGAGAAGGGTTTCTAAACTGAATGGGATGGTGCCAGAGCTATCTCATGAGGGGAGAAGGAAGGAATTTCTTTGATGTATATATATATATGTGTATCCTGTCTCTTTCTTTTTTTCTTTAATTTTAGTTCTTTTTTCTCTAGTTTTGGTTTCTCTAGTTTTTAGTTTTAACTTTGTATCATGTTGTAATTTGGGATTGTACATAATGTTATCTTAATTTAATTTTACTCAAAATTGGTAAGTTTATGCACATACAGATGTCTTTTTGATCTAGATGCATTTTATATCCAAGTAATTTACACTCTATAAATACCTTCATTGTTGTTTTTTAATATTAAGTGTGTTTTGTATTTTCAAATTGGTGAATAAATAAATAAATAAAAAAAAATATATATATATATATATATATATATATATATATATATATATATATGTATGTATATATATATATATATATATATATATATATATATATATATATATATATATATATATATATATATATATATATATATACAGTCCCTGGCCAAATTATTAGACGCACTGCAAGATTTCATGTAAAATATTAATTACCGAGTGATATTGTACCGTTTTATTATTTTAAATTGATTTGTTTTTTATTTTTATATTATCCAATCAATTACCTATTTATTTGACATAAAAAAACAGCATTAATTTAGAAAAGCATAAGTTTATTAAGTTTTAAAGAAAAGTGAAATTAATGTTAGTAAAAGTCAATATTTAGTTGAGCCACCTTTAGCCGCTATCAAAGCTTTAATTCTGCGCGGCATGCTATCAATGCAAGATTGTACTGTCTCCTACATTTGAGGATGATGATTCCACACATGAATAATCTTTTCTAGGAGCTGGGTTTTGTTGGTAATCACATCTTTAGCCACTTCTCTTTTCATCAGCTCCCACACATTTTCAATGGGGTTCATATCAGGGCCAATCCAACAGAGGGATATTTTTTTCTGTCAAAAAAGCTTTAACAGACCGAGCAGTGTGGCAGGGAGCTCCATCTTGCATGAAAGTGAATGGTTCCCCATTTGGAAACCATTCTCTGAGCTGCGGAATCAACCGATTTTGTAATACTTCTTTGTACTGATCTTGCCTCATTATTCCTTTGACGACGTATAGACGTCCAGTGCCCTTGCCGCTGATGACTGATCAAATCATCACTTTGGTGGGATGTTTAACCGTCGGGACGACACAATCAGGATGAAACTTTTCTCCATGACGACGACGCACATACTGAGCTTTATTCTGCAAAATTTTGAATGTGCTTTCGTCACTGAAGCAGACCTGTCAAAAATAGGAAAAATATATAAACTTCCATGTTTATTTGCTTTATTTAACTGAAGATGATAATAATGTATCAATTATTGATTAAATTGCTGTATCTTACCGATCTCCAGAAGTCCACATCTTTGTCTTGCCATTGTTTGGCCCACTTCAGGCGCTTTGCTTTCATTGCAGCTGTTAACTTGGGCTTCCTGGCGGGGCGACAGGCCTTAAAATCTAATTCTTTCAATTTTCTTCGAACAGTGCGCTCAGAAGCATTTACGCTAGCATCCTGGAGTTGTGATTTTATTACCTTTGTGGTAGCAAATCTGTTTTCTACACAAATTTTCTTCAAACATCTCTCTGACCGTGGAGTGAAAATTGGTTTTCCATCGCATCTTTTCTTTCTTTTCGGGCTTAATTCCTTCCCTGACTCAATTTTCTTTTTTTATGCGTCGTACACTAGCTTCAGAAACCTCCAATCTTCGTGATATTTCTCGGTTTGTAAATGTTTTCGCAATCACGAGGGCCTTCACTTCAGCTTTTTTACATGGTGAAGATCGCCTTTTCTACCCATAATGAAAATAGTCCAATTACTTTTTTTAAAACACTCCATACAAAATAAACTAATAACTGAGTAGTATAAAACTGTTAAACAAACAATCACAGTCCATAAAGCCACAGAAACACGTCCGTACCTGACTCGATTCCGATCGCGACTGATACAGGTTTGTACTTATTTATGTTCATGTATCACTTTGTCAACATAGTGTTGCTATATGTTAAAAATAAATACAAATATGTAGTCTACAACAATTCTTTTAAATAAAAATCAATAATATTGTAGTTTAAATATACCATTATTGCATAAAAACTCTTAAGAAACATAAAATTACTAAAAAAAAATACAGCGCGTCTAATAATTTGGCCAGGGACTGTATATATATATATATATATATATATATATATATATATATATATATATATATATATATATATATATATATATATATATATATATATCCTCCTCCTCAGTTCCATCACTCTAGCAAGAGTTTAGTGATGTTATGTTTCGATTGCAAGGATTGTGCCTCTCCATGAGTCACGGTCTTGAGCGGCATGAATGGCTTCGTGCATGGAATGTCCTATGAGCTACCTCACCTGGTCTGCCCATCAATTAGGAGATCTACCTCTTGGGCGCTTCCCGTTTATTTTTCCCTCCACCATAAGTTTTTCTAGATCGTTTCTTCTAGAGATATGCCCAAAGTATCGTAAGTACGATTGGTTTATTTTGGTGGATAGGCGATTCATTATTCTTAGTTGGTTTAGAATGGAGACGTTTGTTCGGTGCTGTGTCCAGGGTATCCTCAACATTCTTCTGTACACCCATGTTTCGAAGGCGTCAATTTTTCTTCGTGCCACAACATTTATCGTCCAAGTTTCTGAGGCGTAGGTAGCTATGGGAAATATTAGTGCTTTAATAAGTTTTAATTTGTTATTTTGAGATATTGCTGAGTCCTTCCAAATCTTGGTCAGTCTGGTTACAGCATTACGAGCTATGTTTAGTCGTCGTTTTATTTCTTTATCGCAACCACCTTTGTTTGTAATTAATGATCCGAGATATACAAATTCCTCAACTACTTCAAATCCCGCTATTTCCCTGATGTTCATTGGGGTTCGATCTATGACCATAATTTTAGTTTTATTCCTGTTAAGTAGTAAGCCGTATTCCTCGCCTACTGTATTTAATCTATTCATTATATATTCCGATTCGATGTTGCTAGATGCTATAATGAGCGTATCATCAGCATATCTCAAGTTATTCACTTTTCGGCCTCCCACAGAGATACCGCCATCCCAGTCCTCCAGAACTCGTCTCATAATATATTCAGAGTATGCGTTAAAAAGCAACGGAGATAAGATACATCCCTGTCTAACACCAGCTTCTATTTTGAATGAGCCTGATAGAGTTTGATCGATTTTTACTCTGGCATTGCTGTTTTCATATAAGGATCTTATAAGCTGGATCAGGTGTAGGGGAACTCCCATACTCTCAAGTATCGGCCACAACTTGTGCCATTTTACACAATCAAAAGCTTTGGTGTAGTCTACGAAGCATAAATAAGTCTTGATGTTAAATTTATACGTCTTTTCTATGATCTGACGTACATTAAGAATGTTTTCCCTTGTGCCTTTTCCTGGAATAAAACCTGTCTGCTGTATAAATGATTTTAGCCCGTTGTTGATTATCTGCAGCATTACTTTACTAGCGTGACTTATTAGAGAGATTGTCCTATAATTGTTGCATTCTGTAGGCAATCCTTATATATATATATATATATATATATATATATATATATATATATATATATATATATATATATATATATATATATATAAGCTATGATATGTAAAACTGCTTATCCCATTTTTTTCAAAATAAAATAGTTAGTAGTTTACTTCTTAGATAAATTATTTCTGAGATATCACCGAGAAAAACTTTTTGACATCAGAAGCAAGTTTTATAATTTTAACTTGATATTTAACTAATCAATAAACGCGTATTTAATATACTAGGCATCAAATAGATAACAGATAAACTATGAAACGATATTTTGGATGTTATTATATTATGATTATATTCTGGATATTACTTTTATATATCGACAAGACAATCTAAACGAGCAGTCCTCTGGAAACGTCATAAAATATTTTCAAAATGAATAACTATACTATATCTCTCACTCTCCTTCAATCCTAATTCCCTTGGGAGAATGTGGTGGTCTGGGATGCGTCGTCAATAATTGTCCTCCATGCCTCTCTGACCTGCTTACCATCTATTAATTTGTGTATTGATCTATCAGTGACGCTGGCCTGGTCAAGCCAACGAGATAGAAAGCTCTTTATCTTTTTTCTGAAATCTTCCTCAGAATAATTCATTTCTCTATACATTCATCTCCTCTTCTCATTATATGTCCAAAATACTTAAGTTGTCTACGTCGTATGGTCGCTGATAATGTCAACAGTACTTTCTCGTTGCACCTATTTTGTTCTTTTCGCTTTTTCGCAACTTCCAAGACTCGCATATATTAGGATTGGGAACACAAGGCAATTAACTAGTCTCTGTTTCAATTGCCTAGATACTAGAAATAAGATGAGAATAAAACACTAAATTTTTAGTAAAATTTCCACTTTTATTGATATTTATACTTGACATGTGTTTCGCTAAAACATTACCTTTATCAAAAGTATGGGTATAGAATGAGAATTTTTTTTATAAAGCTAGTGTTTTAGAGAAACATGTGTCAAGTATAAAAATCAATAAAAGTGCAAACTTTACTAAAAATTTAGTGTTTTATTCTCATTGAATATGAATCTCCATCAAGTTACGGCCGAGTTAGTTAATTACTAGAAATAAGTTCTGTGATTTTTTGGTAACAGATATCAGTATTTTGGTAAATAAATAAACCGTTTTTCTTAGATTATACCTTTATTTCAACATTCACAATATAAAAATTCAAATTTTTCGAGATTTTCACAATAAATATGTAACATATTAAAAATCTTGTAAAAATTACAGTAACTTAAACCCTATTTAGATCTTTGTAAAGTGCAGTAAAAAAAATGACTTAATACAGACAGGTTATCGGTTTTCAGTAATGATTCAGTTACCATCTCGTATATCCTTTTTTGATCTGTCTCTCATGATTGCCTGACAAAGAGCACTTCTCTGCTTAATGACCTTCATTAATTTATATTAGTTTATTGCCTTTCCCTTTTTGGTAAACCTTTATATTTAAATACGTTTTACTAAAATCGAAAATTTATATTGAAGTATTTGTGAGCATTATAAAAATTTCCCGGTAAGTAGCAACATATATCGACGAAGAATTGCTGAGCTAAACTGGTAATAATTACCACTGGCAGCGCCATCGTTAAAATTCCATCATAATTTCATCAGTGATCTACTGTTTTATGTGAATCCATCTCTCGACGTGTTTCGCCGTATCACGTCTCATCAGCCGAGCTAGAATCACCAAACAAGAGAACAACTCTAGCAATATTTATTACGGTATTAGCGTAACATCGCGATAAGCTACAACAGATTATATCTCTGACTGGTGAAAACTGGCCAGTCCTTTGATGGTCTGTGACCTTAAAATCCCCGGGCGGCCAGCAAAAATGCTTTTAAATTTTAGGATTTCACCAACCAGAGACAATTTATTGTGTCTTACCGCGATGTAACGCTAATATCGCAACAAGTACAGCTAGTTTCGTTCTGTTACTTATCAATCCTAGCTCGACTGATGAGTCGATAAAACCATGAAATGCGTTTCGAGATGCATTGACTAATAAGAGAATAGTCACTGCTGAAATTATAAATTTTGTTCATTTTTAGTAGTTGATTCTGATTTTTATATACGTAGGGTGAATCCTAACCAACACGCTGCCTATTGGTAATAAATCAAATATTTTGCAAGTTTGCTTCGTTGCGTGGCAAGGTTGGAAACTAATGTTGATCAAAATTAGTATACGATGATGGTTTATACTGTAACTGATAACTACACTATATTTACACTCTCTTTTAATACTATATCTACTTTTAATCTAAAAGGTACATATTTAGAAGAAAACGCACGGAGTTCTCTTACCCTTATAAAGTTTTACTACTTGCGGAGTCAACGATAACAAATTTTTCCATTGAAAAACGCTAATAATAATTTATTATACATACTCACGATACTCTAAACCTATTTCGTCTATTATTCAAAACAAAATTGTACATTAAGACCGAAGAATATTGAGACTCAGAGTTCCATCAAGATTAAAGTTTAGGAAGGCCAATGGACGCCAACTTTTCCAGTAAACGCGTTCATCGGCGCACAGCGTTTCATATTCACAAGAAGAGTATTCTATATTTTTAACATTATTTGGCGACGATGAACGTCTCAGTTCGAAAAGTTTAAAGTCATTGGCGTTCCCAAAATGTCTCCCGAATAGTTTATCCACTATATTCTATATTCTTTTGTATTATCAATATTCGAAAAAGTTCATATCATTGTGGTTCTGTATGTGGTGTTGGGTAAGAACAATATTACCATCATCAAGAAATACCCGGTCAACTCAATTTAAACTTCGCACGTAAAACATAATGAGTAATATATTTTTTTTTCTTAGATTGCTATATATATTATTAACATTTTCTCCAAATTTTAGCTTGATATTCCAACATTTGTGATAGCGCTTGTTGACATCAACTATTTTCTATTCTTCTATTTTTAATATGGAAAAAATTATTAAATAACTTTTGTGTTAAATTATGTTGCAATACTGGAATTAACCATTCTGATACATTGAAAAAATGTTACAAAAGCGTAGTATTCTCGCTTTAAAGATGGTCGTGAATCAGCAAAAGACGATTGGAGACCTGGGAGATCATCAATATCGAAAACTGATGGAAACGTCAACAAAGTCAAAACAGTGATCAAAGAAAACAAAATATTGACTAATTGTGAGTTAGCAAAAGATACTGCAATAATATTTGGATCAGTTCAGAGTATTCACTTGAAGATTTGAGTTTAAAACCTGCTAGTATTGTTAAAATAGAGCTGATTATGTTACAAAAAGTCGCCTTGTTGAATTTACTAAAGCGATGATTGATGATTTCCGACCATGGTTCTGTTTCAACATTCATTCAACGCATAATTACAGGTGATGACACTTGGATAGATGAGTATGGCAGACAAGGAATATATCAATCAAGTGAATGGTATTATCGAATAAAAAATAAAATAAATATCGAAGAAGATCGTTACGGCACACCTATCGAAGATTGAGTATCAAAATGCATTATAGAGCTAGATGAAACATTGTTACGGGTGCATTGCATGGGCTGAAGGTGATAACATTCCAACTGATACTTAGAATTTTATTTTTAATTTAATTGGGGTAGATCAAGGATTTTTTGATGATGGTAGTAACTAAGATTATATAAACATATTTTGTAACATTGTTAATATTAGTAATTAATTGTCAAAGGTATGAAATAGATATTGTTTCGTTTTGCTTTTTAAATCTAGAGCTGAAAAGCATATGGACGTGATGTTTATGTCTTAGAAACTTAATCTTTTTCTTTTACGTTCATGTTGAGCTGAACTCAACTGTTGAACACTAAGATCTAGAAATTCCCTCAAATGATTTAGAAAACATATATCATAATGTGTCATATCACTCAAACCCCCGTAATTTTTAAACTTTAAAAATGAAACATGCCTGTTTGGTTTGTTCTTCTTGTTGGCTTTTTGAAAAATGTTATTTGCCTCTTTTTCCACTAAAATAGATTCAGAAATCTCGGTAATTGCCAGCCTGAGTTTGTTTTCCAATTCTACCAAAATGTATTGGCGGTTTGTTAATGTTTCTTCGAGAATATTTATGACAGTATTTAGTTCAAAATTCTTTAGATTCTTTAGGTGATTCTGGTACTTTTCTAAATACGTTTCAATAAACTGCTTGGCCTAGAAAAAAAAAAATAATATGTTGTACTGATCTTGAACTAGTCTGAATCATATGTTTTAACGTTGTTCAATATTTTATTGAATAACTAACGTATCTGTATTATTTTTAGTCACTTATCTCGAATCATTATTCAGCAGTCTTGCTGCTTTGATTAGACAAAGAAAAGATTCTTCTTTATATAGTATTTCTTAAAGAAAGAATGATATCAAATAGATACTATTAATGCAAAGAGAAACCAAAATAACAAAAATACTTATATGAGTTATATATATATATATATATATATATATATATATATATATATATATATATATATATATACGAGGCTGGTTTGAAAAGTCCGTGCAAAGTCCGAGAGATGACACCACCGGCGCGTATCGAGGTCATGTTTAGTTAGTAGCATCTCTTGAATGAACACACACCAAGTTTCAGCCATATTGGTCTATTTCTTTGTGTTTGGCATTCGTGTGAATCAAGGAAGTCGAGTGATTTTCAAGAAATGGACGAAAAAGAATTTCGTGTGGTGATTAAACATTACTTTATGAAAGGCAAAACGCCTCAGGAGACTAAAGAGAAGCTTGATAAACATTATGATGACTCCGCACCTTCGATTAGAACAGTTTATAAGTGGTTTCAAAATTTTCGGAGTGGCCATGTGGGCACAAGTGACGCTGAACGTTCTGGACGGCCTGTGGAGGTTACGACTCCAGAAATCATTGATCAAATCCATGATATGGTGATGGATGACAGAAGAGTTAAGGTGCGTGAGATTGCTAGTGCTGTGGGCATCTCGACTGAACGGGTACATAATATTTTGCATAAACATTTGGACATGAGAAAGCTATCCGCAAGATGGGTGCCGCGATTGCTCACACTTGACCAAAAACGGAATCGTGTGAAGTGTTGCAAGGATGGTTTGCAGCTGTTCCAGAAGAATCCGGAGGACTTTAAGCGTCGTTTCGTCACTGTGGATGAAACATGGATACATTACTATAGTCCTGAGACCAAACAACAATCTAAACAATGGGTTACCAAGGGGGAATCTGCACCAAAAAAGGCGAAGACCGTTCCTTCGGCCGGAAAGGTTATGGCGACTGTCTTTTGGGATTCGCAAGGGATAATCCTCATCGACTATCTGGAAAAGGGTAAAACTATTACAGGTGAATAATATTCATCGTTATTGGACCGTTTGAAAACCGAGCTGCAAGAAAAATGCCCGCGATTGGCCCACAAGAAAGTCCTTTTCCATCACGACAACGCACCAGCACACACCTCAGCAGTTGTGGTCGCAAAATTAATGGAAATAGGATTCCAACTCGTTTCACATCCCCCCTATTCTCCAGACTTGGCTCCCTCGGATTACTATTTGTTCCCCAATGTGAAGAAATGGCTGGCGGGACAAAGATTTTATTCAAACGAGGAGGTGATTGCAGACACTAATGGATATTTGCAGACTTGGACAAATCCTATTATTCGGAAGGGATCAACAAACTAGAACATGGTTGGACGAAGTGTATAAGCCTGAAAGGAGACTATGTCGAAAAATAAAAAAAGGTTTACCCCAAACACATAAGTAGTTTTTATTTTTGCACGGACTTTTCAAACCAGCCTCGTATATATATATATATATATATATATATATATATATATATATATATATATATATATATATATATATATATATTTTTGAGTCCTACTAAAAATTCTAGATATTATTTGTCTCACATACCATATATTTTGGAATTATAGATGTTTGAAATTGAGGAGATCAAATTAAAAAAAAAAAAATTAAGCTGGCTTGTGTCAAACATTTACCGTCAAATAACGACTTAACGTGTCAAAAAATGATCTATTGACGAAAACGTTTATTGCTGCATTTTGTGAAAATGCAAGTTGAGCGTAATATCGTAATGGTACATTTAACAGAAACTGAAAGAATCACTTTGTTAATGACTACAATAGACGTGCTGAATTTTGCAAGGTTTTGATGGAATGAATCAATAGTGATCCTAACCTAATTCATAATATTGTTTTTTGTGACGAGGCCACATTTTGTCTCAACGGAAGAGCTAACAGACATAACTGAACTCGATCATCGACAGTCATTCTCAAGGACCATAAAAGATAAACGTATAGGAAGGGATTTGTGGACGTCATATCATTGGTCCCTTTTTTATCGATGGAAATCTTACAGGACAGCGGTATTTACAGTTACCCCAAGAGCAACTTATTCCAACTTGTGCAGGTTTTTTTCCCGATGAAAATAATTTGGTTACCCCTAACAGGAATCTGCGGTATCAATAGGACGGAGCACCTCCTCACTACGAAATCAATATTCGTAGATATTTGGATGCGATTTTTCCTATCGAAGAATAGGCTAAAGAGGTGCTGTAGCAAAGCCTGCAAGGAGTCCCGAACTTACGCTATTCGATTTTTTTCATGGGATCATTTGAAAACCAAAGTTTACCGTGATTTCAATTTTTGAGCAGTGTAACTTAAAACTGTGTATAATGTGTTGCTGACCTAATTTATTTAGTTTGCATTGATTTTGCGTCCCGGAAGTGAGCCATTTTAAAGACTTCACTTTGAAGGAGGGGCAAAAGATATATAAATGGCCAGATGGCATTTTTAAGGGCTTTTTTCCGCCAGTAGACCGTAGCGGGTTTTTCCGCCAGTAAGCAGTAACGGCTTTTTCCGCCAGTATGCCGTAGTGGCTTTTTATCTTTCTCCGTGATGCAATAGTGTGTAACGGTTTTTATCACCAAGTGGGTATCGTTTCTAGCTCTCAAGTTTAAGGCCTTCTTCCGTTCTTATAATATCCTGCTCATTCTCAGGCATTTCGAGTAAAAAAATGATTAGCTACCCTAAAAAGAATAGGAGAGCAGTGACTGACACATTATTTTGATGAGAATCTCACCAGGAGAGGTCAAGCAGCTTATGGAAAAATCACGAGGAGAAACCAATCCGTAAGTTAGTAGTACAACACCTTAAATATCTCACTTCCTGTCTACAAGTGTGTTTCCAACGACTACTCAGTACGTGTAACCCGCGAAGTTAATTTTACAAACTTTTAGATCGTGTTTTTTTAAAAGCCTTTTGCTTTTTTTACACTTAGGATTAGTGTTTACACTAGTTTAAATGTGTACACTCTCATAGCCTAAGGGGTTTTTATTTAATTAATGTAATTTTAAGAGTGTAATATCTGCAAGGATTTTTATTTTGTCAATATACTTTTCCCTGTGTTAATGTAGCCTTTTACTGAACCACCCGCTTTATCTTTCAGGACGCAACGGTTGTACCATATTAAAATTTCTTTCAACAACCACATAACTCTTCAGTATTTTTTCGTTTTTTGAGCTGAAGTTAGATTCATATAGAAACTATTTGCAAAAGACGTACAAAAATTACCTCGATCTCCATGTACTCTACCAGTAAAAAAAAAACGAGCTAGCTTATATCTAAATTTTTGCTCTATCAGTATTAATATCCACTTAATCCATTGTCAAAAATTAAGATATACATATGGGGTGAAATAGCGCCGCAAAAAAGATGTTATAAAATGACGCCGCAACGTGACCCTGCAATATTCAGATAGATTTGTAGAGTAAAGAACTGTTCCATCATTATGATTAAGAATGTTTACCACTGAAAGCTATTTTTTGAGGTTAGACTATCCCATTATTTTTTTTTTTAAATTACCTTCGAATTCGAATAGAGAAGATTAATATATTTAAGGATATACGCTAAAATACCCAATTTAGTCTGATTGTGTACTATTCCTAATATGGGGTAAATATGAATTTTTCATATAGCCGATATATGATCAGATATAATCATAATAAGTCAATTTATTTAAAATTCAGCAGTTCACGAGTATTTAAAAAAAAAAAATTATTCAAATTAATCGAAACGTAAGCCACGTCTCGATTTTTGTTCAAAAAAATGCCGTATTTTTTACAAAGTCGGTCGCTTCTGTAGTGCTTTAGAGATTTTCCTGCAGCTCACGAATTATGCCCATAAAAATAAAATCTACTAGAAATAATGCATGTCTAGGGTATACATACCAAAAGAGGTGTTCTAGCTTTATTGAGTCTTTTCCTAATTTTTACCATCTTTTTGCTTGTCGAATATTTTACTTCTTCAGTTGTCTACAATAAAAAAGTTTTATTATTAGTACAATTATTTTACTCGGTATTTAAAAAAATTATACTAGTCAACAGATGTTTTGGTGCCTTAAAAAAAAAGTGTTTTCTGGGTGGATAATTCAAAAATGCCATTAAATTGGAACTCCCCGTTATAGTATTTCAAGTACAACATATATGCCCTATTTTTTGAAAAATCTGTAAATGCATAATAAAATTATTTATAGTATTTTTCACGATCTAAGAAAGTGACTTAGCTACCTATACCCATTCAAAATTCAACAAGATTCGAAGTGATTAATTTATAGCTGTTTAATGACAAGGCGTCGTGCAGGGCCGCACTATGCCTGGTTGTATAATTGTTGGATTTAAAATTTTATTGTGATAAGACAGTTGAATTTTAATGTTTTATGTACGGAATAATACACAATATAGTAATTACACAAATATATTAAAACAGTGTACAGTATCCTCGCGTACATTTGTTACAATTTTAGTTATTAATTAATATCTAGTTCAATTTCGCATCTTGCAAATCATTAATAAGTTTTTTACAGGTTCTAAACTATTTATATTTATGTACATACATCTGCATGACTTTTCAATTTTTTTAACGTGTTGAATACAGTTTCTCCAGTTTTCAACGGTTACATTTTTGACTTTTGTCTTTATCAACTTAATCATACTACTGTTTAAAGTGGGTGTATTATTGTCAGCATTTATATTAGACATATATTTTATGCCATATCAACTCGATCGCATTGAAGATACAATAATATGGTTGAAATTACATCGAATGCTGAGAAACATGTTCCACAGAACGATAAATGGAGAAAAAATACCAGAGGAATGATCAAAAGCTTATATAGTATCTATATTTAGAAAAGGGAGACCGCAGAAAATGCACAAACTATAGACGCCTAAGCATATTATCGAGTATGGGACGTTTGTATGGAAAAATTATTAAAAATATCATGGAGGAAAAATTGGAGAAGACCAAGCAGGCTTTACGGCCAGAAAATCATGTATAGACCACATATACACTATAAAACAAGCAATGGAAAAAAAACTGGCAAAGAATAGAGAAATTTATCTAGCTTTCATAGACATAAGAACGGCCTATGACTCAGTACCAAGACAAAGATTATGGAACGCAATGAAAGAAATAGGCATTGACAAAGAACGAATATACGAAGTAAAAGCTCTCTACGAAAACAATACAGTGAACATAAAAATAGGACATAAAATAGGGAAGAGACTCCAAACATTAAAAGGCCTATTACAAGGATGCTCTACATCCCCAACACTATTCAAAATATACCTCGAACACACATTATAAAAATGGAAGTAAAAATGCAGTGGAATGGGAGTCCCAATACGAGAAGATTACTTATATACTCTAAGTTTCGCAGACGACCAAGTACTCATAGCGCAAGGTGAGGAAGACCTCAGTTATATGGTAAGAAAACTGAAAGAAGAATACACTAAAGCAGGATTAGCAATAAACTTTGATAAAACGGAATATCTAACAACAAAGGAGGGAAACGTGGAGAATCTAGAAGTAGATAACGAAACAATAATCAAAGAAACCGATAGATTTAAATATCTAGGAACCATCATTTCAAAAAACGCAACATCAGAAGAAGAAATTAAAGCTAGATTAGGATAAACGCGAACATGCATAAGACAATTAAATTCGATCCTGTGGGACAGGCACATTACAAAGAGAAACAAAACACGCATATACAAATCAATAATACAAAGCATAATGACATACGGGTCAGAAACATGGACGATCAACAAAAGAAATAAATCTAAAATTAACGTGGTAGAGATGGAGTATTGGAGAAGATGTTGTAGAGTGACACGTATGGAGAGAATAACAAATGAAGAAATAAGAAGCAGAATGAACATCAGAGAGAACGCAATAAACACCATTGAAGAAAAACGATTAAAATGGTATGGACACATAAGACGAAGCGAAGATAATAGGTGGATAAAGAAAATAACGGAGTGGAGCCCTATAGGGAGAAGAAAAAGAGGAAGACCCAGACGATCGTGTAGAGACGATGTGGACGAGGCTATGGAGGACAGGGGTCTAACAGATGGAGACTGGGGAGATACAAACGGATGGAATCAAAGGCTGAGAGAAGGAAGACAGCGTTAGCTGTAGAAAATCCTCATATATATATATATATATATATATATATATATATATATATATATATATATATATATATATATATATATATATATATATATATATATATATATATATATATATATATATATATATATATATATATATATATATATATATATATATATATATATATATATATATATATATATATATATATATATATATATATATATATATATAATATGGTTGAAGCCGAATTATTTCGTGTCCTGCTTTCTTTGCAATTTTATCACAAACATATTCCTTTGAAAAATTGTAACTTTTCAAAACTTCTAACAATTGTTTAACTGTATAACTTTCATGGAAATATATGTCACGTTCCCACAAAAAGCCTTGTATTTCCCTTTTTCTACTGGTGGAACTTGGTACCTTATTCATTTGGTGACTACGATAGGATGTATTATCCATCACAATACCTATTCGGTGGTATATTCGGCATTAATTTGTTTTGAAGTCAATCTTCAAAAACTTCAGCGGTTGTATCACAATGATAATCCAAGCTGGAATCTGAAATATTCTTGGCTGCTAGAAACAGACATTGTGGTATCCAACCTTCTTCCGACCCCGCATGTAAAATAGTTATTCTTTTACCTTTGTTTGACGGAGCTTTGGTGTGGCATTTTTTTGGATTTATCAATCCATCCTTTACTGGGTTTGTCTCACCAAGTCTCATCTGGGTAGATTATTATTCCATTTTAACGATCTAGCTGTATTTAATATTTCAAGATATTCCATTCTGCGTTGTTGCAAGCTCCGTGATTCCATTATAACTTGCCTTTTTTTCTATTTTTTTGAAGGAAAATCCCAAACGACGTAGAATACGCCATAAAGTTGTAGTGGAACATTTTATGTCACAACTATCCTCGGACAGCCTCCATGAAAGTGACAATAACGTAGGAACTTTTTGTTCTGCATACATTTCATAAATTTCTTGACAGAAATCAATACATTTCGACACGCCTTTGTCTTTTCGTGTTTTTTTTTTTTATTTACAATTTTCCAAACTGTACTTTCAGGGATGCTTGTTAAAGCTGATGTCACTATCAATGAAAAGTACTATTTGTGGCCTCGCTCCACTAACTTTAAATAAACACTTTTAATTATCACTTTTGCCTCAACGGGCAAACTTTTTGGCTTCTGATGGAAAGGGTTTCGGACATTTTCAGACCACTAGTAAACTTTATAATACACACATTTCAGTATATGTATATAAAACTAAATATAACAATGCTAGGAAAAGACATGGTAATATTAGGAGTATACGGCCCAACAGAAGACAGCACTATAAGAGAAAAAGATAATTTCATGGAAACACTAGAAACAGAAACACAAAAAGTAAAGAAAAACCAAGAATTAATAATAATGGGAGATCTGAATGGGAGAACAGGAAGGAAAACAAAGGACAATACCGTAGGACCATTCGGAGAAGACATTACTAACGACAACGGAGAGAGACTAATAGAGCTGTGTGAACTAAACGGCCTCAAAATAACAAACGGAGTCTACAAACACAAGGACCTCCACAAATATACTTGGATGCAAGAAACACGAAACTTAAAATCAATAAAAGACTACATTATAATTAAAAACGATACCACTATCAAAATAAAAGACGTAAGAGTAAAGAGAGGGGCAGAATGTGGAACAGACCATAGACTATTAATAGCAAATATAAAAGTACCGTGGTACAAGACAATAAAGCAAAAAGAAACAATAGATAAAGAAAACAGAAATACTAATGAGATAACAGAAAAAGCAGAGAAAGAAATAAAGTACAAAATATACTTACTGCAAGACGAAACGATAAGAGATCTATATAGACGACGATTAGATCAAAAATTAAATGAATTTAACTACGACAACCTCCAACAGATGTACGACCACATAAAAAAATGCATCGAACAGGCGTCCCTAGAAGCATTAGGTAAAGAAGACAACGAGAATGAGTCATATAAAATTAGAATCTGTGAAAAAACCAAAGAATCTATAAAGGAGAAAAAAAGACTATACGAAAAATGGCTGAATACAAAATCAGAAGAAGATCTACAGAAATATAAAGAGAAAAATGCAGAAACGAGGAGGATGATAAACAAAGAAAAGAACGAGAGATGGGAAAAATCGTGCGAACATGTAGAACAGTATATAGGAGGAACTAGAAGTACAGAGTCATGGAGAATAATTAAAGCATTAAGGACTAACAATAGAGAGAAGACGTATATAGAGTACATCCCAGAAAGCGAGTGGGAAGAATATTATAAGAAGCTGCTAACAGAAGAGAGACAAGAATTCTAAGAAGAGAACCCTGAAGAAGAACAGAATAAGGAAATAAAAAAGATAGAACTAAGCTATGAAGAAGTAAAGAAGACAATAAAAACACTAAAAAATAATAAATCTCAGGGCTGGGGGTCCTGGTAAATGAAATGATTAAGTACGGGTCTAATAAATTACATCGAATGCTGAGAAACATGTTCCACAGAGCGATAAATGGAGAAAAAAAATACCAGAGGAAATGGTCAAAAGCTTATATAGTATCTATATTTAAAAAGGGATACCGCAGAAAATGCACAAACTATAGAGGCCTAAGCATAATATCGAGTATGGGACGTTTGTATGGAAAAATTATTAAAACATATCATGGAGGAAAATATAAAAGGAAAAATTGGAGAAGACCAAGCAGGCTTTACGGCCGGAAAATCATGTATAGACCACATATACACTATAAAACAAACAATGGAAAAAAAAAACTGGCAAAGAATAGAGAAGTTTATCTAGCCTTCATAGACATAAGAAAGGCCTATGACTCAGTACCAAGACAAAGATTATGGGACGCAATGAAAGAAATAGGCATTGACAAAGAACTAATATACGCAAGTAAAAGCTCTCTACGAAAACAATACAGTGAACATAAAAATAGGACATAAAATAGGGAAGAGACTCCAAACATTAAAAGGCCTATTACAAGGATGCTCTACATCCCCAACACTATTCAAAATATACCTCGAACAAACATTAAAAAAATGGAAGCAAAAATGCAGTGGAATGGGAGTCCCAATACGAGAAGATTATTTATATACTCTAAATTTCACAGACGACCAAGTAATCATAGCGCAAGATGAGGAACAGCAGAATGGTGAAAACTCAAAGAATAACTAAAGCAATAGCAAAACACTTTGATAAAACATTGAAGAATCTAGAAAAGATAACGAAACAATAATAAAATAGATTTATAGGACACATTTAAGACAGAAGTGAAGGTAATAGCTAGGTAGAACAAACGCGAACATGCATAAAGAAAATTAAAACGGAGTGGGACAAGCCCTACAGGGAGAAGAAAAAGAGGAAGACCCAGACGAACGTGGAAAGACTATGTGGACGAGGCTATGGAGGACAGGGGTCTAACAGATGGAGACTGGGAAGATAGAAACGGATGGAATCAAAGGCTGAGAAAAGAGAGACAGCGTCAGTTGTAGAAAATCCTTGTAATATATATACTATTTCAGTATACTGCAGATAAAATGAAGAATATTCTTTATATTTATAAACCCGAAGTAGCCAGTAAAATGTTAGATTGAAAGGGAGGTGTATATATATATGTATATATATATATATATATATATATATATATATATATATATATATATATATATATATATATATATATATATCAATTACAACCCTCTTACGGACAGGTACGTGCGAAGATCCTAACGGTCGTTTAATGTTTTTATTGCATCAATTTGCCAAATCACTTACTTAGATCTTGAAAGATACTATACTTTGGAAGGTTTGTATGTTTCAGATTATTACTTCTTACTACAATTACTTTCTAAAAATAACAAGCGAGTGCAGTTTATAGTATTTGTTTTACCATACATACACTCCATGAATCCACAAGTAAATACCGATCGGAACGTGGAATCTGACATGGTTATACAATCTCTCCTAAACTTTCTACGGCGGTGTTAGAATATACTTTTAAGGAACTTAATTGGGATGGAAAAGGCATAAACATCGATGGCGCATACCTAAATCACCTGCGCTTAGTTGATGATATTGTCATAATAGACGATGCCCAACAAATGTTTACCGAATTGCAATTAATATCAGCAAATTTTGGTATAAATATTAACTTTCAGAAAATCAAGTTTATGACTAATCTAGTTACGAACAGTAATATGAAATTAAATGAAAGCGAGGTGGAATACGTTCAAAATTGCAGGTATTTGGGTCATGAATTACAAAGATAACCAAATCCGTGAGAGCCATGATCGTGTGAGTTTGGGATATGATCTGCTGGAAAAGACCGAGGATCCAATCTACAGCTTTGCAGATGACAGTACGCTTGTCTCTTCATTCACTTTGAACGCTCGGCTACTCGAATATCCGCAGACCGCAGGAAGTCATTCAACTTAACAAAGACCTGGAAGAAATTTTATCTTGGGGTGACAGTAACCAAGTGGAATTTAACGCTACAAAATCCCAGGCGGCAGTATTTTCTAAAAAAGTTAACGTTGCTGAACCCGACATAGTTATGTCGGGGCACTCCATTCCTCTAACATCGTCGCTCAATTTGTTGGGCGTTAATTTGGGATAAAATATGTCCTGGCATGAACATGTTGCAGGCATAGCAAGGAGACCTTCTCAAAAGTTGGAAATATTATTTCGAACCAGAAAGCTTTATACTCCACAACAACTGGTAATTCTTTACAAAGCTCAGATTCGACCAACTATGGAATAATGCTCCCATGTTTGGGGCTCCGCTCCCAAACATTGTTGGATTTGTTGGATTTTGTTCAGAGAAGAGCTGTTCGTCTGATTGGAGACCGGAACTGACCCGTGGCCTTGATTCGCTGGAACATCGAAGAACGGTTGGCGACTTGAGCCTATTCTACATGTATTTTCATGGAAAATGTTCGAAGGATGTGGCCCGCTTAATTCCTCCCAGAGCGGTGCATATTAGAAGTACACGTCACGATAATACTTCACATCCGTATGAGGTTCAGCTTATTACTCCTTTTACAACGCTTTTCAAGCAGTCTTTTTATATGGAGAACATCATCCCTTTGGAATAATTTGCCCAGGACTGTGTTTCCCACCGAGTACAATTTACAGCGATTCAAGAACAACGTAAATCGCTTTTTCCGCACACGTGTCGCTCCTGTAGCGCTTTAGGGACTTCTTCCCTGCAGCACGTGTGCTAGACCCAAAAAAAAAATTGACGGCTTTTGGAAAGCTGCGAGATAAGCTGCAAAGTAATGCGCCAATTTGCTTAAAAAAGAAAGTTTACGAAATATGCGTTCTGCCGGTAATCAAATGTGGCGCCGACGCACTCACATTAAAAACAGTTATCAAACAAATCAAGAGCATCGCAACAGGCAATGGAGAGGGTCATGCTTGGTATCACAAGGAAGGATAAAATAACAAACATAACTATCAGACAACGAATAAAAGCAATAGAATTATCCAAAAAATTACGCAATCTACGTGGAGATGGGCAGCCATATAGTCCAAAATGGTGATAACCGATGGTGTAGAAGACTAACAAAATGGAGACCCAGACAGCACAAAAGGAACAGAGGTAGACCACCAACAGGATGGAGCGATGACATTAAAAGAGTGGTCGGAAATTGGGTTAATACCGCTCAGGACAGAGATCAGTAGAAGTTCTTAGAGGAGGCCTATATCCAGCATTGGATGAGGATGGTTGATGGATGATGATGATGTCGGTATGTAACGATTTATGGTAAACAGAAAAACTGCGTTTATTATTGTGTCTTACATATACCCGAATTAATCATCACTGAGAACAGAGTTATAACTATAGATCGTGAGAAACTTAAGCAACTACGATTCGCAGATGACGTGGATGTCATTGCCGACGATTTGACAGAGTTGTTGAGAGAACTGCCTGTCGCCTGTGCGTGTGTGGTTCTAAAGATTAATTTTAGAAAAACAAAATTCATTACTAATTTGGTACTCTCTAGTATCCCTAGACGAGGAGATCGACTAAATAGATGAGTTTACATATATCTAGACCACGAAACAAACGTCCTCGATCGAAATCCAACTTTCCAAATTCCAAAAGAATCGGTCCATCTTGGGCAGCATATCTAGCTCTAAAGGATATATCTAAGAACGACATTCCAATTAGCCTGAAAAGGAAAACCTTCAAACCAGTGCGTCCTTCCACTCTTCACTTATGGAGCTCAATGTGTGTGCGAGAATCTGCACACACATTGAGGATTGCACAAAGCTGCATGAAGAGATCAATGCTTGGTGTGACTTCTAAAGATAGAATACGAAACGAGGATCTACGTAGACGCACTGGAGTCACAGATGTCGTCATGAGCGCAATTACTTTAAAATGAAAATGGGCAGTACACCTGGCCAGATGTGAGCTGGATGCGCAAAATATTCGAACGTCTGGCTTATTCACAATGTGCGTCTACTTGTGGCAGCCATATCTTTCACTGTAGTATGTAATATTTGATTATCGTATATGACAAGGATTTGAAGAAAACAACAGTACACATTCATCCTCGGAACCTTAATACTAAATTTACGTGTGAATTGGGGATGTATAAAGAGAGGGGGATCACCAAGTGGAGAAGGAGAGACGTACACAGGTACAAAATCATGATTTTATAGTCATAAGGGTACATACCCCTCATCTCAATTTTATTATTCAGATCCTAATTTGAGGTAAAGTAATAAAGGGTTGGTCATTTATTTTTATACTTTGTAATGCTGTATCTCAAAAACTAGAGCTGTTCCAAAAAAAAACTAAGTATTTTTGCAATGAACACATCATATATATACGGCACCAATTTTTTTTTTCACTTCAAATGACCTGTTTTAATTGCACTTACCTTAAAATAAAGACTTTGGAATGCCGGTATGAAAAATAAGTTTATTTGATTTTTCAAGTCTTTCAGTTCAGTTATTTCGGGTGATCCTTCTACTTCTTTTACAATATTTTCGGTTTCCTCGATTTCAATGGATATTGGAGAGGCGGTACTGACCGCCAGAAGAGTCACAGCAAGGACAGCTAAAAGAAACAAAATTATGTCTTAACACAGTCAGACTAAAACAATCTCTAATAAATGGATAAATAACTCCTAACAGTAGAGAAAATATTTGAGGTATATAGAAATTGTACGATATCTAGGGAAGTTCTTCACAAACACAAATTACATATATATATATATATATATATATATATATATATATATATATATATATATATATATATATATAGTAGAATCTCGATTATCCGAAATTATATGGACGAATGTGATCTCAGATAATCGAAATTTCGGTTAATCTGAATTTTTTTTATAAAATAGAAGTTTAGAATGAACACAACATTGCAGATTGACTTAAAAGCATTTATACGATATGCTATTACGTACATAGGTATTTAATAAAACAAAGAAAGCACAATTAGTTTACTTATTTTATGTATATGTACGGAAAATCGAAAATAAAACAGTTTCATTTTTAACTTTAATGTCTTAAAAATGAGGTAATTTTTAACTGCACTCGTTTTGCGATAGTTCTGTTTTTGGCTGCAATGTCTCTCCAACTTTTGATAAGCAAAACGTCCGCGTCGGTTGCATTTTCTTGTTGTTCTACATAAGTTAACGCTTTTTCTAGGGCCTCTAGTCCTTCTGAATATGACATTTTGACTGGAATATTGTCATTGGCTTCTACTTCGTTATCATCATCGTCATCACTGTCTATTTTATTAGTATTGTTGCATACACTTTTAATTAATTCTTGGTCAGTCATTTCTCTTCCACACTATCACGTTTAACCATTCACAAACATCGGTTTCCGTAACACTTTCACATCCTGATATTCTTGTAATAATTCGATGTAAACTTTCATTATCTTCTGGTTCTGCCTCTGAGTAATGTCTCTACTCTTGTGGAATCAATTTTGACCAAGATTTTTCCAGAGTACTACTCTTTACTTGATTCCAGGCTGAAGCTATCCAATATATATCATTTTTCAAATTTATCTTTTTTAGACAATCAGTAAGATTGCCACCTTCATCATCTACTTCTTCTAAAATATGATCCAGTAACCGCCGTTTTTAAATTTTCCAGTACACCCTGATCCATAAGCTGAATGAGAAAAGTTACAACAGGAGGCAAAAAACATTGGTTTTATTTCCCCACTTTCAAGTCGCTCCGCACTTGGGTGAATGGGGGCGTTATCTAGTAACATAATACATTTTCTAGGATTTTAAAAAAAATTCCACTTTGGGAACAAAATCTCCAAAAAACCAGTCTTTAAATAGAGTCGCGTTTATCCAGGCATTGTTTTGATTTTTATACAAAACAAGAAAAGCATTGCGACGAATATTCTTAAGGGTTCGTGGATTTGCTGACTTACCAATACATAATAATGGGAGTTTCTGTCTTCCAGAAGCATTACTGCATGCAAGAACAGTAATACGTTCTTTGCTACGTTTGTAACCAGGTGCTCCAGCTTCCGTTTTTGAAGCTAAGGTATTTAACGGCAACATTTTGTAGTTCAAGCCTGTTTCATCACAATTATAGATTTGGTCTGGTTGTAAACCATGTTCTTTAATAAGCTGCTCAAAATTCTCTGCAAATTTTTTTACAGCAGATACATCAGCCGACAATCTTTCTCCACAAACTTTCAATTGACGTACTCCATGTCTTTTTTTCCACCTGTCTAGCCATCCATCACTTGCAGAAAAATTTACAGGCGCTTCAATAACCGGCAACTCTTCGCTTAAACTCACTACCTTATGTTTTAAAATTGTTCCTGAAATTGGTATTCTACGTTCTCGATTCTATGTAAACCATAAAAATAAAGAATCATCCACTTTTTGGTATGGTATTCACCGCTTTTCATACTTTTTCGTGCCTGTGTGGGCGATGACAAAAACACTACACCATTTTTCAAGTTTTTCGCGATTTTTTCTCCACTCTGAAACAGTACTCACGGCTACACCTAAATCCTTCGCTATATTTTTAAGAAGTTCACCATTATCTAAACGTTGAGTTGCTTCAAGTTTCTCTTTTAAGGTAATAACAACACGTTTACGCTTATTATTATGACGCTCCATTTTGTAAAATATCTATTGAAACGAAACTATTACCTCTGCGA
>CM032452.1:115270265-115515265 GCA_019049505.1 Pachyrhynchus sulphureomaculatus | reverse complement strand
AATCGAATGCCTCAGCATATCGGAATTTAATCTTGTTCTTCAGATAGTAAAAATTACATAGAACAATAAGTACTTCACAGGTATATGTTTTGAGATATTAACTGTCATTATTTTATTCGAAGCATTAGATAAATAAGTTTTTCCCCCACATGCCGAGTGTTCCGTAATCCCTCGTCAGGAAAGTTGATGAATGTTTAATTGGTCAGAATCAAATTTAGACCCGTTTCTTCAGATATCCTCGGACTTTAAACTGTTGTCAAACAATTTCTTAGGTTATAAGGAAATCTAAGGAGACAACAATAAATTGACCCCTAATATATAGCCCAGTAGTCAGAAGCAAATTTTGACGAAAAGCTCTCATTAAATGTTAACAGGCAGCATTTTGGCATACAAGTAGTTTTTGGACGTAGAATGCGATAAATAAACTATAAGTAAGTCTGTGTGCATGTGTGTGTGCGTGCGTGTATGTGTGTGTGTGCGTGTGTGTGTGTGTGTGTGTGTGTGTGTGTGTGTGTGTGTGTGTGTGTGTGCGTGCGTATGTGTGTATGCTTGCGTGTGTGTGTGCGTGCGTGAGTGTGTGTGCGTGTGTGTGTGTGGGTGTGTGTGTGCGTGCATGTATGTGTGCGTGCGTGTGCACATGGGCGCGTGCGTGCGTGCGTGCGTGCGTGCGTGCGTGTGGGTTGGTGCATGTGGGTGGATGCGTGCGTGCGTGAGGGGATGCTTGCGTGGGTGCATGCAGGGGGTGCGTGTGTGGGTGCGCGCGCGTGTTCGCATGTGCACGTGCGCTTGTGCAAGCGTGCGGGCGTGCGTGTGTACCTACGTGCGAGGGTGCGTGCGTGTGTGTGTTGGTGTGTGTGTGTGGGTGTGTGTTGGTGTTTGTGTGTGGGTGTGTATGTGGGGGTGTGTGTGTGTAGGTGTGTGTGTGGGTGTGTATGTGGGTGTGTGTGTGGGTGTTCAGAAGACAATAAAAATTTTCAAAATTATTAAATCTGCGGGGCCTGGAGGTATGGTAAACGAAATGATTAAGTACGGGTCTAATAAATTGCATCGAATGCTGAGAAACACGTTCCCCGGAGCGATAAATGGAGACAAAATACCAGGGGAATAGTCAAAAGCCTATATAGTATCTATATTTAAAAAGGGAGACCGCAGAAAATGCACAAACTATAGAGGCCTAAGCATAATATCAAGTATGGTGCGTCTGTATGGAAAAATTATTAAAAATATTGTAGAGGAAAAAATAAAAGGAAAAATTGGAGAAGACCAAGCAGGCTTTACGGCCGGAAAATCATGTATAGACCACATATACACTCTAAAACAAACAATAGAAAAGAAACTGTCAAAAAATAGAGAAATTCATCTAGCCTTCATAGACATAAGAAAGGCCTATGACTCAATAACAATATAAAGATTATGGAACGCAATGAAAGAAATAGGCATTGACAAAGAACTAATATACGCAGTAAAAGCCCTTTACGAAAACAACACAGTGAACACAAAAATAGGACATAAAATAGGGAAGAGACTTTAGACATCAAAAGGCCTACTACAAGGATACTCTACATCCCCAACACTATTCAAAATATACCTCGAACAAACGTTAAAAAAATGGAAGCAAAAATTTAGTGGAATAAGAGTCCCAATACGAGAAGATTACTTATATACTCTAAGTTTCGCACACGACCAAGTAATCATAGCGCAAGATGAGGAAGACCTCAGTTATATGGTAAGAAAACTGAAAGGAGAATACACTAAAGCGGGATTAGCAATAAACTTTGATAAAACGGAATATCTAACAACAAAGGAGGGAAATATGGCAAATCTAGAAGTCGATAATGAAACAACAATCAAAGGAACCGATAGATTTAAATATTTAGGAACCATCATTTCAAAAAACGCAACCTCAGAAGAAGAGATCAAAGCTAGATTAAGACAAACGCGGACATGCATAAGACAATTAAATTCGACCCTGTGGAACAAACACATTATAAAAAGAAACAAAACACGCATATACAAATCAATAATACAAAGCATAATGACATACGGCTCAGAACCATGGACGATCAACAAAAGAAATAAATCTAAAATTAACGCGGTAGATATGGAGTATTGCAGAAGATGCTGTAGAGTTACACATATGAAGAGAATATCAAATGAAGAAATAAGAAGCAGAATGAACATCAAAGAGAACGCAATAAACACCATTGAAGAAAAACGATTCAAATGGTAACATAACACATAAGATATAAGAGAGAGTGGAGCCCTATAGGGAGAAGAAAAAGAGGAAGACCCAGCTATGGAGGACAAGGGTCTAACAGATGGAGACAGGGAAGATAGAAAAGGATGGAATCAAAGGCTGAGAGAAGGAAGACAGCGTCAGCTGTAGAAAATCCTTAATATACATACAAATTATTTTTTTTAGATAGAATAAACAACTCGGAAAACGGTAAATTACCTTACTACTGTTGTAGTTTTTTAAGCTCGTCGGGTTTTTCTTTATAGCTAGAAGATAATATTACAAAATCCCCTTGTTCTTATTATTATTATTTATGAAATTTATAATGTAGTATATATTATTATTTAAATAGTATATATTTAAGCTATAACGAAGGAAGGAACCAAAAACTTTTTTTGCATATGACTGATAGCGTAATACCAATATTAAAATTTTTTACTACAATCATTTGTATAAACAGTATCTAATAAAAATTATTGTACTCGTATAATAATCGAACCAAATAATGATTTATAGCTGATAATTTTTAATTATTTCCAGATTATTTTATGCAAAATGTTGTTTTCTTAACTTAAGTGCTTCTAAATTAATAAAAATAAATCGAATCAATTTCAAGCAGCAGAAAAATAAAATAGCAAACTTACCTGTTTTATCCATTTTTATGTTTAAGTCACTAAATGTTCTTTTTCTCTGTACTAAAAACAGACCGCTCTCTGCAACGAGCGGCAAGCAAATACCTTAGCTACAGCTCAATCAGCCTTATATCATAGGTTACTTATCTGGAACCTCTAGAATTTTCTTCATTGTCTTATCTGGGATTTCTAGAATTTTCTACATTAAATATACCAAGCTAAGATTAAAATAATTATCAATTATTATTGATTTTTATACTTAAAAAAATACTTGCTATTGTATTTTATTAATTATTAATGAGAAGGTTTATCACAATTGAAATGACGCAATTTTATTTTTGTTGCCACAGATATTTAGGGCACTTTAATTGGTTAAAACAATTCGTATGACTCAATGTATATTTTTGAAAAATTATATCATACTCCCGTTTGAATATCTAACTTTGTTGCTATACTCTATTTATTTGCCACAGCCACAAGGAGGGGGGTATAGACTCTCCAAAAAAGAGACCAGGCAGAAAAGAACTTCAACTGACAGACAACACAAAACAAGCAGTAAGGCGTATTGTTCACGACTTTTTTTATGAAAAAAGGGAATCCAACTTTGAACATGATCCTGTAGGCTGCTACAAGCAACCTAGAAATACTGAAAATCAATAAATTATGGAGTGTTTTAAAATTTATGAATTTGTATTGGAAAGAGTGTGAAGAAAATCTTTATTGACAGAAAGTGGGGAAATTGTACACTGGAGAAGAGACTATTTAAGGAAAGTTAGAGAAGCTCGTTCTGAAGGAAAACGGATATATTACGTAGATGAGATGTGGATAAATAAAGGGTATACAGTCAAAAAATTTAGGCAAGATGGGAATATCAAAAATTCTCGCCAAGCATTCCATGAAGGTCTCTCTATTGGTCTTAAATCGCTATCTGGTAAGGAACGTAGGTTAATTATTATGCATATTGGAAGCGAAAGTGATCTTGTAGATGAGAATTTTTTAATATTCGTATCCAAGAAAATAGGAAACGAAGATATAAATTCCAACGTATTTGAAGGTTGGTTTTAGCAGATGATGGACTACCAGACGGTTCTGGTATTGTAATGGATAAAACATTCTAAAAAATTAGAACGAGTTCGAACCTTGGGTTGGCTGAATAAGGACATCTAATCTTGGATGACCGAGAAAACATTTCATTTCCAAGAGAAGCTTTAGGAGAGAATTGTTAGAACCTGTAAGACTAGAAGTTCTCAGAAATAAAGACAAGTACACAAGTTTCGTCATCGACGAAATGGCAAAAAAACATAATATTACTGATTATCGCCTGTCAACATATCATTGCGAGAACTTATATGGACACAAGTTAAAGGTGAAGTTCTTATGTTTCGTTTGGCGCCATTTCTTACGTTTTCCCCCTCTTTGCTACATTGGGGTGGTTTTAATTCGCCATTTCTTGCTGTCCGATAGTTTTACCAAAATAAGGAACCCTTCAGCCCTAACCAATTTTCCCCTTAAAACTCACTGTTGGGCAAGTCAAACTCAATAATCTCCCGCTAGTGGCCTGCCAGAAGACTGCTATAGATTTTGGGTGTAACCACTTGCTGTCAGAATAGGAATCAATCCCTCACTGGTCTTCCCGGTAAATAACCTTAACGAAGCCAAAACCTACCCAATCTCCCATATAAGAAAAATTTCCCAGAATCCAAGACTATCATTCAGGTTAACTCCCAAGCCCCCCCTTTTTATTTTCGGTAGGATAATATCTACAACATGTTTATGTTGCTAGCTCGTTCTCAGGCTGGTTCGTTACTTTTACTCTCCCTGTTAATTTGATCTCTCCTGAAGACCCTAAAGGCGTCACCGAAGTTTATTTTTACTACAACCGACTGGGACGATTAGAGGGAAAAAAACTATAAAACATTTTATTAACAATAAAAGGAAATGAATGAAAATATGTACATTTACCGTTAAAGAAATCTGAGTGTATTTAATTATCTTAGAATCAAGAAATGAATAAAATAAATCTTACAAAACTAGACAGTTGCAATGTTGGTGTATGGTTTACTATTCTAGAAAGTTGCAGCGTTAGTGACGCATTACAATTATTATTAATAGCTAATTGAAGACATATAGTACTTAAATCTAAATAATGATGTACGTGAGTTTGCAAAAATATCAAATCGCAGAGATTCTAAGAGATTCTAGAGAATTTACAAAACAGAAAACTTAGACGACGTTTCGATTCTTCGCAAATAAAAAATAAATATAAAAAGGTTATGGTTTAGACTTATCTGGAGTTTTCTAGCCGGTCCTCCGACCGACCATTCATCCAAAACGTTGTATGGATGGTACGGTGTGTACGTGGATCGTTTAAGTCTCAAGTTCTGCTGGTACAGCCAGAAGTACTCTTACTCCAATGGTAAAAGAAAATTTCAAAGTGGTAACTGGGTTGAGTAATACTAAAATCCAAATGACAGTTGGAATAACGGTTGATTCAAAAGGAATCCAAGGATTAAAATCCAAAACTTTAGAGTCCAAAACTCCAAACACAAAAATAATAATAATAATATCGGTAATAAAAATAACGCCCATAAATAGCTGGTAGGGTATCTGAACCAAAAACTTTCCACAGTACCGCCACCGGGAATTTCAGCTTTCCAATGCCCGTTTTTGATAAAATTTTTTAAAACTACTGAATTACTACACTGGAAGTATCGTGACAGAGAGAAAGAGATCACTAACGTGATTTTACCTTAGATAGGATTTTCCCACTCCGGATTTTTACTTCCTCTTCCGGGGATATAATGTGCAATTTGCACACGCTGGCATAAAATAATAAGCACCCTTGCTTTGGACCATCTCTGGCAACGCTGCATTACAAAACTTCAAGACATGTGACGTTTCGCCTTCAAAATGTCAATCCTGTTTATTTACCAAATCAGGATTCCATCGTAAATCTATCCACGGAAATGAAGTGTTTCCGTGTATCCCCACCATATACTAGTTCCTTACATGATACTGGTAAAATTTGGAAAATATTATGAGACAATTACAAGGTTATATCACCTTGACGTAAATAAACAATAACAAGGACAACGAATAGTTTTCTCCAAGAAAACTAAGTGAAAAATAAGGTACATCAATTTATAACCTAAGAGAATTTAATGTAACCTAATCTGTATTTTAACTTTATGATCATTTACTTCTGTCAAAGACTATGAAAATAAAAAGATAGACAAAATATTCTCGAGGGCAAATTTTGACCATAACAATGGTTAGGTCGTTTTCTAAACTTAGTCCTACACGTATTATTCTTTCCCCATTATATTTAGGGTTTTTTTCTCCTTCTCTGCCCATATATTGTTCTATTCCCCCATTTTTGTTTCCTATTCGGCCATTCAAATCACCCATTATCAATATCTGTTCGCCACTGTCGTCTATCTGTCTCTGCAGCTGCAACAATATATGTTAGCAAAAATTTTTAAAACAAATCATAAGAGTTAATTCAATTTTTGTTCAAATATTTTTGAACAGTATGTTAAGGAGCTGTGATTATTTCTTCGATCATATTGCACTTACTAGGCTTGGCTTCCAAAGCCAAGATTACAAAAGAGAAGCGTTAAGCAATCCCTCAAAACGATGGATGGACGACATTAAAAAGGCAGCAGGTTCAAATTGGTATCAGAGGGCTGTGATCGAAATAAATGGAGGAACCGTGGAGAGGCTTATGTTCAGAGGTGGACTGTTAAAGGCTGCTGAAGAAGAACAAATACATAATTGACTTTTAATCATCTCTTCGAGCATGTGGGGATGTATATTACTGAAAATATAACAGCTTGTGCACTACCGAAAGTTCCTGCTAGAATATATTCGTGTGCCGGTCTACAGACAGCCTGGCTTGTGCTCGTTAAAATTTGCTAGGATATTTACCCGCTCATTTAGTAAACTTAATATCAGCTTTTAAATAAATTAATAGGACTCAAATTTAATGTATCAGAAATATTTTGACTGCATAAAATTAACAAAATATTATCAGTTAAGTATATTATTGTTTAAAAGTCAGATTTATCATTCCACTAGATTTTATTTATTAAGAGACCTGCTTGATAAGATTATTTTATATTTAAGGCTTCCTTTCTCATGAAATAAACTTCTAATAAGAGAAATTTGGCCATGAATTTCTAAAGTTTGTTTTATATTTATTTATCTACAACTTTCATCCCATAGAAATCAATATGGAATTTGTATAGTTATATATAACTTCCGAAACAGACATTAAGGTACGTTGTACCAACTGAAAAATAAAATTGATTGACACGAGCATTCTTTTCCTAATTTGTTAAAGCCAAATTTCAAATCATAATTCAACACAAAGACTCACATTTTATTAAAATAAAGACGTTTCAATTTCCAAAGAACTTTTATTTCATACGTTTAAAAATTGTAGTTCATTTTAATGGTAAAAAAGATATATCATCTTATTGAAGATGATGCAATAGTCAGTATTATTTTTTCAAAAATTATTACTGCCTTAAATTAAATAACAATTGTTTTATCTAAATGGCAGACTTTTATCAATTTATCTAAGTAAATATAATATACGTCATTCAGCCCTAATCTTGACTTAATTGCTGATGAAGTCTGAGATAATTTTAAATGTTTTAAAGACTGACTCATCCCAACTAAATGAATATGTCAGCTACCGCAACAATTAATAATAACGTCTTATTAATTATTTATCTGTTGATATAATATTGAACAAGTATTATTTCCTCATTATTTTAAAAACTTTCTACAATTGCACAATCAGATTTTTTTTTTATTTTAAAATATGCGATTTTTTTTTTTATATATAGGTCTAGCACATTTGCTGCAGGGAAGTCCCTAAAGCACTCCAGAAGCGGCACGAGTGCGGAAAAAGCGATTCACGTTGTTCTTGAATCGCTGTAAATTGTGCTCGGTGGGAAACACAGCGCTGGGCAAATTATTCCAAAAGGATGACGTTCTCCATATAAAAGATTGCTTGAAAAGCGTTGTACGCGGGAGTAACAAGCTGAACCTCATACTGATGCGAAGCACCAGCGCGACGTGTATTTCTAACATGCACCGCTTTGGGAGGAATTAAGCGGGCTACATCCTTCGAACACTTTCCATGAAAATACTTGTAGAACAGACTCAAGTCGCCAACCGTTCTTCGATGTTCCAGCGAATCAAGGCCGCCGGTCAATTCCGGGTCCCCAATCAGACGGACCGCTCTTCTCTGAACAGAATCCAACAAATGCAGTGTATGTTTGGGAGCGGAGCCCCAAACGTGGGAGCAGTATTCCATAGTTGGTCGAATTTGGGCTTTGTAAAGAATTAACAGTTGTTGTGGGGTGTAAAGCTTTCTGGTTCTAAATAATATTCCCAACTTTTGAGAAGCTCTCCTTGCTATGCCTGCAACATGTTCATGCCAAGACATATTTGCTCCCAAACTAACGCCCAACAATTGAGCGACGATGATAGGGGAATGGAGTGCCCCGCCATAACTATGTCGGGTTCAGCAACGTTAAGTGTTTTAGAAAATACTGCCGCCTGGGTTTTTGTAGCGTTAAATTCCACTTGGTTACTGTCACCCCAAGATAGAATTTCTTCCAGGTCTTTGTTAAGTTGAACGACCTCCTGCTGTCTGCGGATATTCGCCTGAGCAGCCGATGTCCGAGCGTTCAAGGTGAATGAAGAGACAAGCGTACTGTCATCTGCAAAGCTATAAATTGGATTCCCGGTCTTTTCCAGCAGATCGTTAATGTAAATGAGAAAGAGAGTAGGAGACAGTATGGAGCCCTGGGGCACACCGGCGTTGATAGTGAGGGTGTTAGAAAGAAATCCGTCGACCGCCACTCGTAAAGAACGCTCTCTGAGGAAACATGAGAGCCATAAACAGAACCTTTCAGACATACCATAAGAGCGTAACTTAGCCAACAGTCCATCGTGCCAAACACGGTCGAATGCCTTGGATATATCAAGAGCAACCGCTCGAGATTCTCCAAAGTGTTCAATTGTGTTGTTCCAAACATGTGTTACATAAGTCAGAAGATCTCCTCTTGATCTATGTTTACGAAAATTTTAATTTAATTTAATTTAATTTTTAATGCATAATTATTCGAAACTAATAAAGAAAATGACCTAATCATATAAAACCCAAAAGAAGCAGCATAATATTAATAATTTTATCTGTAGTTGTTACAACGTCTTTATTATTATTAAATATTGGCTGATGGCAAAATTCGTTCCGAACGTGATTGAAAAGAATTTTAGAATTAGGAAAGGCCGAAAGATGCGATATGAGAAGGAGAATATTAATTATTGATAATTATTTTCAGGCAGACTGGCTTGTTTACATTATGTAGATTAAATTATACTTAAGTTACTGTGATTGAAATGTCTCAAATCACCAAACCATTAACTTTATTTTATGTGATATATATATGGCCATATAATACAAAAAAATGTGTTTATGTAATCGTAATGAGGTTTATGTAACAGAGATATTTTGGTACACACTATTAATTATAGTTTAGAGAGCCGAAGAAGTCGGCCAGCTTTGTCAGATGTCTGATTGCAATTGTTAATAAAAGTGATTGTTGTCAAAATTGCCCAAAGGTGTTTAATTTTGAAATAAAAGCTAACATTATATGTGTATATATATATATATATATATATATATATATATATATATATATATATATGTCTTTGAAATAGCTTGTGTCGTAACATTGGCTACACGATTGATAAATATTTGCCCACTGACCTTCGTTCGTGCTTGGAATCACTAATATTAATACCTCGGATCTCGATGATTTAGTTTGAGGTCAGATTACGTTGGTTACTTTAAAAATTTGCTACATCATCTATTTTTAGTTGATTGTGCTCCCCTATTCACAGATTATCAGGAGATGGATTTAAAATGCTACAATTATATTATTATACTCTCGAAGATGTTGTTAAACAACTTCAGACCAGTTTCACTGCCTTCAATAAGATCGAAAGTTATAGACAAGGTTATCAATCAGCATCTTCTAGAATATCTAGAAGGATTTAGTATTTTTCGACCATCAGTATGGCTTTCGTAAGCAAAGATCAACAGGAAATATTCTAACTTATAAAACGCTTGTTTGGAACATCAGAGCTGAACACATTGCAGAATCTCGAGGGGTTGCACTTGATATATCGAAGGCGTTCGATCGTGCTCCTTTTACATGTATTTTTATGAAAAATGTTTGATGAATATAGTCAACTTAATTTCTCTCAGAGCTGTATATGCTACATCTACAAAAATGCCTATATGACTGTGAAACTCCACGAGAACACCAAATCCATACCAATTGGCAGGGGAGTAAGACAAGGCGACACGATGTCGCCTAAACTATTCACCGCAGTTTTAGAACACGCTTTCAAAAAACTCAACTGAGAAGGAAAAGGCCAGGCCTTAATATAGATGGGCACAGTCTGACAAATCTGCGTTTTGCAGATGATCTAGTCCTGATGTCTGACAGTCTTGGAGAGCTTGTAGTAATGCTTCAAAAACTTCGAGAAGTATGTGTGTGAAGTGTGGGGTTAGAAATGAATGCTTCTAAAACAAAATATACGACGAACTTGTTTCCAAGTGAACAGATTAATGTCGGCAATAGAGAGATTGAACTAGTGGACAGATACTCCTATCTTGGTCATGAATTCTCGTCACAAGCGGCAACCAAACGTGTAAATTGAAGAGAAGAATAACGCTCGCTTGGGCAGTCTATGGAAGACTTAAAGATGTCTTTAGGAGTGATCTTCCTATCTACCTAAAAAGGGAGGTCTTTGATCAGTGTGTGCTTCCAGTGATGACTTATGGGGCGGAAACTGTAACCTAACTATCGCAACCGCTAAAAAGGTTAGAATAACACTGCGCAAGATGGAAAGATCAATGATTGGAGTGTCACTGCGAGTTTGTATTAGAAACGAAGCTATCCGTCAAAGAACTAGGCGGGACATATAGTTCGAATGTCGAATGGGAGATGGACTAAGAGGCTGCTTGAGTAGAGCGACAGGCGTAGTAGGGGTAGACCTCCCACCCGCTGGACTGACCATATGAAGAGACTGTGTGGTAACTGGATGCGGAGAGCCCAGGAGAGGAGAGAGTGGACTGAAATGGGGGAGACCTGTGATCAGCAATGGACGCAAAGGGCTAATTGATGATGATGATGATGTGCGTGCTAGAAATACACGTCGCGCTTATACTACACTTCCGTATGAGGTTCAGCTTATCACTCCTCATACAACCCTGTTTAAGCAGTGTTTTATATGAAGAACCTCTTCCCTGTGAGATGATTTGCCCAGGACCGTGATTCCCACACGTAGCGCTTTGGAGCACGTGTTCTGTGCCCATAAAAAAACTGAGTGATAAGGTATTTTGAATTATTTCTAGAAATTAAAAGGTGTGATGACAATCGTTATTAATATCTAGTTTAAATTACACTTAAGTTGGATACTTATATTGATTGTCGTAGTAAACCATTAATACCTCCGTAAGATAGTAAATCTTCTCTAATCTTAATTATTTTAACCAGTTTTGATTATAAATCGATATTTTTCAACGTTTATTTAGATAATTTCGCAAAACAAAATATGATTCCTTCCGGCGATATAAATTAAGTAAAAATTAATTATTTGTTTAAATTCGAAGCACGCCTTCAAATAATATGGATTAAAAAAATCATAACTTACCTTTTCGGCTCACTTCTATGTTTTTAGTGTTCCGTACGGAACACTTATAAGATCACTTCGGTGTCTGTCTGTCTGTCTGTCTGTCTGTCTGTTTAGTAGTAATATAGGAATTGATGGCCTCATCAGAGCTATGTAGTTTTGAAAGTTACATTTTGACTTAAGGGGTTAGTTTTGGGGGGTGAAATCGGAAGTGAAAACAAAAATTTTTTACTAGGTAATCGAGTGTGGTGTCAAATGAAAGCTTGTGAAAATACGAGTAGAAAATGTATATATAATGTAATACTTGCGCGCACTTTTCTTTGTATTATTTTTAAAAAATCGCGAAAAATCGCTGTCCACCCGCCTTATCTCGGAAAGTACTTATCAAAAAATTTTGAAAAAATTCTGGAATATTCTCCACGGGGTGTAGATTGAACGAAAATTATCACGAGTGCACTACCTGTAATAATTTATCTGGTATATAAAAAAAAACAGAAATTTCAAGGTCATCAATTTTCAGTAAAGATTGGAAATAAACTTTGTTGAAAACTTATTTGGGGTGTGTTTTGTGAAGTCACTGATCATTTTATATCACCGTAACATAAATTTTGACTTAAGGGATTCGTTTTGAAGGGTGAAATCGGAAGAGAAAAAAAATTTTTTTACTAGGTCATCGAGTGTGGTGTCAAATGAAAGCTTGTGAAAACACGAGTAAAATATATATATATATATATATATACATATATATATATATATATATATATATATATATATATATATATATATATAATGTAATACTTGCTCACACTTTTCTTCGTATTAGTTTTAAAAAATCGTGTGAAAAATTGCTGTCCCCTACCTTATCTCGAAAAGTACTAATCAAAAAATTTTGCAAAAATCCTGGAATATTCTCCACGGGGTAGATTGAACGAAAATTATCATTACCTTTAACCCTTTGAGGCCGGAGAAAAAAAATAAAAGATATGAAGAATTTTTTTGAAAAAATGTATTCAACCAACATCAAAAACGAAGTAAAAGTTCATTTCACGTAAAAAAATATCCTGGATTATCCTGCAGGATGTGGTTTCTAGCACTAACCACTAGGAATTAAGGCACTCAAAACTAATTTTCGTGAAATTTAAAGAAGCAATTTCTCTCCTTATTGAGGCAGAGACCAACATCACAGGTTGAACATTTCCAGGTCGTTCGATGCACATGCTTCGCTGTGCTACAATGAGCACATCTGAGAGATCCACATCTAAGAGGCATATGTGCAGCACGATCATGACGTACCTCAGTGGGAATGATTTTTAGTATTCCGTACGGAACACTTATAAGATCACTTCGGTGTCTGTCCGTCTGTCTGTCCGTCTGTCCGTCTGTCACACCCGATTTTCTCCGAAACTATTTATCATAGAAAGTTGAAATTTGGTAGTAATATAGGAATTGATGGCCTCATCAGAGCCATGTAGTTTTGAAAGTTAAATTTTGACTTAAGGGGTTAGTTTTGGGGGGGTGAAATCGGAAGTGAAAAAAAAATTTTTTTACTAGGTAATCGAGTGTGGTGTCAAATGAAAGCTTGTGAAAACACGAGTAAAAAATATATATATAATGTAATACTTGCGCGCACTTTTCTTTGTATTATTTTTAAAAAATCGCGAAAAATCGCTGTCCACCCGCCTTATCTCGGAAAGTACTTATCAAAAAACTTTGAAAAAATTCTGGAATATTCTCCACGGGGTGTAGATTGAACGAAAATTATCACGAGTGCATTACCTGTAATAATTTATCTGGTATATAAAAAAACAGAAATTTCAAGGTCATCAATTTTCAGTAAAGATTGGAAATAAACTTTGTTGAAACTTATTTGGGGTGTATTTTGTGAAGTCACTGATCATTTTATATCACCGTAAGATAAATTTTGACTTAAGGGATTCGTTTTGAGGGGTGAAATCGGAAGTGAAAAAAAAATTTTTTTACTAGATCATCGAGTGTGGTGTCAAATGAAAGCTTGTGAAAATACGAGTAAAAAATATATATATAATGTAATACTTGCGCACACTTTTCTTCATATTACTTTTAAAAAATCGTTAAAAATCGCTGTCCCCTACCTTATCTCGAAAAGTACTGATCAAAAAATTTTGAAAAAATCCTGGAATATTCTCCACGGGGTATAGATTGAACAGAAATTATCATTGCCTTTAATAATTTATCTGGTATAGAAAAAAACCAAAATTTTAAGGTCACCAGTTTTCAGTAAAGATTGGAAATAAACTTTGTTGAAAACTTATTTGGGGTGTGTTTTGTGAAGTCATTGATCATTTTATATTACCGTAACATAAATTTTGACTTAAGGGATTCGTTTTGAGGGGTGAAATCGAAAGTGAAAAAAAATTTTTTTTACTAGGTCATCGAGTGTGGTGTTAAATGAAAGCTTATGAAAACACGAATAAAATATATATATATATATATATATATATATATATATATATATATATATAATGTAATACTTGCGCACACTTTTCTTCGTATTACTTTTAAAAATCGTGAAAAATCGCTGTCCCCTATCTTATCTCGAAAATTACTAACCGAAAAATTTTGAAAAAAATCCTGGAATATTCTCCACGGGGTATAGATTGAACGGAAATTATCATTACCTTTAATAATTTATCTTTTATAGAAAAAAAAAACAAAATTTCAAGGTCACCAGTTTTCAGTAAAGATTGGAAACAAACTTTGTTGAAAACTCATTTAGGGTGTGTTTTGTGAAGTCACTGATTATTTTATACCACCCTAATAAAAAATTTTATTTTAAAAACAATCAACGTACGGAACACTAATTGTGCAAGTTCAACTTGCACTTGACCGGTTATTTTTTTGTATTTGTTAGGTGCTTGTTCTGCTGATCTTCTTTTTTTTTAAATCGAATTAACGGCACCAATTAATCCTCGAGCAACCGATACACGAAATTGTTTCAATGTAATACATCGTGAGTCACTTCTATTTTGAAATAAAATGAACGCGTTCACAACACAAACATCTACAAAGTAAAAAAAAATGCGGTGCCACCACTTGTGGGCTTTTCGATCGATTTCATAGATACTTTTCAGCATATCAAATCGATCTACGTATCCCATATGTTTATTATAATGTTTGACCATAATAGGACATGGAATTCCTTCTGTATTGCCATTTTTCTGTTTTCTAGAGACAACTTCCATGATGGATGGGTCATGATAGTTTCCTAAAAACAAAACGGTTCTTCGATCCATCCACTTCAGTGCCGCTAATCCATCTGTAGAAACTCTCCAATCTATGTCGCCCCTTTTCATGTGTTTATCCACTTTGAGCTCTGGATAATATTTCCTTCCTTTACGCACAGTTCCACATGCATAGATGCCATCAGCTAACAAGTCTCTTTGCAATTCTACAGAGTTGAAAAAATTGTCGAAGAATACTTTGTGGTGCTTGCCAACTAAAGCCCTTGTTAGATCTTTTACTACGCGATGTCCCAATTTTTTCTCAACTGACTGATCAACTTTCCCCGTATAAATTTGGAACTCAGATACAAATCCAGTAGAATCAGCCCGAATCCATACCTTGTAGCCTCGTTTCGTGGGCTTCATTGGCATATACTGGCGAAGACTACTTGTCCCCTTGAATTTGATCATAGATTCATCGATTGATTGAAATTCACCAGGATTCAAAGCAGAGCCAAGAGTTTGTGTCAATTTAGAAAGTAATGGCCTGATTTTGTACAATTTATCATAATTGGCCTCACCTTTTTTTGGCTGTACTGAGTTATCATTTACGTGAAGATTACTTAGAAGCCAGGTGAATCTGTCACGATAAAACAGAACTTATAAAATAATCCCTAAGTTCTTCTCTCGAGGACCAGTAGTCTCTATAACTTGGCATTTTTTTTCACGCTCATTAGCATGTTTACACCCAAAAATGATTTTATTTCTTTGTTGGTGGTTGGAATAAAGTAGTTGCTGCCACCATTTTTTTGTAAGGCATACAAATTTGTCTGAAAAACAATTTCAGATATGAAACAATCCGGAAACAAATACAAAAACATATCGGTAGGAGTTTCAACGTTGTCAGGAACATTAGGCCCTGCCTGAGACACAAATTGGTTTACGCGTGTTGCATGAGTGACATCATTTGTCCAAACAACTGATTTTTTTCTAAGTTCTTCTTGACAAATTACTTCTAACGGTAACTCATCCTCACTGTCCCATTTTTTAGTGACTTTCGCTTGCTCATTATCTTCGAAATGAATGGAATATCTTCTATATCAAAAAGTTCATCCCTTCCATCATAAAGTAAATAATCTATGGGGGCTTCGTTGTCCATAGTACTCTCCACATCTGATGCAATGGACTCACAGTCACTGGGAATTTCATCCAAAATCGCGAAAACATCTGTGCTATTCATTGCTTCAAGTTCGCCAAAAGACCAACATTTTTTTTTGGAACCTGTAAAAAATGAACAAACAAAAATTAGAAAAATTATGCATAATAGTAATAGCAATACGCGTCACTTAAAAAAAAACACAGCATTTGTAACCACCACAAATAAATCTATTTATAAACTTAGCAAAACAAAAATTGCACTTGATATATATTCATATGTAGTAAATAGATATATCTTAAGTACTTACCGGACATTTTCTTAAAGAATAACCAGCTATAAGAAAAATAACAGCCTAATTGGTACTGCAAAACTCACAACTACCTACGACGTGCAATTACAAATGTCAACTAAACGCTGGTGGACATTTCAAACCCTAAGCATGCTAGATTAGACTTCTTGATACGTTAGGCAAACAATTTAACATCGTGGTTTACTGGAGAAACCGGGAGGAAAGCTACACTATAATTTTTAAAAGGTGGTTATCAGTGCTAACCACTTGTCCTCAAAGGGTTAATAATCTGTCTGGTATATAAAAAAAACCAAAATTTCAAGGTCACCAGTTTTCAATAAAGATTGGAAACAAACTGTTGAAAACTCATTTGGGGTGTGTTTTGTAAAGTCACTGATCATTTTATACTACCCTAACAACATTTTTTATTTTAAAAACAATCAACGTACGGAACCGTAATTGTGAAAGTTTAACTTGCACTTGAACGGTTATTTTTTTATAAGTCTAGGACACGTGCTACAGGGAAGTTGTTCTTGAATTGCTGTAAATTGTACTCAGTGGGAAACACAGCCCTAGGCGAATTATTCCAAAGAGATGATGTTCTCCATATAAAAGACTGCTTGAAAAACGTTGTACGCGGAGTAACAAGCTGAACCTCATACGGATGTGAAGCATTACCGCGACGTGTATTTCTAACATCCACCGCTCTGGGAGGAATTAAGCGGGCGAAATCCTTCGACCACTTTCCATGAAAATACTTGTAGAACAGACTCAAGTCGCCAACCGTTCTTCGATGTTCCAGCGAATCAAAGCCGCCGGTCGGTTTCGGGTCTCCAATTAGACGAATAGCTCTTCTCTGAGCAGAATCCAACAAATGCAGTGCGTGTTTGGGAGCGGAGCCCCAAACATGGGAGCAGTATTCCACAGTTGGTCGAATTTGAGCTTTGTAAAGAATTAACAGTTGTTGTGGAGTGTAAAGCTTTCTGGTTCGAAATAATATTCCCAACTTTTGAGAAGCTCTCCTTGCTATGCCTGCAACATGTTCATGCCAAGACATATTTGCTCCCAAATTAACGCCCAACAAATTGAGTGACGATGCTAGGGGAATGGAGTGCCCCGACATGACCATGTCGGGTTCAGCAACGTTAACTTTTTTAGAAAAAACTGCCGCCTGGGATTTTGTAGCGTTAAATTCCACTTAGTTACTGTCACCCCAAGATAGAATTTCTTCCAGGTCTTTGTTAAGTTGAACGACCACCTGTCTGCGGATATTCGCCTGAGTAGCCGATGTCCGAGCGTTCAAAGTGAATGAAGAGATAAGCGTACTGTCATCTGCAAAGCTGTAGATTGGATTCGCGGACTTTTCCAGCAGATAGTTAATGTAAATGAGAAAGAGAGTAGGAGACAGTATGGAGCCTTGGAGCACACCGGCGTTAATAGTAAAGAAATCCGTCGACCGCCACTCGTAAAGAACGCTCTCTGAGAAAAGATGAGAGCCACAAACAGAACTTTTCAGACATACCATAAGAGCGTAACTTAGCCAACAGTCCATCGTACCAAACACGGTCGAATGCCTTGGATATGTCAAGAGCAACCGCTCGAGATTCTCCAAAGTGTTCAATTGCGTTGTTCCAAACATGTGTCACATAAGTCAGAAGATCTCCTGTTGATCTATGTTTACGAAAGCCACATTGGTGATCGCTAATAATGTTGAATCCTTCAAGATATTTTAGAAATTGCTAATTGATAACCTTTTCCATGACTTTCAATATTATTGAGAGCAATGCGACTGGTCGGTAATTATTTGGCAAGGTCTTCTTGCCTTTTTTAGGTATCGGCTGAACTGTGGCACATTTTCAGCAGGAAGGAAATATTCCCTTTCTGTAGGATAGATTGAAAAATCTACAGAAAACTGGTATTAGTTCCCTAGCATAGTTTTTGAGAACTATGGCAGGTATTCCGTCAGCACCAGAAGCCTTTTTGATGTCTAGCTTCATTAAAATACGCTTTATGATACGCTGTCTGAAGACATCTGGCATCCTTGACTGCAATATGGGAATAATAGGTGGTGTTTTTCCTTTGTGTGTATTTAATTTCACGTAAATTAAAAAATCACTAGATACAGATAACTCCCCAAACGAAAAACTTCAGACAATTAAGCGATGGTAGCTACAGCTGCATCTTACAAAAGTAATCAGCTTATCAACTGATAACGAAAAGAAAATTATATTAATTTGTTGAAATTAGCGAAAGATGTGATTGTTTTATTTATAATGAATTTTCATCAAATGACAATTTATTCGTGGTAATCAATAATATCTACAAATGATTTGATCTTCTGTTAATCGAAAATTTTAAAATAACTTAAAATGAAATTTAACACTATCTGATTGGTTGAAAACTTAGTGCTGGTGCGTCAGAATATTAGATAAAGCAACTTTAGAAAGGATAAGTTGATTGTTAGCTTGAAACATATAGTATTCTTACCTATGCGACTGCATATGTGGTGGTAGGTCAGCGTGAATGTAACTTCTCCTAGCTATGGACAATAATGATACCACGATCAAATTAGTGTGGCGAAAATAATAAAAAAATATTAAAGGCTTATTTATTTGCTCTTTTTAGTGTTCCGTATGGAATACTTATAAGATCATTTCGGTATCTATCCGTCTGTCCGTCTATCACACCCGATTTTCTCCGAAACTATTTGACGTAGAAAGTTGAAATTTGGTAATAATATAGGAATTGATGGCTTCATCAAAGCCGTGTAGTTTTGAAAGTTAAATTTTGACTTAAGGGGTTAGATTTGGGGAGTCAAATGGGAAGTGAAAAAAACAAAAATTTACTAGGTCACTGAGTGGGGTGTTAAATAAAAGCTTGTAAAACACGAGTTTAAAAATATATATAACTAGCCGTGCCCGCGGCTCCGCTCGCGTGGACTTGATTCATTACTATCGCCACTACTCATTCCTTATGTTATCTAACGTAATAAAATATCTGCCCTTATCTCCTAATATTTCTCCTTATCTCCCATTATCTCTTCATAATTTCCATTATCTAAGCTTATCTCTGCTCATCTCCCATTATTTCTCCTTATCTCACCTTATCTCCCATTATCTAGGTTTATCTCGACTTATCTCGCAATATTTCTCCTTATCTCCCATTTTTTTCCTTTCTCCCATTATTTCTCCTTATCTCCCATTATCTCACCATAACTCCCATTACCTAGACTTATCTCTGCTTATTTCCCATTATTTCTCCTTATCTCCCATTATTTATACTTATCCTCAATTATCTCACCTTATCTCCCATTATCTAGGCTTATCTCGACTTATCTCGCAATATTTTTCCTTATCTCCCATTATTTCTCCTTATCTCCCATTATTTCACCATAACTTCCATTACTTAGACTTATCTCTGGTTATCTCTCATTATTTCTCTTTATCTCCCATTTTCTCTACATAATTTCCATTATCTAGGCTTATCTCTGCTCATCTCCCATTATTTCTCCTTATCTCCCATTATCTCACCATAACTAACATTACCTAGACTTATCTCTGCTTATCTCCCATTATTTATACTTATCTCCCATTATCTCACCTTATCTCCCATTATCTAGGCTTATATCGAATTATATAGAACATATCATATGTATAAATTTATAAAAACACGTAAATCGAATAAGTGGTTCTCAAGTGATAAGCGCACTAACGGACAGACAGACAGAGAGAGGTTGCATTTTATATATATATTGTATTCTTTGCACCATGATATTGTTCCATATTTAATGGTTTAGGCAGTATATTGTAAGAGAACACGCTAACGGTAGCCTTTCTTCCGACTTGATTCACTATTATCGTCACTGCTTATTCTTTATGTTACCTAACGCAATAAAATATATCCTATAACCTGGCCAGAGAACATATGTGTTTTAAAAAAAAAGTACGTAACGCACTAACGGACAGACAGACAGACAGACAGAGAGACGTTGCATTTTATATATATTATATATAGATAACCTGGCCAGCGAACATATGAATGTTTTAAAAAAAAAAGCACGTAAATCAGATAAGTGGTTCTCCAATGATAAGCGCACTAACGGACAGACAGACAGACAGAGAGACGCTGCATTTTATATATATTATAGATATAGATTATTATTATTATTATATAACCTGGCCAAAGAATATATGTATGAATTTAAAAGACACATAAATTGGATAAGTGGTTCTTGCGTGATAAACGCACTAATGGACAGACAGACAGACAGAGAGACATTGCATTTTATATATATTATAGATTATAGATTAAAGATATTCTCTGCTACATAATATTGTTCCATATTTAATGGTTTAGGCTGTATATTGCAAGGGGACGCGCTAGCAACAAACTTTTTTTCCGACTTCACTCACTATTATTGTCACTGCTCATTCCTTATGCTACCTATCGTAATAAAATATAGCCTATAACCTGGCCAGAGAACATAAGTATGTTTTAAAAAAAAAGTACGTAAATCGGATAAGTGGTTCTCCAGTGATAAGGTCACTAACGGACAGACAGACAGACAGACAGACAGAGAGACATTGCATTTTTATATATATTATAGATGTCTAATAAAAGACTGTTTCTAGTCAATTTCCACTGGTTTATTTAAATTGCGATGACGCGTTTCGCTGTCGATGCAGCTTCTTCAGATCTACATTTTACACTGTCAAGTTAGGTTTAATATTCACAGTTTTATATAATTTCATAATTTATAATATTACACCTAATTAAATTACATTGATAGTATTGGAAAATCCACACAGATTTGGAGTTAAGAGAATAAATTCAATAATGGTGAATTGCTTAAATCTACCTGGTCGTTGAGTAAAGTACCTGTAGTCCTTAATCGATTTATTTGCATAGTCTCTAAAAGGTTTAGTTTTAAACCTTTTTGTTGGGTGTGTAAAATTTTGAAATTCTTGTTAAATGTGTGATTTTCTGTTAAAAGATGATTAGCATATGTTGAATTAGATTTTCTATGGATGAAACTTTTTTCGTGTTCTGTAATTCTTTGTCTAAATGTACGTACAGTTTGTCCGATGTATGTTTTAGGACATGACCCACATGTTAATTGATAAACCCCTGATTTGTTGTCTTTATTGATTTGTGGTTTGTAGTTTTTAAGATATTTCCCTATAGTATTGTTAGTCTTGTACGCTATGTTGATATTTTTTTGATTTAAAAATTTCCCCAGTTTTTCCGTTGGTTTGCCGAAATAGGTTAAGCATTTAAAAGTGGTATTTCTGTCCTTAAGACGTGGGTATATTTCTGAGATAGCCTTGTTTCTAAGTTTTTCTTAACGATACTATTGATTAAAGTAACCGAATAACCGTTGTTAACGGCTACTTGTTTTATGTAGTTTAATTCTTTAGTAAAATTTTCTTCTGATAAAGGGATATTAGTTAGTCTATGTATAAAACTATGATAAGCGGCAAGTTTATGATGGTTAGGGTGATGAGAACTATTGTGAATTGTGGTATCTGTATGACAAGGTTTGTGATATATTGCAAATTCATGTTTTTTCCTGGCTTTACTGATTGTTAAGTCTAGGAAATTGATTTTCCCTTCGACTTCTTCTTCCATTGTAAAACTGATATTTCTATGTAAAGAATTAATATACTGTAAAAAGTGAGTTAATTGTCTGTCCGTACCTGTAAAGCATACAATTATATCGTCTACGTATCGATACCAGTATAGGCAATTACTACTATTGTTGTTATGGTTGTTAAATGTCATTGTTTCAATACTGTCCATGAAAATTTCGGCAAGTAATGGACTTAATGGACTCCCCATAATTAACCCTTCCTTACTATTGTAGAATGAATTGTTAAATGAAAAATAATTTTGTCTTAGGCAAGTTCTTAATAAATTAATTATGTCCATTTTTATAACTTCATTTACTTTGTTTTTTGTTAATAGGTTCTCTATTAAAATTATTGTTTCGTCTGGAGGAACACTTGGAAATAAGTTTTTGACATCGAAAGAGACTAATTTAGAATTATCTGGAATTGTTATATTCTTAACTTTATTCACGAGTTCGTATGAGTTTTTGATACTATATTTAGGTTCAAATTTGGTATGATATTTGATTAAATCAGTTAAAAAGGATGACGTCTTATATGCTGGAGCAGACATGTAGGAAACAACTGGTCTGATTGGGTGGTCAAGTTTGTGTAGTTTTATGAGTGAATAAAGTCGTGGGATTTGGGGATTCATATTTATCAATTTAATTTTATCTTTATCGTGAATGATACTTTTAGCCTGTTCAATTTGTTGTTTTATTTCTCTTTGAAAAATATTTGTTGGATCTTTATTTAAAATTTCGTACTTTCCTGTTTTGAAAAAATCTAACGTTTTATTAATATAGTCGATTTTGTCTATTGCTATTACTGTGTTACCTTTGTCTGCTTTGGTAAAGATTACATCATTTTGTTTTGCTTTACTCTGAATTGTTTTTATTGTCCTTAAGTCTTGGTTGATTTTGTTAGTGTTAGATATGAATTATTTTTTAATAATTTCGGCTGTTTGAAATTTTGATAATATGTTGTTAGGACTATCTTTCAAGGCAATCTCAGTATCAATACCTAATGTCTCCGATTCTTTGATATTGAAGTTAGTTTGAATATTGTGTTTGAAACCTTTTGTTAGAAGATTTTTTTCCCTGTCCGAAAATGATGTGTTAGAAATGTTAATAAATCGATTAAAGAATTGATGATCAGTAAAAAATTCTTTTTCTTTCTTATTTTGTGTTGTTATACGTTTTTGTTGAATGAGATACTGTGATTTATTGTATTGTTTCAAATATTTTTTATGTATTATTGTTTTTACTTTTTCACGTGTATTCGAATCTAACAATCGAAAATATATAATGTCATACATGCGCACACCTTTCTTTGTATTATTTTGAAAAAATCGCGAAAAATCGCTGTCCCCTCCGTTTGTCTCGAAAAATACTGATCCAAAAATTTTGAAAAAATTCTGGAATATTCTTCAAGGGGTGTAGATTGAATAAAAATTATCACGAGTGCATTACCTTTAATAATTTATTAAACAAAAATTTCGATGTCATCAGTTTTCAGTAAAGATCGGAAACAAACTTTGTTGAAAATTCATTTGGGGTGTGTGTTGTGAAGTCACTGATCATTTTATACCTACGTAACAAAAAATTTGATTTCAGAAGCTATCAACGTACGGAACACTAATTGCGCAAGTTCAACTTGCACTTGACCGGTTATTTTTCTTTAAGTGCAGTTTTATGTTCTGTAGGCAGTTACGAAATGCTGATTGTATTGCTAGGATTTATATTTACTATTGCTAGGATTTGAATGTCCGTCCGTCTTTATTAAAAAAAAAACATATTCATGACTACGTGACTATGTCCACATGACCATCGCCTAGTTTAAATAAAGATATAAAGATAACTAAATCATGACTTAAAAATGCAACGTCCACAATCATGTTAAAAGCTGTGACAGACAGACACCGAAATGATTCTATAAGTGTTTTGTTTTTCAAATTTGGTACGGTGGCTGTATTTAAAAGCGAAGTTTTAGTAAAAAGCACAATTTCATATCAAATTATTTTTATTGAAAGTTAAAAAAATACAAAATTATAACAATTTAAAAAATATTTTATAAATACTATACATAATACTTGTATGTGTTATTACTTCACTTTAATTTTAATTTAATTTCTTGTTATGATTATTCTTTAGTCTCAAATATGTATTTATTACAACTTAATTAGATAAAGCTCAATTTTCTTTTGTAATAATAAAATAAATTATTAATTATAATCCAGTAACCATACAGTGAATATATATATATATATATATATATATATATATATATATATATATATATATATATATATATATATATATATATATATATATATATGTAATAAATATTAATAAATAATGAAAACTTATTCTATCAAATATTCTTTGAACTTTTACGTCTTCTTTTAATTTCTTATGAAATTTTTTTAAAATGTGCACTAATCCTAATTTTAATCTAAATTCTGTTCTTTTTTTAGCCTATATTCCAGTAATGTCAATGATATATCTACAAAATTATTCAACATATTTACAAAATGTAGATCTTGCTTCAACATTTTACAAAAATTACCACTACCCTCTATTTTCAGGAGTGGAATATTTTTCGAGTACTTCTCAGTTTTACTCAGAAATATCTCTTCCTCGTCGCCATATTGTTGCAAAATACTATCTTCGATTTCAGTAATTGCCAGATTGATTAATTCCTCTGTCGTTGTAAATATTTTAAGTCTATGTTCCAGAGTTTTATGAAAATCACTAAATCTTGTTTTCATGGTGAATGATTTTAGTTGTTCTAAATGTTTTAAATATTTTTTTAAGAACAATAATATCTTTTCTTCCAGCTGCAAAAAAAATAGAATATTTTATAAAGATGCAAGAGTTTCCTAGGGCTTCGCAATGGCGAAAAAAAAAATTTTTTTGATGAAAAAACTAATGATTAAATATTTATCATTCTAAATATGTCGACTATTTTCAAATATAGCACATCAACTCAAATATTTTTGCTATATTGCATTTACTCTTTTTATAAGTTACTATTTTTGAACTCATTTAATTCGTTGTCCAGAATAATACTCCGTTAATTAATATCATATTATTTAAATAAACATTATATATATTAATATTAATTAAGTAAATTAAATATTAATCCATGTAACTCTATCTATAATTGCATGTTATTAATTTCTTTCTTTTTGTACAGGCTTTCATGTTGAATAGATATTTAAATTTGCAGGACTATTGTTTCTGCTCATGTTTAATATGTTTCTCGGGATAATATGCTCTTACACTGTAACTTACTTCCAAAATAGTTCTTGATTCCTTTAGCTTCGATTCTATTTGTTCAAGTTTTGTGCTGGGTATGTCAATAAAATCCTAAAAATAATAAGAAATGTTTACAGCCCTGTTTTTTTTATGAGCCTAACACACTTGCTGTAGGGAAATCCCTAAAGCGCTACAGGAGTGCGGAAGAAATATAGTAAAATGAATTACTTACTATTGTTCCCATCTTCCCAAAAATATAAATATTTAATATCTGGAAGAATTTTAGAATTCAACTCAGTATGTAAAAATGTCAGCTCTCTGACTGGTACAGTATGAAGAAAGGTTTGATCTGTTGGCCTACCATGAGTTATTGGCAGGAATAAAAATATTAGAGCAGGTAACAGTGCACTCTTAAAAAAAGCTGAAACACATGTAAGCTATTTTAAAAATATGTACGATATTAATTATAATAATAATAATAATCATAATAGTAAAGCGGGGTGGAGCTAAAAACAACAATGTAGTTTAACATGGATAATGTATTAACACAGAAACGAGTTTCTTGTACTTGTTGCATATCACTGCAAATTAAAAAAACTTCACAAAACTACACAACATTAAACAAAAATGACGTTTCAAAAAAATACATACCTTTCATTTCACTTATTTTTGGAGAATCTTGATGCATTTTTAACTTATACCAAGATGATTACAGTGGCATTATATTCAAATCCACTATTTTACTTAATAGAACTTTGATATTCAATTGTCACCTTTAAGGTATTAAGGGGTACTGATTCTTCATCACAGAGCACCCTCCAATATATACAGAGAAAAAAAAAAAAGTCTTAATCATGTAAAAAAGCACAAAGACCACTTGAAAAGATAAAATGCATTTTTTTTTTGTTATCTCTTACGTGTATTTTTAAGGGGGGTGTTTTTTAACATTAACATCTTTTTAAAAAGAAAAGCAAATAAAAGGCAAAAATAACAACTAGAGAGGTTTTTTTTTTAAAAAAGTTAAATTTAGTCTCTACGAATTACCGCATGAGAAAAAATGCATTAGATCAAATTCTCCAAACCACTTATGAATGGCATGCTCTATGTTAGAATTCTTCGCTTATCTCTCGCGTCAATATAAATTTTTGTAACTGGTTTAAACGTGTCCATTTTTTTCTTTTACGTGAGGTGTACCTAATGTGACCATTTTTCTTTTCCCTCGAAATGGGAAAACTGATTTTAGGTTTCAAAGCTTCAATATCTCGAGTTTAATCTTACATGGAGGAGCGTTGAGTTTCTATGTAGTACAGTCAACAAAGGTATTAGGTAGTCTGAGCGTAGTTATTTATGCAAATGAACGCAAGACAAAATAGACAAGAGTAGGTACGTTCTTTACGTTCATAAAAGAAACAATCACTGTTAGTTGCATTAACTCATCTGACGCTTCCCTTCTTACCGCACGCTGCTTAGTGCTCGGTATCCTGCCTGCCTACACCGCGATTTTTTTCGCGGGCTTATTCGAGTGTTTAGAGTTGAATTTTGTCAAAACAAGATACTTCTGTGTCCCAACAATTTCGTTGGGGACAACGGGACACATTGCCTAAAAACGGGGCTGTCCCGTTCAAAACGGGACGTATAGTCACATTAGGTATACCATTATTAATTGTATATTCGTATTTTACATTACTTGTACCATTCACAATATTTAGGGGAGCATCCACCCTTGAATTGTCCCAAAATTATGACAGTGTTTTTTTAAGTCATCTTCCTAGCAATGTAGGTCAGCTCGATCGTAATTTCTCCTAGTTATGGATACAAGAATGATACCATGATCAAATTAGTGGTAAAAATAAAAAAACAAAACTTATTGAAGGCCTATTGATTTACTCTTCTTTTTCCATTACGTGCAATTTTGAATTCTATAGGCAATTATGTTAGGCTGGTTGTTAGAATACTTAGTATTACTAAGATTTGAATGTCTGTTTTTATTAAAAAAAAAACACACTTTATGTTCGTGACTGACCATATGGCCGTTGCTTAGTTTAAATAAAGGAGATAAAGATAACTAAATCATGACTTAAAAATGCAACGTGCCCGATCATGTTAAAAACTGTGACAGACAGACACCGAAGTGATTCTACAAATGTTCCCTTTTTTAATTTTGGTACCGTTGCTGCATTTAAAAGCGAAGTTTTAGTAAAAAGCATAGTTTCATATCAAATCGTTTTTATTGAAAAGTAAAAAAAAACACAAAATTATAACAATTTAAAAAATATTTTATAAATACTATACATAATACATATGTTATTGCTACATACATTCTATATTAACATTATTTTTAACTTTTTTAATTTCTTGTTATGAGTATTCTTTAGTCTCAAATATGTGCTTATTATAACTCAATTAGATAAAGCTTAATTTTCTTTTATAATAATAAAATAAATAAATAATTATAATCCAGCAATTACATACACAGTGAATATATATATAGCAAGATATGTAATAAATATAAATATAAATAAATAATAAAATCTTATTCTATGAGATATTCTTTGAATTTTTACATTTTATTTAGTTTCTTATTATGAGATTTTTTTTTAAAAATTTGCACTAATCCTAATTCTAATCTAAGTTCTGTATTTCTTTTAGTCTATATTCTGGTAATGTCAATGATATATCCACAAAATTACTCAAAGTATTTACAAAATGTAGATCTTGCTTCAACATTTTACAAAAATTACCACTACCCTCTATTTTCAGGAGTGGAATATTTTTCGAGTACTTCTCAGTTTTACTCAGAAATATCTCTTCCTCGTCGCCATATTGTTGCAAAATACTATCTTCGATTTCTGTAATTGCCAAACTGATTAATTCCTCTGTCGTTGTAAATATTTTAAGTCTATGTTCCAGAGATTTACGAAAATCACTAAATCTTGTTTTCATGGTGAATGATTTCAGTTGTTCTAAATGTTTTAAATATTTTTTTAAGAACAATAATATCTTTTCTTCCAGCTGTAAAAAAAAATAGAATATTTTGTAAAGATGCAAGAGTGTCCTAAGACTTCGCAATGGCAAAAAAAAAAAAATTTTGGATGAAAAAACTATATAATTAAATATTTATCATTGTAACTATGTCGACTATTTTCAGATATAGCACGTCAACTCAAATATTTTTGCTATATTGCATTTACTCTTTTTATAAGTTACTATTTTTGAACTCATTTAATTCATTGTCCAGAATAATACTCAGTTAATTTGTATCAGATTAATTAAATAAATATTACATATTAATATTAATTAAATAAATTAAATAATAATCCCTGTAACTCTATCTATAATTGCATGTTATTAATTTAATTCCTCTTGTACAGGCTTTCACGAAGAATAGATATTAAAATTTGCTACCGCTTTAATAGGACTCTTGTTTTTGCTCTCATTTAATATGTTTCTCGGGATAATATGCTCTTACACTATAACTTACTTCTAAAATAGTCCTTGATTCTCTTAGCTTCGATTCTATTTGTTCAAGTTTTGTGCTGGGTATGTCAATAAAATCCTAAAAATAATAAGAAATGTTTACAGCCCTGTTTTTTTTTATGAGCCTAACACACTTGCTGTAGGGAAATCCCTAAATTGCTGCAGGAGTGCGGAAGAAATATAGTAAAAAGAATTACTTACTATTGTTCCCATCGTCCCAAAATATAAATATTTAATATCTGGAAGAATTTTAGAATTCAACTCAGTATGTAAAAATGTCAGCTCTCTGACTGGTACAGTATGAAGAAAGGTTTGATCTGTTGGCCTACCATGAGTTATTGGCAGGAATAAAAATATTAGAGCAGCTAACATTGCACTCTTAAAAAAAGCTGAAACACATGTAAGCTATTTTAAAAATATGTACAATATTAATTATAATAATAATAATAATCATAATAGTAAAGCGGGATGGAGCTAAAAACAACAATGTAGTTTAACATGGGTAATGTATTAACGCAGAACGAGTTTCTTGTACTTGTTGCATATCACTGCAAATTAAAAAACTTCACAAAACTACACAACATTAAACAAAAATGACGTTTCAAAAAAATACATACCTTTCATTTCATTTATTTTTGGAGAATCTTGATACATTTTTAACTTATACCAAGATGATTACAGTGGCACTATATTCAAATCCACTATTTTACTTAATAGAACTTTGATATTCAATTGTCACCTTTAAGGTACTAAGGGGTACTGATTCTTTATCACAGAGCACCCTCTAATATATACAGAGAAAAAAAAAAGTCTTAATCATGTAAAAAAGCACAAAGACCACTTGAAAAGATAAAATGCATTTTTTTTTATTATCTCTTACGTGTATTTTTAAGGGGCGTGTTTTTAACTTTAACATCTTTTTAAAAATAAAGCAAATAAAAGACAAAAACAACCACTAGAGAGGTTTTTTTTTTTAAAAAAAAAAAAAGTTAAATTTAGTTTCTACGAATTACCGCATAAGAAAAAATGCATTAGGTCAAATTCTCCAAAACACTTATGAATAGAATGCTCTATGTTAGAATTTTTCTCATATCTCTCGCGTCAATATAAATTTTTGTAACTTGTTTAAACGTGTTCATTTTTTTCTTTTACGTGGGGTGTATCTAATGTCACCATTTTTCTTTTCCCTCAAAACAGGACAACTGATTTTAGGTTTCAAAGCTTCAATATTTCGAGCATAGTCTTACATGGAGGAGCGTTGAGTTCCTATGTAGTACAGTCAACAAAGCTACTAGGTAGTCTGAGCGTAGATAATTATGCAAATGAACGCAAAACAAAATAGACAAGAGTAGGTACGTTCTTTACGTTCATAAAAGCAACAGTCACTCTTGGTTGCATTAAATCATCTGACGCTCCCCTCCTTACCGCACGCTGCGTAGTGCTCGGTATCCTGCCTGCCCACACCGAGATTGTTTTCGCGGACTTATTCGAGTGTTTAGAGTTGAATTTTGTCAAAACGGGATACTTCTGCGTCCCAACAACTTCGTTGGGGACAACGGGACACATTGCCTAAAAACGGGGTTGTCCCGTTCAAAACGGGACATATAGTCACATTAGGTATACCATTATTAATTGTATATTCGTATTTTACATTACTTGTACCATTCCCAATATTTAGGGGAGCATCCACCCTTGAATTGTCCCAAAATTATGAGAGTCTTTTTTTAAGTTATCTTCCTAGCAATGTAGGTCAGCTCGATTGTAATTTTTTCTGGTTATGGATACCATGATCAAATTAGTGTGGTGAAAATAAAAAACAAAACTTATTGAAGGCCTATTGATTTACTCCTTTTTTCTCTTAAGTGCAATTTTGAATTCTATAGGCAATTATGTTAGGCTGGTTGTTAGAATACTTAGTATTACTAAGATTTGAATCTCTGATTTTATTAAAAAATAACACAGTTTATGTTCGTGACTACGTGACTGAGTCCATATGGCCGTTGCTTAGTTTAAATAAAGGATATAAAGATAACTAAATCATGACTTAAAAATGCAACGTGCCCGATCATGTTAAAAACTGTGACAGACAGACACCGAAGTGATTCTACAAATGTTCCCTTTTTTAATTTTGGTACCGTTGCTGCATTTAAAAGCGAAGTTTTAGTAAAAAGCATAATTTCATATCAAATCGTTTTTATTGAAAAGTAAAAAAACACAAAATTATAACAATTTAAAAAATATTTTATAAATACTATATATAATACATATGTTATTGCTACATACATTCTATATTAACATTATTTTAACTTTTTTAATTTTTTGTTATGAGTATTCTTTAGTCTCAAATATGTACTTTTTATAACTCAATTAGATAAAGCTCAATTTTCTTTTATAATAATAAAATAAATAAATAATTATAATCCAGCAATTACATACACAGTGAATATATATATATATAGCAAAAATATATAATAAATATAAATATAAATAAGTAATAAAATCTTATTCTATGAGATATTCTTTGAATTTTTACATTTTATTTAGTTTCTTATTATGAGATTTTTTTAAAAATTTGCATTAATCCTAATTTTAATCTAAGTTCTGTATTTCTTTTAGTCTATATTCTAGTAATGTCAATGATATATCCACAAAATTACTCAAAGTATTTACAAAATGTAGATCTTGCTTCAACATTTTACAAAAATTACCACTACCCTCTATTTTCAGGAGTGGAATATTTTTCGAGTACTTCTCAGTTTTTACTCAGAAATATCTCTTCCTCGTCGCCATATTGTTGCAAAATACTATCTTCGATTTCTGTAATTGCCAAACTGATTAATTCCTCTGTCGTTGTAAATATTTTAAGTCTATGTTCCAGAGATTTACGAAAATCACTAAATCTTGTTTTCATGGTGAATGATTTTAGTTGTTCTAAATGTTTTAAATATTTTTTTAAGAACAATAATATCTTTTCTTCCAGCTGCAAAAAAAAATAGAATATTTTGTAAAGATGCAAGAGTGTCCTAAGGCTTCGCAATGGCGAAAAAAAAATAAATTTTTTTGATGAAAAAACTATATAATTAAATATTTATCATTGTAACTATGTCGACTATTTTCAGATATAGCACGTCAACTCAAATATTTTTGCTATATTGCATTTACTCTTTTTATAAGTTACTATTTTTGAACTCATTTAATTCATTGTCCAGAATAATACTCAGTTAATTTGTATCAGATTAATTAAATAAATATTACATATTAATATTAATTAAATAAATTAAATAATAATCCCTGTAACTCTATCTATAATTGCATGTTATTAATTTAATTCCTCTTGTACAGGCTTTCACGAAGAATAGATATTAAAATTTGCTACCGCTTTAATAGGACTCTTGTTTTTGCTCTCATTTAATATGTTTCTCGGGATAATATGCTCTTACACTATAACTTACTTCTAAAATAGTCCTTGATTCTCTTAGCTTCGATTCTATTTGTTCAAGTTTTGTGCTGGGTATGTCAATAAAATCCTAAAAATAATAAGAAATGTTTACAGCCCTGTTTTTTTTTATGAGCCTAACACACTTGCTGTAGGGAAATCCCTAAATTGCTGCAGGAGTGCGGAAGAAATATAGTAAAAAGAATTACTTACTATTGTTCCCATCGTCCCAAAATATAAATATTTAATATCTGGAAGAATTTTAGAATTCAACTCAGTATGTAAAAATGTCAGCTCTCTGACTGGTACAGTATGAAGAAAGGTTTGATCTGTTGGCCTACCATGAGTTATTGGCAGGAATAAAAATATTAGAGCAGCTAACAGTGCACTCTTAAAAAAAGCTGAAACACATATAAGTTATTTTAAAAATATGTACAATATTAATTATAATAATAATAATAATCATAATAGTAAAGCGGGATGGAGCTAAAAACAACAATGTAGTTTAACATGGGTAATGTATTAACGCAGAAACGAGTTTCTTGTACTTGTTGCATATCACTGCAAATTAAAAAAACTTCACAAAACTACACAACATTAAACAAAAATGACGTTTCAAAAAAAATACGTACCTTTCATTTCATTTATTTTTGGAGAATCTTGATACATTTTTAACTTATACCAAGATGATTACAGTGGCACTATATTTAAATGCACTAATTTACTTAATAGAACTTTGATATTCAATCGTCACCTTTAAGGTATTAAGGGGTACTGATTCTTTATCACAGAGCACCCTCCAATATATACAGAGAAAAAAAAAAAGTCTTAATCATGTAAAAAAGCACAAAAACCACTTGAAAAGATAAAATGCATTTTTTTTTTGTTATCTCTTACGTGTATTTTTAAGGGGGGTGTTTTTAACATTAACATCTTTTTAAAAAGAAAAGCAAATAAAAGGCAAAAATAACAACTAGAGAGAGTTTTTTTTTAAAAAAGGTAAATTTAGTCTCTACGAATTACCGCATAAGAAAAAATGCATTAGATCAAATTCTCCAACCCAGTTATGAATGGCATGCTCTATGTTAGAATTCTTCGCTTATCTCTCGCATCAATATAAATTTTTGTAACTGGTTTAAACGTGTCCATTTTTTTCTTTTACGTGAGGTGTACCTAATGTGACCATTTTTCTTTTCCCTCAAAATGGGAAAACTGATTTTAGGTTTCAAAGCTTCAATATTTCGAGTTTAATCTTACATGGAGGAGCGTTGAGTTTCTATGTAGTACAGTCAACAAAGCTATTAGGTAGTCTGAGCGTAGTTATTTATGCAAATGAACGCAAGACAAAATAGACAAGAGTAGGTACGTTCTTTACGTTCATAAAAGAAACAATCACTGTTAGTTGCATTAACTCATCTGACGCTCCCCTTCTTACCGCACGCTGCTTAGTGCTCGGTATCCTGCCTGCCTACACCGCGATTGTTTTCGCGGGCTTATTCGAGTGTTTAGAGTTGAATTTTGTCAAAACGAGATACTTCCAACAATTTCGTTGGAGACAACGGGACACATTGCCTAAAAACGGGGCTGTCCCGTTCAAAACGGGACGTATAGTCACATTAGGTATACCATTATTAATTGTATATTCGTATTTTACATTACTTGTACCATTCACAATATTTAGGGGAGCATCCACCCTTGAATTGTCCCAAAATTATGAGAGTTTTTTTTTACGCTATCTTCCTAGCAATGTAGGTCAGCTCGATCGTAATTTCTACTAGTTATGGATACAAGAATGATACCATAATCAAATTAGTGGTGAAAGTAAAAAACAAAACTTATTGAAGGCCTATTGATTTACTCTTCTTTTTCCATTACGTGCAATTTTGAATTCTATAGGCAATTATGTTAGGCTGGTTGTTAGAATACTTAGTATTACTAAGATTTGAATGTCTGTTTTTATTAAAAAAAAAAAACATTTTATGTTCGTGACTGACCATATGGCCGTTGCTTAGTTTAAATAAAGGATATAAAGATAACTAAGTCATGACTTAAAAATGCAACGTGCCCGATCTTGTTAAAAACTGTGACAGACAGACACCGAAGTGATTCTACAAATGTTCCCTTTTTTAATTTTGGTACCGTTGCTGCATATAAAAGCCAAGTTTTAGTAAAAAGCATAATTTCATATCAAATCGTTTTTATTGAAAAGTAAAAAAACACAAAATTATAACAATTTAAAGAATATATTAACATTATTTTAACTTTTTTAATTTCTTGTTATGAGTATTCTTTAGTCTCAAATATGTACTTATTATAACTCAATTAGATAAAGGTCAATTTTCTTTTATAATAATAAAATAAATAAATAATTATAATCCAGCAATTACATACACAGTGAATATATATATAGCAAGATATATATATAAATATAAATATAAATAAATAATAAAATCTTATTCTATGAGATATTCTTTGAATTCTTACATTTTATTTAGTTTCTTATTATGAGATTTTTTAAAAAAATTTGCACTAATCCTAATTTTAATCTAAGTTCTGTATTTCTTTTAGTCTATATTCTAGTAATGTCAATGATATATCCACAAAATTACTCAAAGTATTTACAAAATGTAGATCTTGCTTCAACATTTTACAAAAATTACCACTACCCTCTATTTTCAGGAGTGGAATATTTTTCGAGTACTTCTCAGTTTTACTCAGAAATATCTCTTCCTCGTCGCCATATTGTTGCAAAATACTATCTTCGATTTCTGTAATTGCCAAACTGATTAATTCCTCTGTCGTTGTAAATATTTTAAGTCTATGTTCCAGAGATTTACGAAAATCACTAAATCTTGTTTTCATGGTGAATGATTTTAGTTGTTCTAAATGTTTTAAATATTTTTTTAAGAACAATAATATCTTTTCTTCCAGCTGCAAAAGAAACAGAGTATTTTCTAAAAATGTAAGAGTGTCCTAAGGCTTCGCAATGGCAAAAAAAAAAAAATTTTGGATGAAAAAACTATATAATTAAATATTTGTCATTGTAACTATGTCGACTATTTTCAGATATAGCACGTCAACTCAAATATTTTTGCTATATTGCATTTACTCTTTTCATAAGTTATTATTTTTGAACTCATTTAATTCATTGTCCAGAATAATACTTAGTTAATTTGTATCAGATTAATTAAATAAATATTACATATTAATATTAATTAAATAAATTAAATAATAATCCCTGTAACTCTATCTATAATTGCATGTTATTAATTTAATTCCTTTTGTACAGGCTTTCATGAAGAATAGATATTAAAATTTGCTACCGCTTTAATAGGACTCTTGTTTTTGCTCTCATTTAATATGTTTCTCGGGATAATATGCTCTTACACTATAACTTACTTCTAAAATAGTCCTTGATTCCCTTAGCTTCGATTCTATTTGTTCAAGTTTTGTGCTGGGTATGTCAATAAAATCCTAAAAATAATAAGAAATGTTTACAGTCCTGTTTTTCTTTATGAGCCTAACACACTTGCTGTAGGGAAATCCCTAAAGTGCTACATGAGTGCGGAAGAAATATAGTAAAAAGAATTACTTACTATTGTTCCCATCGTCCCAAAATATAGATATTTAATATCTGGAAGAATTTTAGAATTCAACTCAGTATTTAAAAATGTTAGCTCTCTGACTGGTACAGTATGAAGGAAGATTTGATCTGTTGGCCTACCATGAGTTATTGGCAGGAATAAAAATATTAGTGCAGGTAACAGGGCACTTTTAAAAAAAGCTGAAAGACATGTAAGTTATTTTAAAAATATGTACAATTTTAATTATAATAATAATCATAATAGTAAAGTGGGGTGGAGCCAAAAACAACAATGTAGTTTAACATGGGTAATGTATTAACGCAGAAACGAGTTTCTTGTACTTGTTGCATATCACTGCAAATTAAAAAAACTTCACAAAACTACACAACATTAAACAAAAATGACGTTTCAAAAAAATACATACCTTTCATTTCATTTATTTTTGGAGAATCTTGATACATTTTTAACTTATACCAAGATGATTACAGTGGCACTATATTCAAATCCACTGTTTTACTTAATAGAACTTTGATATTCAATTGTCACCTTTAAGGTACTAAGGGGTACTGATTCTTTATCACAGAGCACCCTCCAATATATACAGAGAAAAAAAAAAGTCTTAATCATGTAAAAAAGCACAAAGACCACTTGAAAAGATAAAATGCATTTTTTTTTTGTTATCTCTTACGTGTATTTTTAAGGGGGTGTTTTTAACTTTAACATCTTTTTAAAAAGAAAAGCAAATAAAAGACTAAAACAACCATTAGAGAGGGTTTTTTTTAAAAAGTTAAATTTAGTTTCTACGAATTACCGCATAAGAAAAAATGCATTACATCAAATTCTCCAAAACACTTATGAATGGCATGCTCTATGTTAGAATTTTTCGCTTATCTCTCGCGTCAATATAAATTTTTGTAACTTATTTAAGCGTGTCCACTTTTTTCTTTTACGTGGGGTGTACCTAATGTGACCATTTTTCTTTTCCCTCAAAATGGGACAACTGATTTTAGGTTCCAAAGCTTCAATATTTCGAGCATAGTCTTACATGGAGGAGCGTTGAGTTCCTATGTAGTACAGTCAACAAAGCTATTACGTAGTCTGAGCGTAGATAAATATGGAAATGAATGCAAGACAAAATAGACAAGAGTATGTACGTTCTTTACGTTCATAAAAGCAACAATCACTGTTGGTTGCGTTAAATCATCTGATGCTCCTCTCCTTACCGCAAGCTGCGTAGTGCTCGGTATCCTGCCTGCCCACACTGCGATTGTTTTCGCCGGCTTTTTCGAGTGTCTAAAGTTGAATTTTGTCAAAATGGGACACTTCTGCGTCCCAACAACTTCGTTGGGGACAACTGGACACATTGCCTAAAAAGGGGGCTGTCCCGTTCAAAACGGGACGTATGGTCACTTTAGGTATACCATTATTAATTGTATATTCATATTTAACATTAATTGTACCATTCCCAATATTTAGGGGAGCATCCACCCTTGAATTGTCCCAAAATTATGACAGTGTTTTTTTAAGTCATCTTCCTAGCAATGTAGGTCAGCTCGATCGTAATTTCTCCTAGTTATGGATACAAGAATGATACCATGATCAAATTAGTGGTGAAAATAAAAACAAAACTTATTGAAGGCCTATTGATTTACTCTTCTTTTTCCATTACGTGTAATTTTTAATTCTATAGGCAATTATGTTAGGCTGGTTGTTAGAATACTTAGTATTACTAAGATTTGAATGTCTATTTTTATTAAAAAAAAACACATTTGAAGTTCGTGACTCTGTCTATATGGCCGTTGCTTAGTTTAAATAAAGGATATGAAGATAACTAAATCATGACTTAAAAATGCAACGTGCCCGATCATGTTAAAAACTGTGACAGACAGACATCGAAGTGATTCTACAAATGTTCCCTTTTTTAATTTTGGTACCGTTGCTGCATTTAAAAGCGAAGTTTTAGTAAAAAGCATAATTTCATATCAAATCGTTTTTATTGAAAAGTAAAAAAACACAAAATTATAACAATTTAAAAAATATTTTATAAATACTATATATAATACATATGTTATTACTACATACATTTTATGTTAACATTATTTTAACTATTTTAATTTCTTGTTATGAGTATTCTTTAGTCTCAAATATGTACTTATTATAACTCAAATAGATAAAGCTCAATTTTCTTTTATAATAATAAAATAAATAAATAATTATAATTCAGCAATTACATACACAGTGAATATATATATATATATATATATATATATATATATATATATATATATATATATATATATATATATATAATATATATATATAATATATATATATATATATATATATATATATATATATATATATATATATATATATATATATATATATCTATATATATATATTATATATATTTATATATATATATATATATATCTATATATATATATATATATTATATATAAAATATTATAGCAAAATATATAATAAATATAAAATAAATAAATAATAAAAACTTATTCTATGAGATATTCTTTGAATTTTTACATTTTGTTTAGTTTCTTATTATGAGATTTTTTAAAAATTTGCACTAATCCTAATTTTAATCTAAGTTCTGTATTTCTTTTAGCCTATATTCTAGTAATGTCAATGATATATCTACAAAATTATTCAAAGTATTTACAAAATGTAGATCTTGCTTCAACATTTTACAAAAATTACCACTACCCTCTATTTTCAGGAGTGGAATATTTTTCGAGTACTTCTCAGTTTTACTCAGAAATATCTCTTCCTCGTCGCCATATTGTTGCAAAATACTATCTTCGATTTCAGTAATTGCCAGACTGATTAATTCCTCTGTCGTTGTCCATATTTTAAGTCTATGTTCCAGAGTTTTATGAAAATCACTAAATCTTGTTTTCATGGTGAATGATTTTAGTTGTTCTAAATGTTTTAAATATTTTTTTAAGAACAATAATATCTTTTCTTCCAGCTGCAAAAAAATAGAATATTTTATAAAGATGCAAGAGTTTCCTAGGGCTTCGCAATGGCGAAAAAAAAAAAAAAAATTTTGATGAAAAAACTAATGATTAAATATTATCATTGTAACTATGTCGACTATTTTCAGATAGAGCACATCAACTCAAATATTTTTGCTATATTGCATTTACTCTTTTTATAAGTTACTATTTTTGAACTCATTTAATTCATTGTCCAGAATAATACTCAGTTTTATTTGTATCAGATTAATTAAATAAATATTACATATTAATATTAATTAAATAAATTAAATAATAATCCATGTAACTCTATCTATAGTTGCATGTTATTAATTTAATTCCTTTTGTACAGGCTTTCATGTAAAATAGATATTAAAATTTGCTACCGCTTTAATAGGACTCTGGTTTTTGCGCTCATTTAATATGTTTCTCGGGATAATATGCTCTTACACTATAACTTACTTCTAAAATAGTCCTTGATTCCCTTAGCTTCGATTCTATTTGTTCAAGTTTTGTGCTGGGTATGTCAATAAAATCCTAAAAATAATAAGAAATGTTTACAGTCCTGTTTTTTTTATGAGCCCAACACACTTGCTGTAGGGAAATCCCTAAATTGCTGCAGGAGTGCGAAGAAATATAGTAAAAAGAATTACTTACTATTGTTCCATCGTCCCAAAATATAAATATTTAATATCTGGAAGAATTTTAGAATTCAACTCAGTATGTAAAAATGTCAGCTCTCTGACTGGTACAGTATGAAGAAAGGTTTGATCTGTTGGCCTACCATGAGTTATTGGCAGGAATAAAAATATTAGAGCAGCTAACATTGCACTCTTAAAAAAAGCTGAAACACATGTAAGCTATTTTAAAAATATGTACAATATTAATTATAATAATAATAATAATCATAATAGTAAAGCGGGATGGAGCTAAAAACAACAATGTAGTTTAACATGGGTAATGTATTAACGCAGAACGAGTTTCTTGTACTTGTTGCATATCACTGCAAATTAAAAAACTTCACAAAACTACACAACATTAAACAAAAATGACGTTTCAAAAAAATACATACCTTTCATTTCATTTATTTTTGGAGAATCTTGATACATTTTTAACTTATACCAAGATGATTACAGTGGCACTATATTCAAATCCACTATTTTACTTAATAGAACTTTGATATTCAATTGTCACCTTTAAGGTATTAAGGGGTACTGATTCTTCATCACAGAGCACATTCCAATATATACAGAGAAAAAAAAAAGTCTTAATCATGTAAAAAAGCACAAAGACCACTTGAAAAGATAAAATGCATTTTTTTTTTGTTATCTCTTACGTGTATTTTTGAGGGGCGTGTTTTTAACTTTAACATCTTTTTAAAAAGAAAAGCAAATAAAAGACTAAAACAACCACTAGAGAGGGTTTTTTTTTTTAAAAGTTAAATTTAGTTTCTACGAATTACCGCATAAGAAAAAATGCATTACATCAAATTCCCCAAAACACTTATGAATGGCATGCTCTATGTTAGAATTTTTCGCTTATCTCTCGCGTCAATATAAATTTTTGTAACTTGTTTAAACGTGTCCACTTTTTTCTTTTACGTGGGATGTACCTAATGTGACCATTTTTCTTTTCCCTCAAAATGGGACAACTGATTTTAGGTTCCAAAGTTTCAATATTTCGAGCATAGTCTTACATGGAGGAGTGTTGAGTTCCTATGTAGTACAGTCAACAAAGCTATTAGGTAGTCTGAGCGTAGATAAATATGGAAATGAATGCAAGACAAAATAGACAAGAGTATGTACTTTCTTTACGTTCATAAACGCAACAATCACTGTTGGTTGCGTTAAATCATCTGATGCTCCTCTCCTTACCGCACGCTGCGTAGTGCTCGGTATCCTGCCTGCCCACACCGCGATTGTTTTCGCCGGCTTTTTGGAGTGTCTAGAGTTGAATTTTGTCAAAACGGGACACTTCTGCGTCCTAACAACTTCGTTGGGGACAACAGGACACATTTCCTAAAAACGGGGCTGTCCCGTTCAAAACGGGACGTATGGTCACTTTAGGTATACCATTATTAATTGTATATTCGTATTTTACATTACTTGTACCATTCACAATATTTAGGGGAGCATCCACCCTTGAATTGTTCCAAAACTATGAGAGTTTTTTTTACGCTATCTTCCTAGCAATGTAGGTCAGCTCGATCGTAATTTCTACTAGTTATGGATACAAGAATGATACCATGATCAAATTAGTGGTAAAAATAAAAAAACAAAACTTATTGAAGGCCTATTGATTTACTCTTCTTTTTCCATTACGTGCAATTTTGAATTCTATAGGCAATTATGTTAGGCTGGTTGTTAGAATACTTAGTATTACTAAGATTTTAATGTCTGTTTTTATTAAAAAAAAAACACATTTTAGTTCGTGACTGACCATATGGCCGTTGCTTAGTTTAAATAAAGGAGATAAAGATAACTAAATCATGACTTAAAAATGCAACGTGCCCGATCATGTTAAAAACTGTGACAGACAGACACCGAAGTGATTCTACAAATGTTCCCTTTTTTAATTTTGGTACCGTTGCTGCATATAAAAGCCAAGTTTTAGTAAAAAGCATAATTTCATATCAAATCGTTTTTATTGAAAAGTAAAAAAACACAAAATTATAACAATTTAAAAAATATTTTATAAATACTATACATAATACATATGTTATTACTACATACATTCTATATTAACATTATTTTAACTTTTTAATTTCTTGTTATGAGTATTCTTTAGTCTCAAATATGTACTTATTATAACTCAATTAGATAAAGGTCAATTTATTTTATAATAATAAAATAAATAAATAATTATAATCCAGCAATTACATACACAGTATATATATATATATATATATATATATATATAATATATATATATATATATATATAATATAAAAATATAATAAATATAAATATAAATAAATAATGAAAACTTATTCTATGAGATATTCTTTGAATTTTTACATTTTATTTAGTTTCTTATTATGAGATTTTTTTTAAAAATTTGCACTAATCCTAATTTTAATCTAAGTTCTGTATTTCTTTTAGTCTATATTCTAGTAATGTCAATGATATATCCACAAAATTATTCAAAGTATTTACAAAATGTAGATCTTGCTTCAACATTTTACAAAAATTACCACTACCCTCTATTTTCAGGAGTGGAATTTTTTTCGAGTACTTCTCAGTTTTACTCAGAAATATCTCTTCCTCGTCGCCATATTGTTGCAAAATACTATCTTCGATTTCAGTAATTGCCAGACTGATTAATTCCTCTGTCGTTGTCCATATTTTAAGTCTATGTTCCAGAGATTTATGAAAATCACTAAATCTTGTTTTCATGGTGAATGATTTTAGTTGTTCTAAATGTTTTAAATATTTTTTTAAGAACAATAATATCTTTTCTTCCAGCTGCAAAAGAAACAGAGTATTTTCTAAAAATGTAAGAGTTTCCTAATGTTTTTGTTGAAAAAACTAATGATTAAATATTTATCATTTTAACTATGTCGACTATTTCCATATATAGCACATCAACTCAAATATTTTTGCTATATTCCATTTACTCTTTTTACAATTTTTTTCCTGGTATTGGTTTCATATGTTTTACACAGGTTTTTGGTTAGAATAGGTATGCTAAACCTCTCCACCGTTTTCAAAAAGTTACTATTTTTGAACTCATTTGATTCATTACTCAGAATAATACCCCGTTAATGAGTATCATATTATAGTATTAAATCTTAACTCTTGCATGTTATTAATTTCATTCCTTTTATACAGGCTTTCATGTGGAACAGATACTTAAATTTGCTATCGCATTCCCAGGACTATTGTTTCTGCTCCCATTTAATATATTTCTTGGGATAATATTCTCTTACACTGTAACTTACTTCTAAAATAGTACTTGATCCCCTTAGCTTCGTTTCTATTTGTTCGAGTTTTGTACTGGGTATGTCAATAAAATCCTAAAAATAATAAGAAACGTTTACAGCCCTGAAAATAAATAAAGTTTTTTCTTATGAGCCTAAAACAGGTGCTGTAGGGAAATCCCAAAAGCGGTACAGCAGCAACAGGAGTGCGGAAAAACTATAGTAAAAAGAATTACTTACTATTGTTCCCATCGTCCCAAAATATAGATATTTAATATCTGGAAGAATTTTTGAATTCAACTCAGTATTTAAAAATGTCAGCTCCCTGACTGGTACAGCATGAAGAAATGTTTGTTCTGTTGGCATACCATGAGTTATTGGCAGCATTAAAAATATTACTGCAGGTAAAAGTGCACTCTTGAAAACAGCTGAAACACATGTAAGTTACTTAAAAACTATGTACAATATCAATTATAATAATATTAATAATCATAACAGTAAAGTGGGGTGGAGCTAAAATAAACTGAAAAACAACAATGTAGTTTAACATAGGTAACGTATTAACGCAGAAACGAGTTTCTTGTACTTGTTACATATCACTGCAAATTAAAGAAACTTCACAAAACTAGACAACATTAAACAAAAATGACGTTTCAAGAAATACATACCTTTCATTCCATTTATTCTCAAAGAATCTTGATACATTTTTAACTTATACCAAGATTATTACAGTGACACTATATTCAAATGCACTAATTTACTTAATACAACTTTGGTATTCAATTGTCACCTTTAAGGTATTAGGAGACACTGATTCTTAATCACAGAGCAGTATATATAAAAAATGACCTATTGACGTAAAAAGTCCTATTGAAAAGATAAAATGCTTCTAAATTTTTTTCTCTTACGTGTATTTGTAATGGGCGTGTTTTTAGATAAATAAACACCTGCCCAAAAGAGGCAAATAAAGCACAAAAACAACCACTTAACCACTTATAATAAGCTAAATTTAGTTCAGATTAGAAACAATACATTGTCTTAAATTCTCCAAAACACTTACGAATGGCACGCGCTATATTATAATTTTTCGTTTGGCTCCTACGTCAATATACTTGTCTAAACGTGTATACCATTGTTAACTGGATATTCGTATTTTATATATATTTTAGGGAGTACTCACCCTTGAACTGTCCCAAAATTATCAGGGTACTTTTTTAGTTATCTTTTTAGCTATGAAGGAGCACTCTCGTATAACCCACTTTAAGTAGTGTCTTACATGAAGAGCCTCATCCCTGTGAAATGACTCGCCCAGGACTGTAATTCCCACACGAATGACTTCTGTATCGCTTTAGGAATTCCTCTGCAGCACCTGTTCTATGCCCATAAAAAAAAACTGAGTGATAAGGTATTTTTAATTATTCCTAGAAATTGAAAGGTGTGATATCAATTGTTATTAATATCTACTTAAAAGTTGCATACTTCTATTGATTGTCGTAATATACCCTTAATTCCTCCGTAAGATAGTAAATCTTCTCTAATCTTAATTATTTTAACCAATTTTGATTATGAATCGATATTTTTCAATGCTTATTTAGATAATTGCTCAAAACAAAATATAATTCCTTTCTACGATATAAATTAAGTAAAAAATAATTATTTGTTTAAATTTGAAGCATGTTTTACAAAAATGTGGGTTAATAAATCATAACTTACCAGGTGTACAAGTATGAAATGCTGATTTTTTTTCTAAAAAACCGGTCAAGTGCAATTCGAACTTGCACAATTAGTGTTCCGTACGTTGATTGTTTTTAAAATAAAAATTTTTGTTAGGGTGGTATAAAATGATCAGTGACTTCACAAAACACACCCCAAATGAGTTTTCAACAAAGTTTGTTTCCAATCTTTACTGAAAACTGGTGACCTTGAAATTTTGTTTTTTTTTATATACCAAATAAATTATTAAAGGTAATGCACTCAATTCAATTTTTTTTTCTTTTACTATTTTTTCGATTTTTCCGTTTTGCAATATTACTATTTTTTTAATTTTTATTTTTTTTTCTTTTGTTTTTTAAAAACTTTTTTGATTTTCCAAATTTTTATTAATTTTCATTTTTTTTAAAGTTTTATAACGAATCGTCGATTTTTTCAAACTTTCGAAGTTTTTTGAATTCTTATTGATTCTTTCCACTTTTGAAAATTTTTCAATTTGTAACAATTTTTTTCGATTTTTTTAATTATTTTTGATTTTGTTCAATTTTTTTAAATTTCTTCCCGATTTTCAGTTTTCCTTTCGAATTTTTCAGTTTTTAACTTTCAAATTACGTTTCAAATTACACAACTGATTTTTCCATTTTTAACAATTTTTATAGATTTTTTAATATTTTTTGCGAATTTTTGTGTTTTTATGATTTTTTTTTTTTTTTTCGATGTTTGACGATTTTTAAGTTTTTTAACGATTTTATTTGGATTTTTTAAAATTTGTCTCGGTTTTCAATTTTTTTTTCTTTTACTATTTTTTCGATTTTTCAATTTTGCAATATTACTATTTTTCAATTTTTTTTTTTTTTTCTTTTGTTTTTTAAAAACTTTTTTGATTTTCCAAATTTGTATTAATTTTCATTTTTTTAAAGTTTTATAACGAATCGTCGATTTTTTCAAACTTTCGAAGTTTTTTGAATTCTTATTGATTCTTTCCACTTTTGAATATTTTTCAATTTGTAACAATTTTTTTCGATTTTTTTAATTATTTTTGATTTTGTTCAATTTTTTTAAATTTCTTCCCGATTTTCAGTTTTCCTTTCGAATTTTTCAGTTTTTAACTTTCAAATTACGTTTCAAATTACACAACTGATTTTTCCATTTTTAACAATTTTTATCGATTTTAGTGTTCCGTACGGAACACTTATAAGATCACTTCGGTGTCTGTCTGTCTGTCTGTCTGTCTGTCTGTCTGTCTGTCTGTCCGTCCGTCCGTCCGTCCGTCCGTCCGTCCGTCCGTCCGTCCGTCCGTCCGTCCGTCCGTCCGTCCGTCCGTCCGTCCGTCCGTCCGTCCGTCCGTCCGTCCGTCCGTCTGTCTGTCACAACCCGATTTTCTCCGAAACTATTTGACATAGAAAGGTGAAATTTGGTAATAATATAGGAATTGATGGCCTCATCAGAGCCATGTAGTTTTGAGAATTAAATTTTGACTTAAGGGGTTAGTTTTGGGGGGTGAAGTCGAAAGCGAAAAAAAATTTTTTTTACTAAGTCATCGAGTGTGGTGTCAAATGAAAGCTTGTGAAAACACGAGTAAAATATATATATATATATATATATATATATATATATATATATATATATATAATATTATACTTGCGCGCACTTTTCTTCGTATTATTTTTAAAAATTCGCGAAAAATCGCTGTCCCGGGCCTTATCTCGAAAAGTACTTATCAAAAAATTTCGAAAAAATTCTGGAATATTCTCCACGGGGTGTAGATTGAACGAAAATTATCACGAGTGCATTACCTTTAATAATTTATATGGTATATAAAAAAAACAAAAATTTCAAGGTCATCAGATTTCAGTAAAGATTGGAAACAAACTTTGTTGAAAACTCATTTGGGGTGTGTTTTGTGAAGTCACTGATCATTTTATACCACCGTAACATAAATTTTGACTTAAGAGGTTCGTTTTGAGAGGTGAAATCGGAAGTGAAAAAAATTTTTTTTTACTAGGTCATCGAGTGTGATGTCCAATGAAAGCTTGTGAAAACACGAGTAATATATATATATATATATATATATATATATATATATATATATATATATATATACATATATATATATATATATATATATATATATATATATATATATATATACTCGTATATAATGTAATACTTGCGCACACTTGTCTTCGTATTACTTTCAAAAAATCGCTGTCCCCTACCTTATCTCGAAAAGTACTGATCAAAAAAATTTTGAAAAAATTCTGGAATATTCTCCACGGGGTATAGATTGAACGAAAATTATCACGATCATTTTATGCCACCCTAACAAAATTTTTTATTTTAAAAACAATCAACGTACGGAAAACTAATTGTGCAAGTTCAACTTGAACTTGACCGGTTTTTTAATATTTTTTGCGATTTTTTGTGTTTTTATGATTTTTTATTTTTTTTTTTTCGATGTTTGACGATTTTTAACTTTTTTTTAACGATTTTATTTGGATTTTTTTAAATTTTTCTCGGTTTTCAATTTTTTTTTTCTTTTACTATTTTTTCGATTTTTCAATTTTGCAATATTACTATTTTTCAATTTTTTTTTTTTTTCTTTTGTTTTTTAAAAACTTTTTTAATTTTCCAAATTTTTATTAATATTCATTTTTTTAAAGTTTTATAACGAATCGTCAATTTTGTCAAACTTTTGAAGTTTTTTTGAATTCTTATTGATTTTTTCCACTTCTGGACATTTTTCAATTTGTAACAATTTTTTTTCGATTTTTTTAATTATTTTTGATTTTGTTCAATTTTTGTTAATTTTTTTCCCGATTTTCAGATTTCCCTTCCCTGAAAACTGATGACCTTGAAATTTTGTTTTTCTTTTACATACCAAATAAATTATTAAAGGTAATGCACTCGTGATAATTTTCGTTCAATCTATACCACGTGGAGAATATTCCAGAATTTTTTCAAAATTTTTTGATCAGTACTTTTCGAGATAAGGTAGGGGACAGCGATTTTTTAAAAGTAATACGAAGAAAAGTGTGCGCAAGTATTACATTATATATATATATATATATATATATATATATATATATATATATATATATATATATGTATATATATATATATATATATATATATATATATATATATATATATATATATATATATATTTTACTCGTGTTTTCACAAGCTTTCATTTGACACTACACTCGATGACCTAGAAAAAAAAATTTTTTTCACTTCCGATTTCACCCCTCAAAACGAACCCCTTAAGTCAAAATTTATGTTACGGTGGTATAAAATGATCAGTGACTTCACAAAATATACCCCAAATGAGTTTTCAACAAAGTTTGTTTCCAATCTTTACTGAAATCTGATGACCTTGAAATTTTTGTTTTTTTTTTATATACCATATAAATTATTAAAGGTAATGCACTCGTGATAATTTTCGTTCAATCTACACCCCGTGGAGAATATTCCAGAATTTTTTCGAAATTTTTTGATAAGTACTTTTCGAGATAAGGCCCGGGACAGCGATTTTTCGCGAATTTTTAAAAATAATACAAAGAAAAGTGCGCGCAAGTATAATATTATATATATATTTTTTACTCGTGTTTTCACAAGCTTTCATTTGACACCACTCTCGATGACCTAGTAAAAAATTTTTTTTTTCACTTCCGACTTCACCCCCCAAAACTAACCCCTTAAGTCAAAATTTAATTCTCAAAACTACGTGGCTCTGATGAGGCCATCAATTCCTATATTATTACCAAATTTCACCTTTCTATGTCAAATAATTTCGGAGAAAATCGGGTGTGACAGACAGACAGACAGACAGACAGACACCGAAGTGATCTTATAAGTGTTCCTTACGGAACACTAAAAAACACGTTAAATTCGGAAGAATGATAAAGAGCGCTTTATTCAAAGTATGCTCCATCACTTGTTATACATTGTTCCCATCTTTCGGGCACTTTGTGAATACCACGCCAGTAAAAATCTTCCCCTATTGCTGCGAACTATTCATCGAGCTGTTTTTTCACATCTTCGTAAGAACCAAAGCTCTGCTCAGCAAGTGCGTAACCCATCGATGCAAACAAGTGGTAATCGGAAGGAGCCAAGTCTGGTGAGTAAGCCGCATGGGGTAGAACTTTTGTGTCGTGAACTGGTTTTGCCGTATGTGATGGAGCTTTGACATGAAGAAAAATGACTTGGTGGTGCCTCTTTCGGTATTCTGGCCTTTTTTCAAGCAGCGAACGGTCCAAATCGGTCAATTGTTGTTGGTAACGTTTAGTATTAACCGTTTCCCCAGGTTTTAATAGCTCATAATAGACGACGCCCCTCCTTTCCCACCAAACACAGAGCCTGGTCTTTCTGCTAAAGCGATTCGGTCTTGCGGTCGATGTGGATGGTGCGCCTGTGTCTGACCATGATTTTTTGCGCTTGGGATTCTCAAAATAAATCCACTTTTCATGCCCTGTAGCTATACGATGCAAAAACGAGTTCCTTTTGCGCCGAGCGAGCAAAATGTCACACGTGTTTTTGCGCTTTTTCATTTGCCAATCGTTCAACTCATGTGGTACCCATCTACCGGTCTTCTGAATCTTTCCCATCTCTCGTAGCTGATTGGAAATAGCTTGTTGACTAACGCCCAATTGCTCGGCGAGTTGTTTTTGTGTTTGCGAATCATCTTCGTCCAACAATGCTTGCAATTCCACAATTTCGTATTTTTTTGGCGGTTATCCACGTCCTTGTCTGCAACATCGAAGTCACCACTTTTGAAACGCCGAAACCATCGTTCACACGTATCTTGCGATGGAGCATGTTCACCATAAGCTTCTACACTCTGCACACACTTTTCCAATTTATTACTTGTGCGCGTCTGACACCTGTTGATGACACAACAAAATGGCGCAATGTCAAATCTTTATAGCACAAACTGCATTGGTGCACCATCTGTTGTATGAAATCCGCATTTCATACTTGTACACTAGTATCCTTATGACTAATTTTTATGTATTTAATTTCAAAGTAATTAAGTGTGTATAAGTGTTTAATTTCAAGTAAATTAAAAATTCACTAGATAAAGATAACTCCTCAAACAAAAAACTGGGATAATTAAGTGACTGTAACTGTAGCTGCATCTTACAAAAGTAATCAATTGATAACGAAAAGAAAATTATTTTATTTTATTGAAATTGACCAAAAATGGATTTGTGTTATTTAGAATGAATTTTTATCATTTGACAGTTTATTCGTGGTAAATAATCATATCTACAAATCATTTTATTAATCAAATATGGTAAAACAACTTAAAATTAAATTTAACCCTTTCTGATTAGTTAAAAAGTTGGTTTTACTATTCTTGAAAGTATTAAATAATTAACTGTTTTATAGGAACAAATAGACAACTTAATGCAACCCTAGAATTTATAAATAATATCCACCCAAACATTACATTCAGAATAGAAACAGAACTTAATAACTCCATTAATTTCTTGGACCTGACAATGAAAAAGATTGAAAATAAGCATGACTTCTCCATATACCACAGACCTGCACATACGGACACTACGATACATAACAGTTCATTACATCCATACGAACAAAATTAGCGACATACAATTTCTTTATACATAGACTAGTTAACATACCAATGGCAGAAGACATTTTTAAAAATGAACTTAATCTTATCAAACAAATAGCCAAAAACAACGCATTTAATGTAAAAACTATAGATACAATTTTGTGCAAAAAACAGTTACCACAAACAATTAACCTAATATATCCAAAAACAAAAACTATTAATAACAATTACGCAACATTAACTTACACAGGTGTACAAGTCTGAAATGCGGATTTTTTTTTTCTAATAAAAGCGTGTATTAAATTCGGGAGAATGATAAGAAGTACTTTATTCAAAGTATGCTCCATCGCTTGCTATACATTTTTCCCATCTTTCAGGCAATTTGTGAATACTACGCCAGTAAAAATCTTCCCCTTTTGCTGCGAACCATTCAGCGAGCCATTTTTTTACATCTTCGTACGAATCAAAGCGCTGCTCAGCAAGTGCGTGACCCATCGATGCAAACAAGTGGTAATCGGAAGAAGCCAAGTTTGGTGAGTAAGCCGCATGGGGTAGAACTTCCCAGCTGAGTGCTTCCAACGTGTCGCGAATTGGTTTTGCCGTATGTGATGGAGCATTGTCATGAAGAAAAATGACTTTGTGTTGCCTGTTTCGGTATTCTGGCCTTTTTTCAAGCAGCGAACGGTTCAAATCGGTCAATTGTTGTTGGTAACGCTTAGTATTAACCGTTTCCCTAGGTCTTAATAGCTCATAATAGACCACGCTCCTCCGGTCCCACCAAACACAGAGCATCGTCTTTCTGCCAAAGCGATTTGGCCTTGCGGTCGATGTGGATGGTGCGCCTGGGTCTACCAATGATTTTTTGCGCTTGGAATTCTCAAAATAAATCGACTTTTCGTCACCTGTAACTATAGGATGCAAAAACGACTTCCTTTGGTTCCGAGAGAGCAAAATGTTACACGTGTAATAAGTCGATTCAATTCCCAGGAATAAATGCTAAAACTTTTGTCTAAAACATTTTTTCTGAAGTTGCATTCCTGTCGAGTTTTTTAGGTGTGTCAAACTTTTTTCCAACAAAGCGCTTGGTTTTCGCTGTCTTTGTCCAAGTGCTATGAAAATTTCTCAAAGATCTGTGCAATATCTGTGATTTTGAATTATAAAACTTGATCTACAATGCTTCCCGTAAATTTTGCTGCTTTTTTTTAAAAAAAAAAAAAAACGCATTTTTTCATCCTTAATGCGCACGTAACATGAGCATTGCACAAAACTGACGGATTTTAAGTGAAAACGGCCCTTGGGAATGGATTCAGCATCAAAAAATGTAAAGGGTCTTCCATTTGGGACTTGACAACTTTGAAATTTCACTGTGAACGCACCCTTAAGCCAATCACCGAACTGTCAACGTCAAAACATTCAGTAAAGTCAACATTTTCATTTCATCATGGTGAAGTACACGAACGAACAACGTTTACAAATAATTAAAATTTACTACCAAAATTTGGAGTCGGTGTCTGCAACTTTAAGAGTGTTAATGCCAATTTTTGGTCGTAATTCTCGTCCCAGTAGACAAGCAATTCATAGTCTAGTGAAAAAATTTGAGTTAACATATTCGCTGCTGGATGTTCCCGTGCCAGTAAGACAACGAGTTGATCGAAGTGGCCAGAATATTGCTGCCGTTCAAGCGTCCATCTCAAACGAACCAAAACAGTCGATTTCACGGCGTTCTCAAGAATTGCGAAAGGATCTTGGCCTGCACCCTTATAAGTTAAAGTTAACTCAAGAACTAAAGCCACTCGATCATATGAAGCGACGTACGTTCTCGAATTGGGCTCTAGAAATGTTGGAAGAAGATGACCAATTTCGTCGCAAAATCATCTTTAGTGATGACGCGCATTTTTGGATAAACGGCTTCGTCAACAAACAGAATATGCGTTATTGGTCAGGTGAAAACCCTCATGTGCTTGAAGAAACATCACTTCATCCACAAAAAATTACTGTTTGGTGCGGTTTTCATGCCGGTGGTGTCATTCTCGTTGATGAAAATAACCGTCACGTTACAGTCAATGGAGATCGCTACAGAGGCATGTTGCAACGTTATTTCTTTGATCAATTGCATGAGCTAGACATTAATGATATGTGGTTTCAACAAGACGACGCCACAAGCCACACAGCGGGTGTAACAATCGACTTACTGCAATCTAAATTCGGTGAACGTGTTATATCGAGAAATGGTCCCGTCGAATGGCCGCCTAGATCGTGTGATTTAACACCTCTAGACTTCTTTTTATGGGGGTACGTTAAATCATTGGTCTATGCTAACAAGTCTGCGTCGTTAGAGGAGCTCAGAGCCAATATCGAAAGAGAGATAGCGGCCGTTTCCGTCGAAATGTGTGGCCGAGTCATCGGAAATTGGGTTCAACGAATCGACCGCTGCAAACGTGCCCGTGGTGGACATATGAATGAAGTCGAATTCCATACATAAATGTTTTGATTGTACTTCAAGCCGATAGTAAAATTTTCGAAACGTCTCAAATGAGTTGCGTTTTATTTCAAAAAAAATTTGTCAAGTCCTTAATGGAAGACCCGATACAAGGAAACACCTTCATAATCCTTAAATTCAAATCAGTAGTAAAACGGGGGGCTGTTAAAGGGGAAAAAAAAAAAACGTTTGAGAAGAAAAAATATATTTTCAATCGATGGATGCGACCTCTAAATATTAATATTTTTTTCTAAAAATTTGGTGGCTTTATTTTTTTATCGGGTTGAACATTTTGCGGGGGTAAGACCAAAGAAAATCAAGAAAAAAAAAAAAAAATATTATATATATATATATATATATATATATATATATATATATATTTATATGTATATATATATATATATATATATATATATATATATATATATATATATATATATATATATATATATATATATATATATATATATATATATATATATATATATATATATATATATATATATATATATATATATATATATATATATATATATATATATTAATATATATATATATATATATATATATATATATATATATATATATATATATATATATATATATATATATATATATATATATATATATATATATATATATATATATATATATATATATATATATATATATATATATATATATATATATATATATATATATATATATATATATATATATATATGTATCATCTCATCTCATAAGCCTTCCGAAGTCCATTCCTGAACATAGGCTTCCCTCATTTATCGCCATCTCTCTCGGCATTGGGTAATTCTATACCACATTAGTCCCGCTGACCTCTTGATATCGTCTGTCCATCGGGTGAGTGGTCGTCCCTTGGATCTTCTTCCCAGATATGGCCTCCATTTTAAAATAGTGTGTGTCCATCTTCTCTCTTGATTACGAGCTATATGTCCCGCGTAATTCCATTTCAGTTCCGCCACGGCCTCTGCTACATCTCTGCATTTTGTCACCCCTCAGATCCAGTCATTTCTCTTTCGGTCCCTTACAGATATTCCCAGCATCTGCCTCCCCATTGCTGTTTGTGTAACTCTAAGCTTGTGCATAGATTTCTTCGTTAGAGTCAATGTCTGAGCGCCATATGTCAAAATCGGCAGAACACATTGATCAAAGATTTTTGAACGTATACTCATTGGTACATTTTTATTCCTGAGTGTGTCTCCGAGTCTACCAAATGCACTCCAGGCGAGTCTCTTTCGTCTGTCGATTTCAACTGTTTGGTTCTCTTTGCCTAATGCAATTGTGTGCCCCAGATACACATAACTTTCTACATTTTCAAGTATTTCGTTGTTTATTTCGATCAATGGAACCATGCTGCACATGACTTTGGTCTTGGACATGTTCATGTTGAGGCCTATTTTCGAACATTCGATGTCTAGTTCTATCAGCATCTGTTGGAGGTCTTCAGTATTTTCAGCTATGATAACGATATCATCGGCATATCTCAGTGATTCTGCCGTTTTCCTTCTATTAGAATACCTCTATCATGCCAATTTAACCTTTTGAATGCATCTTCAAGAGCCAACGTAAACATCTTTGGTGACAATACATCTCCCTGTCTTATGCCTCGTTTTATTCTAATCGGTATGGTTTTTTCATTGATATACACAGTTGAAGTGGCGTTATTATATATATATATATATATATATATATATATATATATATATATATATATATATATATATTATATATATACTTTAAGAGTTCCACGTATCTGGAGTCCACTCTCTCATTTTCCAGAGCTCTGAAAAAAGCCCAATGATCCACTGTGTCGAATGCCATTCGAAAGTCGACAAAAGCTAAGCAAATCTCAAAGTTATACTCTACAGCCTTCTCTATCAAGATTCTCATTGTTAGGAGAAGCTCACATGTACTATAATCTCTTCTAAAAGCAGCTTGTTCTATTGGTTGATAGTCGTCCAATTTTCTTGTTATTCTATTCGTGAGTATTTTTATAAATAACTTGTAGATCTGGGAAAGAAGGCTGATTGGTCGATAGTTCTCCAAATCAGCACTAACTCCCTTTTTATATAAAAGCACAATAATTGAGTTGTTCCAACCGTTTGGTATCTTCCCCTCTTCTAAGCATTGGTTAAAAATTTCGCAGAGTCTTATAAGTGTATCGTTGTCTGCAAGTTTCAAAACTTCAATATCCACTCCGTCTTCTCCTGCTGCTTTATTGTTTCTCATGTTCTTCAACGCATACAGTATTTCATCAATGGTTATGATGGGTATTTCCTCAAATCCAACATTCATTACTCGTATCTTAGGTTGTTCTGTGCGATCTTCTCTATTTTCCTGTATTACGCGCTCATAGAGTCTTTCATAGAACTCTCTTGAAATCTCTAGCATCTCGTTCCTATCTCTCGTCTCTACTCCATTTTCGTTCTTTAGGCTAAGGATGTGGCGTTTATTATTGTTTCTGAGGTTTTTTAACCCTTTGTTGTTTTCAATTAGTTTCTCTGCTTCAATCTCATTCCACATTCGCAGGTCTCTTCTCACCATTCGTCTTGTCTCTTTCGCTACCTCTTTAAATTCATGGTATCTGCCCTCTCTAAATAGTTTTCGTTTAAACTCAATCCTCGCTTAGCTTATCAAGTCTTTGTCTGTCTGCCTTTGCCACTTTCTCAGCTGCTTCTCTAAGAACTGCCGTCAATGATTCATTTCTTCTATTCAAATCGTCCTCTGGCCAACCATCAGCCAGATTATCTAGATCCCGTCTAATTTCTTGGTTCAATTCTGAGACATTCGATTTCAGTTCGTTCGTATCTATTTTCGTATATTTCTGTTTGTTATGGCGATGCTTGTTCTTTATATATATATATATATATATATATATATATATATATATATATATATATATATATATATATATATATATACATATATATATATATATATATATATATATATATATATATATATATATATATATATATATATATATGTATGTATATACAGTCGACACTCTATATAGTGAAAGACCAAAATGTTGACCGAAATTTCACTATAGAAAGTTTTTCACTATATAAAGAAAAAATCCGTATATATTGCTATGTATGTATTTTATATTGGTAATCATTTACTTGTATTTTATAAGGTACTAGCAACAAAAAATTTCAAAAAATTGATTTTATTAAACATTATAAACATTTCACACCCGTGAAAATATTGTCAAAAAAAATTATGTATAAAAATTAAACTTAATAATAATAATATTTCTATGCCCGGCTTTCCTTATTGGTTGCTGTTCATTATCTCTCTTTCATGGTTTGTGCCCTGATGAAGATCCCAACCTAAGGACCGAAATATTGGCTAAATGAATTTGTGTGTGAACATAGGACCGAAATATTGTTTGTGCCCTTTAGCCGAGTTCCCCAACTATTTTTATATCTTATATATATATATATATATATATATATATATATATATATATATATATATATATATAGATATATATAATGTAATACTTGCGCACACTTTTCTTTGTATTATTATCAAAATATCGCGAAAAATCGCTGTCTCTCCCCTTATCTCGAAAAGTACTGATCAATAAGTTTTGAAAGAATTCTGGAATATTCTCCACAGGGTGACGATTGAACAAAAATTATCACGAGTGCATTACCTTTAATAATTTATCTGGTATATAAAAAAAAAACAAAAATTTCGAAGGTCATCAGTTTTCAGTAAAGATTGGAAACAAACTTTGTTGAAAACTCATTTGGGCTGTGTTTTGTGAAGTCACTGATCATTTTATATCTCCTTAAAATTTTTTTTTATGTTAAAAGCAATCAACGTACGAAACACTAATTGCGCAAGTTCAACTTGCACTTGACCAGTTAATTTATTATTTTTATAAAGATGACTTTATTGATGTAAAGGTAAGATACAATAAAGGAACAAAAATTATAAAAAAAATATATTTTTATTTAGTAGACAGTTTAATAGTTACAGTAGTATAGTAAAGAAAGGTCAAAATAATGATGAGATAGGCGTAGTTTAGATATATCAATATTATGATCTCTGGGGTATCACCAGATGTATTGTCCTGAATTTGGGACCTCGAAAAACTTGTGCTCTAAACAATTAACAACAAAAAGTTTTCCAAAATGCGTTTTTCGAGGTTATATAAGTCGGATCGAGACCCTTCGTAATGAAATTTCCAACAAATCCTCTTTTGTTTTAAGTGGCTCAAGTGCATACATAACCTACAAAATTGAAAAAAGAGGCAAAAAACTTTTTTTTTTTCATTTTATTGTATAGATCAACTACACAATAAAGTGTCAGTACATATCGGAAAAAATAGTATTGGTTAAACTAAGAATAAACGACAAAAATACGGATGTAGTGGAAATTTATGCAGCAAGTTTTTCATGGTCCAAAACTTAGGACAATACTCCTGGTGATGTCCCAGAGAGAACAAAATTATAATATTGCTGTATCTAGACTGTGCAAAATGCTTTTTTTACTGCACTACAAGTATACAGTATATTTTTGTTAAATACACATGATTAATATTCGACCCCTTGTTAATTTTATTCTGTCGACAACATAAATAGGCTTTCATAATTTAAACATATTTTCTAACTTACTTAGAAACTAAGTCGTTAGGAATCTCAGATTTTCGAAATTGCTTTTATGGTGATAACCACGAATTTAGTGAAAATAGAAAATGTAGAAACACTCTAGTTTCAATTTCCAATTTATTTATTTTAAAAACTTAACAATTGTTTGGTAATAATGGTTATATATATATATATATATATATATATATATATATATATATATATATATATATATATATATATATATATATCTCCGGTTTATAGCGTCACTCTGCGCCTTCCGGTTCCTAGTTTTTCATTCTCGCCTATCATCCCAGTCACCTGGTCGTAGATTTCGTTCGGACATTGCTTTTGTTATGCCCATAGACCAGGTTATTTTCGGCGTTCTCTTTTTCTTTCTTCTGTAGGTGTCCACTATAGGATTTGTTTTTGGGATTCTATGGTGTTGCATCCTTTGGACATGGCCGTACCACTTTAATTGTCTCTCCTGTACGTCATCTATCAGTGTTCCTTCCATTTTCATTTTGACCGGACCCTTTGATTTGTTATCCAATCGCGCTTGGAAATTCTTGCCAATCTTCGCCAAAAGTCCATTTCCAGAGCATTTAACGTTCTTTCAGAGTTTTATTTAGTTGCCATGTTTCGCACCCATATAGAACTATACTTTTGAAGATGACGTTGTAAATCTGTTGCTTTCTTGCCTACTGACATTTTTTGACCACAGAATGGAATTCATGGCACTGATCAGACCTTTCCCCTTTGCTATCCTCTCTTCCACTTCATTTTCTGTTCTTCCAGTGCTGTCTATTCTAGTTCCCAGGTAAGTATATGGTCGCATATTTCAATTTCGATGTTATTGTCCAGTTTCAGGTCTTGTCTATCCCCACTAATCCGCAAGTACTTTGTTTTGCTCATGTTTACTGTGAGTACTCAATTGTTATATTGGTCTATGAGCTTCCTTGTCATATGTTCCAGATCTTCTGAATCTTGGGCGATAACCACCTGATCATCGGCCAAATGTAGCGTATAGAGTGTTGTTTCATCGTCTATTTCGATACCCATTCCTCAACAACTCTTCCTCCAATGATCGAGGGCCGCATCAATATATACTTTGAATAACGTTGGAGACAAGCAACACCCTTGTCTAAGATCTTTTGTGACGTGAAAGCTTTCAATATTTCTTTACCAATCTTTATTCTTGATTGACAATTGAATATAGTTGTTTTATCGCTTGTATGGCGGTAACGTTAATAGATGTTCTTTCCAATACCTGCCACAGTTTCTTTATTGGTACATTATTCGTAGGCCTTTGTTAAATCAAAATAGATTAGAGACTTCTCTGTTAGTTGCTACTTTCTTTTCGGTTAGTTAATTAAGGCTAAAAATGTTATCCATACAAGTTCTTCCTGCTCTGAATCCCGCTTGCTGTTTAATTTCGATCGGAGCATATTCTTGTTCAATTATTGCTCTATTCAGTTTTCCATAAAGCCTGCTTAAGGAGCTGGTGACCGATATGTACCTGTAGTTCTCGCATTTATTCTTCCTTCCCTTTTTGTGAAGTGGCGTTATCCATTCCATTTTCCATTCTTCGGGAATTTGGTCGCCATTTATAAATATTTCGAAAAGGTTGGTGAACATGTCCTCTAGTTTGTTAGATCCAGATTTCAACAATTCTGCAGAAATTCCTTTTGGTCCACTAGCTTTACGTTCTTCATTGTTTTGATTGCTTTTGATATCATATTTCTATTTATTTTTATACTTGATCCCTGAACTTTGTGAGTGGATGGAGACTGGGTAATAAATTCTGATCGATTTTTTTTTTTTATGGGTCTAGCACAAGTGCTACAGGGAAGTCCCTAAAGCGCTACAGGAGCGACACGTGTGCGGAGAAAGCGATTCACGTTGTTCTTAAATCGCTGTAAATTGTACTCGGTGGGAAACACAGTCCTGGGCAAATTATTCCAAAGGGATGATGTTCTCCATATAAATGACTGCTTGAAAAGCGTTGTACGAGGAGTAACAAGCTGAACCTCATACGGATGTGAAGTATTAGCGTGACGTGTACCTCTAACATGCACCGCTCTGGGAGGAATTAAGCGGGCCACATCCTTCGAACACTTTCCATGAAAATACTTGTAGAATAGGCTCAAGTCGCTAACCGTTCTTCGATGTTCCAGCGAATCAAGGCCACCTGTCAGTTCCGGGTCTCCAATCAGACGAACAGCTCTTCTCTGAATAGAATCCAACAAATGCAGTGTATGTTTGGGAGCGGAGCCCCAAACATGGGAGTAGTATTCCATAGTTGGTCGAATCTGACCTCTGTAAAGAATTAACAGTTGTTGTGAATTGTAAAGCTTTCTGGCTCGAAATAATATTCCCAACTTCTGAGAAGTTCTCCTTGCTATGCCTGCAACATGTTCATGCCAGGACATATTTGCTCCCAAATTAACGCCCAACAATTTGAGTGACGATGTTAGGGGAATGAAGTGCCCCGATATAACTATGTCGAGTTCTTCAGCAACGTTAATTTTTTTAGAAAAAACTGCCGCCTGGGTTTTTGTAGCGTTAAATTCCACTTGGTTACTGTCACCCCAAGATAGAATTTCTTCCAGGTCTTTGTTAAGTTGAATGACTTCCTGCTGTCTGCGGATGCCGATGTCCGAGCGTTCAAAGTGAATGAAGAGATAAGTGTACTGTCATCTGCAAAGCTGTAAATTGGATTCTCGGTCTTTTCCAGCAGATCGTTAATGTAAATGAGAAAGAGAGTAGGAGACAGTATGGAGCCTTGGGGTACACCGGCGTTGATAGTGAAGGTGTTAGAAAGAAATCCGTCGACTGCCACTCGCAAAGAACGCTCTCTGAGGAAACATGAGAGCCATAAACAGAACTTTTCAGACATACCATAAGAAAGTAGCTTAGCCAACAGCCCATCGTGCCAAACACGGTCGAATGCCTTGGATATGTCAAGAGCATCCGCTCGAGATTCTCCAAAGTGTTCAATTGCGTTTTCCAAATATGTGTTACATAAGTCAGGAGATCTCCTGTTGATCTATTTTACGAAAGCCATATTGGTGATCGCTAATAATGTTGAATCCTTCAAGATATTTTAGAAGATGCTGATTGATAGCCTTTTCCATGACTTTCGATATTATGGAAAGCAGTGCGATTGATCGGTAGTTATTTGGCAAGGTCTTCTTGCCTTTTTTAGGTATTGGCTGAACTGTGGCACATTTCCAGCAGGAAGAAAACATTCCCTTTCTGTAAGATAGGTTGAAAAGTCTACAGAAAACTGGTATTATTTCCCTCGCACAGTTTTTGAGAACTATGGCAGGTATGCCGTCAGCGCCAGAAGCCTTTTTGGTGTCTAGCTTCATCAAAATATGTTTTATGATACGCTACCTGAAGACAATATCGGGCATCCTTGACTGCACTATGGGAATATTAGGTGGTGTTTTTCCTTGGAAATCGACAGTAGAATGTGAAACAAAGAGTTCAGCCAACAAGTTCGCTTTCTCAACAGGTGGTCGTTGCAATAGAATTATCTGGCCGTGTGAGTGGTGGTATGGTGGATTTGGTGAAATTTTGACTAACTGCCTTAGCGACTGCCCAAAAGGACCTGGAATTGCAGGGACAAGCGAGAAGTTTGTTTCTAATCCGTTGATTGTATGCCTCCTTGGTTTCGTCGATAATTTCTTTGCATCTGTTCCTGGCACGAACAAAGGTGTTACGGTTTATGGTGTTAGGATTTTCACGCCAATGTCGGTATGCAAGATGTTTAGAAGCAACAGCTTCTTTGCATTTTCGGTCAAACCAAGGCTTGCCATTGGAAGGCCATTTCTTCGAAAAAGGGATGTAAGCCACCATACCGGCCAAAATAACATCGGAAACCTCCTTGGCGCAGTCAGATGGGTCATCGGATCGAAAACAAACGTTCAACCAAGGGAAAGTTCGAAAATATTCCATGAGATCTTCCCATTTAGCAGATTTGTAGTGCCAAATCTTGCGCGATTTAGGCGCGTTTCTGTCACTGATTGGTAGGATACTCGATGTCGATAATAGTTTATGGTCGGAAGAACCTAATGACGGATTTACGCTGACCGTGTAAATCTCCGGATGTTCAGCCATTTCGTGTTGGTAATGGTCTTTTTTTCATGCTTATAATGTGTAATGGTGTTTTTTGAGAGTTATTTGCTCTTAGTGCTCTAACGAGTTTCCAAGCCTCTGATGACCGGCTTCCCCCAAGATAATTTTCTATCTCATAGCATTTCTTCTCCCACGTTTCGTCTCTATTCTGTCTGATCATTTTTTTGTAGTTTCTTTGTGTCTCTCTGTATTTTCCTCTGTCTGTATCTTTTTTCGTCGTAAGCCACAGTTGTATGCTTTCTGTTTATTCTGTTTTTTTACAACCCAGTCGTTGTACAACCATTTAAAATAGTTTAGTTACTCTTATTACACTTCTGAAGAAGACACTGTGTGTTTGAAGCAATTGTTAAGTTTTTAATATAAATAAATTGGAAGTTGAAACTAGAGTGTTTCTATATTTTTAAAATAGAAAATGGTGGACGTTTCACTGAATCAGAGTACCCAAAAATCTAAATTTTTAATATTTCATGGAGTCATTAACACATAAAGTTGCAGCAACGTGTTTTTCATGTTACTAAATTTTCAAAAAAAATCAATTTTTCATCTGTAAATGATGAGTAAAGTAAACGGCAACAGGAGGTAGAGTATTTACAATATAAAACCCTATGTACAAGAAAAGTGAAAAGTTTTTGATCTAGCTACTTTTTCAAAATTTGATTTTATTCATCAACATAGTCTCCTTTAAGAGTGATACAACCAGTCCAATGCTTTTCTAACATCTCTATACCTTTTTTGTAGTCGGATTTGTCTTTGCCTTCAAAATAGGCCTCTGTTTTGGCGATAACTTCTTCACTAAAGCCAAATCTCTTTCCCGCGAGCATTTTTTTGAGGTCTGCGAATAGATAATAGTCACTGGGGCCAAATCTGGAGAATACGGTGGATGAGGAAGCAATTCGAATTTCAATTCATGCAATTTTGCCATCGTAACCATTGACTTGTGACACGGTGTTTTGTCTCGATGAAAGAGCACTTTTTTCTTGTTCATTTGGGGCCATTTCTTCGCGATTTCTACCTTCAAACGCACCAATAACTTTATATAATATTCGCTATTGATGGCTTTTCCTTTTTCAGCATAGTCGATAAAAATTATCCATTGCACATCCCAAAATGCAGAGGTTAAAACCTTCCCAGCACACTGTTGTATCTTTGGTCGCTTCAGACGGCTTTCACCGGCTGCTGTCCACTCAGCTGGCCGCCGATTTGATTCCAGTATGCAGTGGTGGATCCATGTTTCATCCATTGTCACATATCGTATGAAAAATTCCTTTTCATTGCGCTTAAACAGGTCCAAACAGCGCTTAGAATCATCAACACGTTGTTGTTTTTGGTCCACTGTAAGCAAACGCTGTACCCATTTCGAATAGAGCTTTCTCATGCCTCAATGCTCGTGAAAAATATGACCAACACTTTTTTTGATATCTTTAGGGTTTCAACGATCTCATGCAATTTCACTTTATGGTCATCCAAAACAATTTTGTGGATTTTTTGAAGTTTTCCGATGTAACGACCTCATTTGGGCGTCCAGAGCGTTCAGCATCATTTGTATCTGTACGACGCGTTTAGATTCAGCATACCATTAACTGATGAGTGATTTTCTAGGGACGAAGTCCCCATAACACTTATTAAGCCATTGCTTTGCTTGAACGGTATTTTTCCTATCAAAAAACAGTATTTAATCGATTTTTTCATTGTTTTGAAAATATCAAAAGTAGCGCCACTAAAACCACTGTAAGATGTAAATTAATCGTCGAAATGTCATGAATTTTTGACACGTATCGCTTGAAGGTTGGTACTTCCTAAAAATCATATGGATTTTTTTGAAAAGGGCGACATCTATGTGTCAGACCAAAAACTTTTCAGTCTACGTGTTATACTATATAGTTATAATATGAAGATAAATACATTAAATAATAAATAAATAAATTAAATAAATAAAAAAAATAAATAAATAAATTAAGTAAATAAAATAAATAAATAAAATAAATAAATAAAATAAATAAATAAAATAAATGAATAAAATAAATAAATAAAATAAATAAATCGAGCAACACTCTAAACTTAGTTATAGTAAACAGATTCCGTTATTCAGAAAACTTTTAGAAAAAACTATGTTTAAAAATAATAAAAAAGATCTTATGTCATAAAAAAAACATAAGATTTCCCATTGTTACGTTTTCATTGGGTTCTTATTACTAAGTTTGCTTTTTTTTTCTTTTTTAATTAACCTTATTTGTTTATCGGTAATAAAAACAAATCTCTTTAATGCCTTAACTACAACAATGTCCGTCATGGCCATATTCCCATAGCCACCAGCATAAAGAAAAATCATTTTTTTAATAGGTTGTTTTAACTTCCTTTTAATTTCTTGTCTCTTTGGATTTTTTATCTTATACAAAATTTTATCCAAAATGTCTTCCTTTGAAACATTCATGTAGTTTATTGTTTCATTGAAGATACATTTTCTTTTATTCAGTAAGTCCTGATCTCTCGTATTATCCTGTAGATCAAAGTGTATCAAACGTCTCAAAATTTTGGAATACTTTTTGAGGCCTCTGTAAAATCTCTTATAAACCTGAAATTTAAGCAAATTTACAATTAAAATCTGAAAAGCTTTATATTTTCAGAATTTCAAAAAATATTTTGTATTAAAACGGCAAGCCAACAAACAAAAGCTTTTTTATATCAATTTACATATTAAATTGCTTACTTAATTGGTGTTAGAGCAAAAAAAAGGTTCGTCATAGTTTTACCTGCTGAATAGTGGTTGAATTTTCGACCTTTTGGATTAGCCTATTTAGTTTTGTAGCTTTGCTGTTAATGTCTTCCGAGGCCTAAAACAGTCATATTTAAAAATGAAAAATTGATTATATCTTGAAAATAACTAAAAGATAACATAATTCTTAGATTTATCGACTGCAAGAACTCTGGAAAAAATGTAAAATATGACATATTTAAGGAAAGCCGTTCTTATCACCTTCCTTACTTCTTTAACCCGATATATATTGTACTACTAGAGTTGAGTTTCAGATCGCGAAGTATGTACATGTAAATCGAACGCCCGGCAATAGTCAACTCGTTCAACAAGTATTATTACGGTAGTGTTTCGATCTATTTAATTATTTTGTCGATTGCAAACGAGAGGGACTAGAAATAAAGCAGAGTGTAGTGTTAGAATTAAGACAATAAATAAAAAATTTGGAGATTAATGAGAATAATTCTGTAAAATTGCATGAAGCTAACGAAACGATAAGCAACGACCTTGATCGTTTTACTGTTTACGATGATAAGAAGTATAAACAACAGTTTTTTTTCTTTTTCTCCCGTGTTTGAAAATGGAATATACGAGGAACATACGTAAAGTTTTTATAACAAAAAGAACAATGGACAGCAATAATTACACCTCAGGAGACTCGAAAAGAGTAAGAGTCGAAGAAAAAGAAGGAGCCAATGGGATTATTCAAGAAGAGTAAAATGCTGATAAGAACACCACAGAAAAAGAAAAACGAAACAGTTGATAAGATAGACAATTTGATAGAAATGATCAGAAAGCTATTATCAGATATGAAGGATATAAAACAAGATCAGAAGAGATACCAACAAGAGTTGAATGAATTAAGAAAGGAGAATGAAGTATTGAAAGAGGAAAATAAGATAATTAGAGAAAACATGAGAAATATGGATTTTGATGAGTAGACTGGAAAAATACAACGTAAAGAATAATATTGTAATATCGGGAGTGAGATTTGAAGCGAATAGAAAACAAGATCTGAAAATGGGCGTAGAACATTTTATGGAGAGGAGTATGGACACAAAAGTACGGATTAAAGATGTAATAAAAATAGGAGATAGAACTTTGATACACGGGAGATAAAGAAGCTGTAATGAAAAATAAAAACAAACTGAGAAACCAAAGAGAGATTTTACATAAACAATAATTTAACAAAAGAGGAACGGGAAATTCAAAGGAAACTGAAGCATATAGCAGAGAACGAGAGAAAGAATGGAAAACAGATGAAAATAGGATGTCAAAAAATCGTAATCGAAGGAAGAGATTATAAATGGGACATTGAGGAAGAAAAACTGAAAGAACAAACAAAGGATACTACGACTATCAGGTCAAAAAACTGAGGAAAAGGAGGGAGATAGGTAAATTGACGACGACCCTGGCAAATACAAAGGATACAGAAGAGAGGACTAGTGAAATGAATACAAATAAGAAGATAATCAAAGAAATAGATAGGAGGAAAGAAATGGGAAATATTTATTGAGTTATTAGATTGAGAACACGAAATAATATGGGTATAAACGGAAAAGAGGATGAACTGACAGAAGAACAACAAATGCACTATGTAGGAATCACAGAAACAGAAAGGAAAGGAAATGGAAGCAAAAAATTAGAAGGAAATGTCATAAAAAAGAAGACAAAATTATAAAAATAAGGAGGGAAATGGTAGCATACAAAAATCAACATAGAGACATAATACCAGAACAAAATACAGAACTCACACAAACAGAAGAAACTAATACAGTAGAAACAAAAGAGGCAATCGGAAATTTAAACAGGATGGAAGGATATAAAAGGAAATACAGATTAGACGTAGAATACAATAAAAACAATTTTGCTACACAACCGTTTCACGCGATGTCTCTCAAAAAGTATACTCACACTTCAACTAATATATGTGTACAAAATGTAAAGTCGATATTTTTAGTGTTCCGTATGGAATATTTATGAGATCGCTTCGGTGACCGTCCATCTGTCCGTCTGTCACAGCCGATTTTCTCCGAAATTCGAAATTTGGTACAAATATTTGATGGCCCAATCGAAACCGTATAGTTTTGAAAGTTAAATCTTGACTTTTTGGGGGGGAAATGAAATCGGAAGTGAAAAAAACATTTATTACCCGGTCATCGAGAGGGAGTACTGTCAAATAAAAACTTCATATTTTATATTTCAATTAGAAAATAAATGACTCACGTACGAGTTCAAAAATATAAGTAATGTAATACTTGCGCACACTTTTCTTTGATTTATTTTTAAAAAATTGCCACAAATCGCTGTCCCCTCTTATCTCGAAAAGTACTAGTCAAAACATTTTGAAAAAATTCCGAAAAGGTGGTTGCTTTAGAATGTGTCATATTTTATATTTCAATTAGAAAATAATTGATGACTCACCGTACCGAATTCCTGTGTGAATACAAGTTTAATATCCTTTTAACTAATTTATTTTTTACATGATTTTTTAGATTTCGCATAACGTTCCTCATGATGTGAGTTTTATTTTTTGTTAAATTCAAATAATTTTGGCAGCACCACCCGCTATCCAGAACGTTTTTCTTTAGAGTTTCCACAGAGTTAACGTATAATATAAATAGAATGTATGTTGAAACTATGCTGCTTAGTAAGACACCTGGAAAAGAAACAATACAATAGCTATATATATATATATATATATATATATATATATATATATATATATATATATATATATATATATATATATATATATATATTTCAAAATGTAACGCGTACCCTGTGCTTGGCACTATATCGGAGGCTGATTCGCTGCAGCCACACATGCCGACAGAGTACTTAGCAAACTGCCAAAACTTCACCGCAGGTAGTGCTGTTTTTCCAGGGATTCCCCAAAGACATATGTGGTTCAATGTAGAATAGACTGAAAACGGACTTAAGGTCCATACTTCAGCAGTCTACCCACTGTTCCCTCGAGAAACAGCGCTACCTGTGGTGAAATTTTGGCAATCTGCTAACCACTGTGCCGGCATATATGCCTGCAGAGAGTCAGCCTCCAATGGAGTGTCAATCACTGGGTACGCGTTAGATCTTACGATTATTGGCCATCAGCACTGACTTAACGACCAGAAATTCTGTTCTCTTGTTCATCGATTCTAGCTCGACTGATGAGGCGTAAAAAGGCAAAACGCGTCTCGAGATGGATTTGACGAATAAGAGAACAGTGGGTAGAATGCTGAAGTATGAACCTTAGGTCCGTTTTCAGTCTGTTCTACTTTGAACCATATATATATATATATATATATATATATATATATATATATATATATATATATATATATATATATATATATATATATATATATATCCGTCAATGGAGCCACCCCAATTCCCAAAAATAAAATTGGCAAAAAAAAAAAATTTAAAGTGTCGTCAATTTTTTTGTTGAAACATAAGCTTTCAAATGCAACTTGATCTTTTTTAAAAAAGAAGATGGCGGCTGGAAACAAAAAAAATCATAATTTCTATGCGGAGTTAAATGAACTTCAAAACTGAGGCTAAATGAATGATTTTATATAATACCAAAAATTAGTCGAAAAATGAGCAATTATGGTGACCGGAGTATATATATCAATCGGTTTTATAACGTCTTCCGTCTTCCGATGCCTAATTTCCACTCCTCCCGGTTTCTCCATCCCTCCTCCTCCAGATCTCTCTCTACTACTTCCTTGTTGATTCCTGCTCTCCAGCTTTGGCGTGGTCTTCCTCGCTGGCTTTTTCCATGAGGGTTCCAATTTAAAATCTTTTTAGGTAGTCGGTCTTGTGACATTCTCTGTACATGTTCGTACCATACCAACTGTTGGGTTCTGATTTCGTCCACTATATCGTGCTTTATTTCTAAAGCTCGTCTTATCGTGTCATTTGGTATGCGGTCTTTTCTGGATTTTCCGGCTGCTCGTCTCCAGAAATCTATTTCTGTAGCTTTTAGTATTTTTTCTGTTCTTGCCTTCAATGGCCATACCTGGGAGCTGTAAGTTATTATACTTTTCACTATTGAGTTGTAAATTCTCTTCTTATTTTCAATGGTTATGTTTTTGTCCCATAGTATACTATTAAGCATTGCAATCACTTTTCTTCCTTGGATATTCCTGTCGAATATTGCTTCTTCCAGTGTTCCGTCCCTAGATATTCTCGTTCCCAAATACTTATAACTGGCACAGTGTTTGATGGTGTGTCCTGTGGCCAGTTTCAAGTCCTGCTGTTGTCCTCCGACGCACATGTACTCGGTCTTTTTAATATTGACTTCTAGGCCCCATTTTTCATATTCCTCCATAAGTTTTCGTGTCATGTATTCCATATCATCGATGTCCTGAGCGACTACTACCTGGTCGTCTGCGAATGACAGCGTGTACAATGTAGTATTGTCATCCAGTGGTAATCCCATACTGCTGCATTTCCTTTTCCAGTTCTTCAGTGCACTCTCCAAATAGATTTTAAATAGCGTTGGGGATATACAGCAGCCCTGTTTGAGACACTTTGTGACCTGGAACCCTGTTGTTCTACCATATTTGGTTTTCACACTACTTCTTGCGTCTTGGTATAAGGATTTTACGGCTTTAATTATTTCGGTGCTTTTATTACTCTGTTGTAGTGTTTCCCACAATCTCATTAGGGGCACGCTGTCGTAGGCCTTTTTTAAATCAACAAACAAGACATGGACTTCCTGATCAAATGTGGTTTTCTTTTCTAGGATTTGTGTCAGTGAGAAGAGATGGTCTATTGTGGATCTTCCTGCTCTAAAGCCTGCCTGTTCTTCAGCTTCTACGTCCGCGTATTCCGTTTCTATTCTATTTTTAAGTATTTTTCCATATATTCTGCTAATAGATCCTGTAACCGTTATTCCCCTATAGTTATCGCAATTATTTTTGTCTCCTTTCTTATGAATTGTTGATATGTATGATATTTTCCATTCCTCAGGTACTTCTGATGTGTTAATGCATCTTTGGAATAAGTTCCTCAAAGCGCTAAATAGCTTTTCAGTTCCGTATTTTACTATCTCCCCTGGGATGTTTCCTGGTCCTGGAGCTCGACCATTTTTTAGCGTTTTACATACTTGTTTCACTTCTGATGTTGTTATCCTTATTGAGGATCCTCGTATAACTATATTTGGGATTCCATGTTGGGTACTTTTGAACTCTGGTCTATCTTCTGTTAGCATGTTTGTAAAATATTGGTTCCATTTTTCTGGTGTTATTGGTGAGAAGATTTCTCTTTTCCGTTCTGTTCTCATATTTTTAAGAAGTCTCCAGCTTTCTGTGCTTTTTCTTCCTCCTGGGTAAGTGTTGAGTCTTGAGCATGTCTTTTCCCATGGGTTGTTCTTTTTGTCACTAATCATTTTGCGTACTCTAGCTTGGGATTCTTTGTATTTTACTTTGTCGTTTGTGCTCTTTGAACTTAAGTATTTGTGATAGCTTTTCCGTTTTTCTTCAATTTCGTATTTAATTTCTTCATCCCACCAATACGGTTTTTGCTGTTTTCCCCTTTTCTCTTGGTACCCTAATGCTTCCAGTGCGGCTGCGTGTAGGCATTCCTTTATATACTTATATTCTTCTTCTATATTAACAAATCCCGTCCGTTGTATCTTTTGGTCCAGTCTACTCTTGTATAGATTTCTGATACTTTCATTTTGTAAGCTGTCTGTATTATATCTTATTGTTGTTTCACTTGCTGTGTGCTGTGTACTTGTATCTTCCAGTTTGCTTTCCCGTGTTGTTCGTGAGGTTATCTTTCCTTTCACAAGGTAGTGGTCGCTGCCACATGAAGCCCCTCTTTGGACTCTTACATCTAGAAAGTTTAATCTAGATCTCTGTCGTATTATCATATAGTCGATAATACTTTTTAAATCTCTTGTTGTTTGTCTCCACGTATATTTATGAATATCCCTATGCTGGTAGTGTCCGTTTAATATTGTAAGGTTGTTTTGTTCACATATCTCTATAATTCTTCTTCCGTTGTCGTTAGTAACTTCTTCGCCATATTTTCCTACCACTTTATCATGTTCTTTCCTTCCTATTCTTCCATTTAGATCACCCAAAAGTAATATCTCTCTTGATGTTCCAATTTTGCGTATTTCCTCATTTAGTTGTTCAAAAAAATGAATCCTTGTTATTAGCCAGATCGTCGTCGTTGACAGCGTATACCCCCAGGACCGGAGTAATTTTCGGTTTTAGGCGCCATATTGGATCCGCCATGTTGGTATTACATAAAATTATGTTGATTACTCTATTATATCAATATTGCATTTTCTCTCAGTTGGTGGATGGTGGAACGTAATACATTAAAATTCCAGGTTTTAATCCATTCATCTAATAGTGAATTTGCACTACGTTTCGCCAAAATCTCATTTGGCATTTTCAAGTGCTCTTGCTGCTGCTGCTACTCGATATTGTGATCTTGCTGCTGCTACCGCTCGAAGCTAACTGAGAAACCGAAGTGCGATCACCATCTTTTATAGGTCGGCGTCTAAGCAGATTGTAGTTGGGGGAATCGGGAGTGTTCGTCCGGGCATCGGTGTTTGCCGACTGGGTGCCCGTATCAATGATAATTACGGGTTTCTGTTACCTTCTCGATGTTTTGGTTATTCTTTGGTTTAGCTAGTAGACCCTTGCATGTAGTGGAGGTAGTGGAAAGCAGAAGCACGATTCAAATAAACGTCTTGAATATTTTTCGTTGCAGTTCCAACACTCGCCCCTTTTCAAAACTCATATAACGTAACATGACGAAAATGTAAATTTTCATTTTCCATTTCGAATATTAACCTTGCCCACAAATTAATTTAAATAAACTTTTTTTAAGGTCATGTTAACTCACGATGCATTTAGATAACTATCAATTAATAATATGATTATAAAAGAAACATCAGCACACTCAAAAGTGCATGTTTCTGCCATCACAGTCCATTGTTGGATCGACGTTTTTTGGGCCCTAAAGCTGGGCCCGGTCTCGGCGGCGTCTGCCAATATTTTGTTGTTTTTTTTTTTTTCCGTCGAGCATGTATTTACAGGAGCCCTCGTCTCCCCCCTCATGCAGCGTCAAACTTTTTTAGTATCACGCTTCACTTGAAAACTTTATAGAGAATACATTTTCTACATTACCACTTTTATTTGTTTACATATTCTTTGACATTTTTTTAGGTGTATCAATTCTTTTTTCAACAAAGTGCTTCGTTCGCGCAGCCTTTGTCCTATATTACTCGTGCGTCATGAAAATTTCTCAAAGATCTGTGTCATATCTATGATTATGCATCATAAAACTTGATCCATAAGGCTTCCCGTAAATTTTGCGGAACTTTATTGAAAGGAAAACGCATTTTTTTACCCTTAATGAGCACTTAACATGGGCACTGCGAAAAATTGAAGGATTTTAGGGGAAAATGGCCCTAGGGAACGGATTCAGCAACGAAAAATGTACAAGAAAACACCTTCATAACCCTAGAATTCAAATCAGATGTCTAACGGGGGCTGTTGAAGGGGAAAAACGGATTGAGAAGAAACAATATATTATCATATATATATCATATATCATCAATCGATGGATGGGACGTCTAAATATTAATATTTTTTTCTAAAAATTTAGGGACTTTATTTTTTCATAAGATTGAACATTTTGCGGGGGTAAGACTAAAGTAAATCAAAAAAAAAATTTTAGCTTGTCACCCTACTAATATACATATATATATATATATATATATATATATATATATATATATATATATATATATATATATATATATATATATATATATATATGAGGCATTAGTTGTCAAGCGGGACACCCTTTTCTCCATTACAGATTTTAAGATGGGAGGATCTGTAGGGGCTCAAAATTTTCGTCAAGACGTCTACTTTAAAATTCCGTTTGGCGATTTTTGAAATTCAATATGGCGGCGCATCATGGCGGCCATAATCAACCAAAAAGTGACTTTTAGCAAAGAAAAGTTGCTTAAATTTATGATAAACATTTAGTTTAAAGTGTAAAATGGGAAAACCAGTTGTTTTTTCATATTTTGGGTGTGCCCATTATAAATTCAATTACAAAAATGCAATTTGACATCTGTCAACTGCCAAACCCACTGTCAAAACACCTAAAATAACATCAAACCCGAGTGTTACGTTAAATACGGAGTTTACCGAGAATTATTATATTTTCGGGTTACTGATTACGAATATGATCTGAGAATTACAAAATTGACAGCTATCAACTGCCAAATCCACTGGCAAAACTGACATAATAACTTGAAAACCGGGTTTTACGTTTAATACCGATTTTATTCACAATTATCATGTTTTTGAGGTCATTTATTATAAATTGATTGTAATTTGACAAAATAAAAAAAATTGACAGCTACCTACTGCCAAGTCAACTGCCGAAACTGCCAAAGTAATAAAAGAAGCGGGGTCAAAGTTGAATACGAATTTTACTCCCAAATATCATGCTTTCAGGGCCACTGTTTACGAATATGATGTCAAAATTAGAAACTTGACAGCTAACAATTGCTAAATCAATGGTGAATACTAACAAAATCACATTGGCAACGAGTTAAATATGGATTTTACTGTAAGTTATTTGGTTGTCTTTGTCTATAACGTAGTAAAGACAATATTGTGAGTATGACATAGGAATTACAAAACTGACAGCTGTCAATTGCCAAATATACTGTCAAAACTGCCACAATAACATAAAAGCTGACGTTTTCATTAATTATGAATTTCACTGTCAATTAATTTTTTTTTGCAAGGTGGCTGATTTCGAAGTACAGGATAAACTTGCTAAAATCACATTCAAGCTGACTATTGGAAAATGAAGCTTAAATACTGCTAATTTCGATGTTAAGTTTCCTATCTAAGTATGTCAAATATGCCAGACTAAATAATTCGACTTAAATTCTTTTAAATGCTCCAAAAAGTATAACCCAGTTTTTAAGTTATTATGTCAGTTTTGACAGTTGATTTGGCAGTTGGTAGCTGTAAATTTTTTTATTTTGTCAAATTACAATCAATTTGTAATAAATAACCTCAAAAACATGCTAATTGTGAATAAAATCTGTATTAAACGTAAAACCCGGTTTTCAAGTTATTGTGTCAGTTTTGACAGTGGATTTGGCAGTTGCTAGCTGTCAATTTTGTAATCCTCAGATCATATTCGTAATCAGTAATCCGAAAATATAATAATATCGGTAAACTCCGTATTTAACGTAAAACACGGGTTTGATGTTATTTTGGGTGTTTTGACAGTGGGTTTGGCAGCTTACAGATGTCAAATTGCATTTTTGTAATTGAATTTATAATCGTCACACCGAAAGTATGAAAAAAAACAACTGGTTTTTTTTTCCGTTTTACACTTTAAACTAAATGTTTAACACAAATTTAAGCAACTTTTTTTTGTTAAAAGTCACCTTTTGGTTGATTATGGCCGCCATGTTGCGACGCCATATTGAATTTCAAAAATCGCCAAACGGAATTGGAAAGTACACGTCTTGACGAAAATTTTGAGGCCGTACAGATCCTCCCATCTTAAAATCTGTAATGTAGAGAACGGTGTCCCGCTTGACAAATAATGCCTCATATATATATATATATATATATATATATATATATATATATATATATATATATATATATATATATATACATATATATATATATATATATATATATATATATATATATATATATATATATATATATATATATATATGTATATATATATACATATATATATATATATATATATATATATATATATATATATATATATATATATATATATATAAATATATATATATATATATATATATATATATATATATATATATATATATATATATATGTATATATATATACATATATATATATATATATATATATATATATATATATATATATATATATATATATATATATATATATATATATATATATATATATATATATATATATATATATATATATATATATATATACGTGACAAATTTCTGTAAAAATATATTACCATAATGCTAGCTTTTAAGTATTAGTTTTGCAACAAATAACTTTTACATCGAAAAAAACAAAAAAGAGACTTATAAAATACTTACCCCTCATAGCTTGCTTTTTCTAAAATTGAAATACACAAAACGTAATAACAAAAAACACCAATCACTACCTAAATTCCTAGTACGGCTCGAGTTTTTATAGGGAACTGGGGGAAGCATCTGATTAACTACTTTATTTGATAACGATTTTTATATCATATATACGTCTTTAAAAGGAAAATTTTGATAAGCAAAGGTGTTTAAAATTACCGAATTTAATTATTGCTAAATCTTTAATATATCTGCATTGTTAGTTGTACGAGGATTTGTCTAAAAGTTTAATAATTTCACCTGTAAATAGCGTAGAAATTTCTTTTTTCCAGATTGTATCTCAAACCGTTTGGAGGCACGGACAAACATTGATTGATTTACCTACCCAAATTTATAGGGTTTTTTTTTTTTGCAAATGTACTACAAATATTTTTCCAAAAATCTATTTTACTCATCAATATAGCTTCTCTTAAGAGCGATGCGCTTATTCCAGCGATTTTCCAACATTTGGATACCTTTCAGCCTCAGTTTCCCATTCGACTTCTTTATTTAAGCCAAATCTTTTTCTCTGGACCCACCTTTTCAAATCTGGAAAGAGCTAATAATCACTGGGAGCCAGATAAGGTGAATACGGTGGATGAGGAAGTAATTTATACCCCAGTTGGTCCAATTTTATTATCAATTTTATAGTGTTGCGAGGTGGTGCATTATCTTGGTGAAACAATGCATCCCAAAATCTTTTCAGCTGATGTTCGGTCGACTCTGTGGACTTACTGTTGATCTCGGGCATGTAGTATTGGATCTGTGTTTCGTCGATAGTTACGAATTGATGCAGAAACTCCTTTGGATTACCTCATAACAGTGCCAAACAGATCAATCCTAAGAGTGCGCGTACCCATAGGGCAGATAGCTTTTTCGTATGCAAATGTTCATGTAAAATATGCCTCACGCATTCTGTAGATATCTTCATGATGTCAGCTATCTGTCTCACTTTCACTTTGCGGTCATTTAGAATATGGTGAATTTTGTTGTGTTTTTGTTGTGTTTTGGCATTTGGACATGCCATAACACTTCTCGAGCCATTCTTGCATTCTAGCTGTATTTTTTAACATCAAAAAGCGATGTTTAATCAACACACAAAACTCTTTTTGTTCCATTGTTCTGCAAAAATCAGAATTAGCGCCATTCAAACAGCTGTAACTCATTTAATAGATAAAATGGCATGAAAACTTTACTCTAATTAAAAATTATATTATCTTTTGCTTGTGCTGCCATCTCTCGGAAAGTCTTAGGTATTCTCACCCTAAGTAGTAGAGGCTGAGCATATATACAGATTTAGGATGCAATTTTACAAAAATCGGAATTAAATATCTATAGTAATTATAAAAATGATAAAATATATTTGAGGTTCAAAACTTCTGTTGACTGCAACTTCAAAATTTCTGCTGTCATTCTCATGGTCTTTTCTTAGGTCCCTCGAGCTCATTGCTCTAGGAAGTCTTTTTTTCGTTACAAGTCTATTTTATTCTTCCAGGTTTTTTGCGGTTTAGTGGTCACATCGCGTTACTCCTTTGGGCAATCTGTTTTCTACATTTTCTTTACATAATCGCCCCATTTTAGTTGCTTTGTTTCAATATCTATCATTAGAAAACCATCTATCCCTTTCTCTTTCTTGTATTTTTATAGCTGCATTTTTTTTTTAAAAAAATTTGATTCTTTCTTAATATTTCCAGTAATCGTCTCAACATATCAATTTCCGTCGACTTTAGTTTCCTTGGTTTGTTTTCTTTTATCCTTCATACTTTTGCACCATAATTTAACTTAAATCTTTAAATAAGCGTTTCATAGATATTATATTTTTATTTCTTTTCAAAAACATTGCTCTCGAATATTCCATTTAGACAGCTCAGTCTTACTTGTCTGTGTTATTTTGCTGTTGACTTACCTGCTATTTATTTCTGTTGTATCAAAGTTTACCCCTAGATAGGTGTAATTAGTAAACGTTATTATTTCTTCTGTTTCTAGTCCAATATGCATTGACTTTGCACCAATCATCGGTTATTTTGTTTTTCCGCAAATTAAATTCTAATTTCCCGTTTGTATATTTCTCTCTCTCTCATCGGAGAACTGGAGTATGTTTCATTTAAGGCAGTGCTAACGGCGTTATATTTTCTTGTCCATAAGCTAACAGCTCTTTAAACAAGAAACTAAAAACTCGCGTGATAGTCTAGTGCAATTAAGAGTTGATTGAGTGGTCCGTTACTTTGTGACAGTACATTTTAACAATAAAACTACTTAATTACTTTGTTAACTGTCACTAAATATATTTGTAAAGATTTTACAATTGCGTTATCGCGATTTCGTAGTACAACTACATTGTCAAACGCTTAACTAAGACTAAAACAGATTTTTGGTACGAGTATTTTATGTTTATATGATGAACAGATATATATAACAGATATATATATATATATATATATATATATATATATATATATATATATATATATATATATATATAATAGACCCACATCTGTTCATCATATAAACATAAAATACCAAAAATCTGTTTTAGTCTTAGTTAAGCGTTTGACAATGTAATTGTACTACGAAATCGCGATAACGCAATTGTAAAATCTTTACAAATATATTTAGTGACAGTTAACAAAGTAATTAAGTAGTTTTATTGTTAGTGCAATTAAGGTGGACTTTATTAGACGTCTTTTGTATAAGTTATCTTAGACAAAACACAATATCTGTACACATCCGTCCGGAACCGGGTTGTTCTTTACCTGTTACCTTGTTACCTCACATATTCCATCTCAATTAAGCCTCCAAGAAATCTTCCATATAGACAATTTAGAGTACTTTCCTTATATACCTATATATAGTAATTAGAACAGTCCAATTTATTTCCATATTTGTGTATAGGATTGTCCTTTCATCTGATGTAACAGCACCATTTTAAGATTGACTGATGCACCATATTAATTCTGAAATACATTTATTCTTCAGTATAATCTCCCTTAATCTCAATACATTTTTCCCAGCGATTTTCCAAACATTTATCTCATTTCTGAACTAGTTTTCCATACGACCTTCAAAATACCCATCTACGGAGCTATTAGCTCATCATTTGTTGAAAAACGCTTTCCACGTCCATCTTTTGAGGTTTGAGAACAGATGAAAATCAGACTGAGCCAGATCTGGCGAATAGGGTGGATGTTCCAACAATTCGTAGTTTAATTCGACCAGTTTCGTCGTTGCCAAACACCTCTGTGAGCAAGTTCATTGTTGTGATGAAAGATGATTTTTTTCGTCTGTACACCGGATTTTTTCTTACGAATTTGCTCATACGGCTAGTCCAAAAGGTTACAGTAATACTCTCCTGTGATTGTTTTACCGGTTTGAAGGTAATCAATTAACAAAATTTCTTTTGCATCCCAAAAAACTGATGCCATAATTTTTTGGACGATTTTGACCATTTTGGCTGCTTCGGAGCTGAACAATCGGGTTCAACCCACTGTGCGGTTTGTTGTCGCAATTCAGGATCATACTGGTAAACCCAAGTCTCATCCATAATTACAAATCGACGTACAAAATCAGTTTTATTCTTTGTGAAACAAGCCAAATTTTGTTTAGAAAGCTTCTCTCGAGTGCATTTTTGTTCCGATGTTAGCAAATGCGGCACCAGTCTTGTGAATCGGTTTCTCATACCCAAAACATTAGTTAGGATCTCATGTACTGATCCATGTGAGATGCCTATAACCTCAACTAAGTCATCCATGGTTAATCGACGGTACTTGCACGACAGTTTCTTCAATTGTTGCAGTTTTTGGACGTCTTGAACGTGGACCATCATTGACGCCTGTACGACCACGTTTAAACTCTACAGTCCATCTATGAATAGTTGGAAATGAAGAAGCAGATTCCTTTAATACTTTTATCAACTTTGCACGGATTTCAGTTGACGATAAATCTTCTAAAATAAAGAATTTTATCACTGCACGATATTCGATTGGTTCCATTTATAAAAAATACTCAAACACATTAACCAACTGAATAAACCATGAACGACTTGACAGATCGACTTGAAATTTAGGGTGTATTCATATGACAGATGAAGTTTCAAAATGGTATTCAAAACTTATTGACTGACCTGATACTTGTGGTGTACCATATTTAATTAGTTTTGCAGAAATTTCTTCGAGACTTGTAGGTCGTCAATTATAAGTCACTGGTACTACCTTCTACATAGATTTCGCCCTGAATCAGAAAATCCGGTGGATTCATGACATATATTTTTATCTACCCTGAGTTAGTAGTCTTTTATTATGTTGAATTCACTTTTCCACGGACATAAGTTGCACATTATTTACATGCCTTCTTTGCCAATTTTGCTATTTGGATACGGTTCCACCTTTATGAGCACTTCTACTTTCCTATATATTTACTAATGTCTGAGCATGGTTTATCTAAAATACACAGGTCAACATTTTATCTAGGCTTGTACTCGGTAAACCAACTAGGTATCTTAGGGTTTTTGGGATCGCTGATCACGATGAAAGGGCCGGTTAACCTTCATCAGGTCAGGTTCAAGGTCATTTGAAGGTCAAATTGAGCCAATGCAGCCAAAAAATCTGAAAAAATTCATACGTATGTTTTTTGGGTCACTGAATCCGAATCCGGTGTTATTTTTTTCATATAAGGTTTCCTGAAGGTCACTAGAGGTTACTTCAAGGTCATTCAGGTTATTTGGAATAAAACAGAAAAAAATGTTGTATACGTTTTTTAGGTCTCTGGTTCAGAATTATAGGTCGGTTACCCTTCATCAGGTCGGTATTAAGGTCATTTGGAAGTCAAAAACTTTTTCGTCACTTCTTTGAAACTTCTCCAAGCTGCCTTTTCTTTGTCAGTCATCTTTCTTTCAAATTCTACATTTTTGAAAAGTTCTCTTATATCAGGTCCGGTAAAGACACTTTCATTTATTTTCGCCTCCGAAAGTTTTGGCTACTCCAAAGATATGCATGAAAGCATCGCTCTGGTTTCTACTCATTACTTTAACAATTTGTTTTGCCAGACCTAACTTTATGTGCAATGGTGGTAATAGAACCTTATGAGGAGGTACCAAACTTTCTGCTAAAACATTTTTCTCACCTGGGATTAGATTTTTTCTTGGTGGCCAAACTTTTACTACGTAATGTTTATCTCTAGCACGACTGTTCCATTCACAAAGGAATCATGGATATGATACAAACCCTGATTGCAAACCGAGCATGATCATTATGATTTTTAAATCACCGCAAAGTTCCCACTTATGAGAATCATATTTCAGTTTTTCTAGTACGAGTTCTAAATTGAAATATTCTTCTTTTAAAATGACCGAATGAGCAAGAGGCAAAGGGACATACGTATTCCCATTGAAGAGCAAGATCGCTTTCAAACTTCTTTTCGATGAATCGATAAAAAGGCGCCAATGACTAGCTGTATATTCGATACCATATTCTTTGACTAATCCACTAACATCATTGCAATAAATTAAATTACCAGATTTTGTAAAATACTTTTTGAATGGTTTTTCTCTTGAACGGTAATATGTTACTTTTGTCCCTGGTGCTAAACAATTTTTTCCTTTTAATCTCGATGCTAAAAGTTCAGAACCTTCTTTTGAAAGTCCTAAGTCTCTACAGAGATCACTCAAGTCACCTTGGTTAAAATGTGTTTGTTCTGACATACCTTCATCTTCTGAGCCTGAAGATACATTGTAGGCTTCACTTTCACCATCTTGTGATGTATCTAATGATTCATTATGCATTTCTATATCATCAGAAACTTCAAAATGCTCTGCATTGCTATGCCTGCTGTCATCATTATCAGGTGCAGTTTCTATATATATGGGCAATGTTACAGATTCTACGCACGGATAAGTTACAGAGTTTTTGTTATTACGATTATATCCTTTGAGATTCGTTAAGCAGAAATAACAATTAGACGTATGGTCTGATGGATTTCTCCATTTCATCGGTGCAGAAAATATTTGTGCCCTTGTTCCAAACAAAATATTGCGGCATTAACTACAGATGACATTCGGAGTATAAGAGTTGTTCAAGGAACTCGTGTCGATATTAAACAAACTTTTATATTTTGTTTTCAAAGTCTCAGAAAATTTAATTTTATTTTTGAATGTATACAGCCCACAAACGATACAAAAACAGTTCACATTATTCTTACAAAATCCTTGACTTGTAGCATTAACCTCTTCAAAAGCCAAGTTTCCCACCGTTGAAGAGCTACGGTCGCTTGATGACGACGGCTGCGGGCCCGCTTTCCCACCCTGACCAACCACCGATTCTGGGGTTCCGAGCCCCTGTCTCGTAGAAGTTTTATTTGTAGTTGCCATGACGGCAGGAAGCCATAACCCAGGGACTTCGCCGGATAGTGGAGCAACTCCGTTGCCCACCGTCACCGCGTAGAGGTGCCCTGGGTGCAACTATAAGTATTAGTTCATTAGCCCACATTTATTAAATATGCATATCAAATAACTTTATGGAAATGTTAGTGGAGTTTTAAGATTGAGACAAAAACTTTCTGTATAAAATAAACCGACCTCGAAGCAAATATAATGCTGAAATATACTAGTAGCACTTGATCATAACCTTTTCCTCTACCCATCTTCTTATATTCCTGCTTGAAACGATCTATGGAAGAAATGGTAGGGAAGAAAAGAACACAGATTAGGAATTAGTGACCCAAAAAAGTGGGTATCGTTTTTTTTAGATTTTTCAGCCGCTATCAATTAAATTGACCTTCAAATGACTTTGAACCAGATTTGATGGAGGTTAACAGACCTCTATTCTGAACTAGAGACCTAAAAAACGTATACACCATTTTTTTTCAGATTTTTTGGCCTGCTCATAACTGTTTTATTCCAAATAACCTCAGAATGACCTTGAAGTAACCTCTAGTGGCCTTCAGGAGACCTTATATGAAAAAAAAATAACACCGGATTCGGATTCAGTGACCCAAAAAACATACGTATGAATTTTTTCAGATTTTTTGGCTGCATTGGCTCAATTTGACCTTCAAATGACCTGATGAAGGTTAACCGACCCCTTCATCGTGATCAGCGACCCCAAAAACCCTAAAATACCTAGTTGGTTTACCGAGTACAAGCCTAGATAAAATGTTGACCTGTGATATCTTTTTTAGTTATTTTTATTATTCTTCTATTTGTGTATCTCATTTTGATTTCGAGTTGATATTTTAGTAGATTTCGTGTATTGATTTGCCAAATTCCAAATTTTTATGACTAAATCACGAAAATGTAATAACTAAAGCTTATCATCCTAGTCTTGTACGAGTAGTATGTCTGTTAAGGACTGAGTGGCGATGACGCAAAAAAGCCCTGTTGCAAAACAACACTGCAAGTTGAACAATAAAGTAAATATTTATCGTCCATGAATTATACAAAGAAAGGAAAAGATCAAAGCTCATCAGCTAACCTAGGTGATGAGGCAAATCAGAAACACACGGTATCAGCAGGAGAAATTTGTACGTTTGCGAGTTGCCTTCTCTTCTAGGCTAGCTGATGAGCTCTAATATGAAGTGAAACATGCACATCCTAGTTTGATGGTTCATAGATAGTACGCTTTGCATAGCATGGCCTTAGACCCTCGTATTTTTTATGCAAGAGCCGAGAGCTTGGTTTTCGTCCACTAAAGCCGATATACATATTTTAATTTCTTTATTATTGAACAATATTAAAGATCTCTCAGCTAGAATTACTTTTCTATAGGTCCTGGTATCATTTCATATCATCTAAATTATTACACCCGTTCAAACATGTACTATTTGTTTATATCAGTGATTCACAGAAAAAAGCAAGGATCTCGTCAAAAATGCATTTTTATGAAGATTGTATAAAAATACGTAAATGATAAAAAGAAAAGGATGAAAAAACGTAGCGTCACCATTTGTTTGCTTAAAATAAGTCATTTCCTTTGATACGGAAATAATTTTTTTTAAGTAAATAATGTAATAAACATATATAGCACAACTTCCACGTAATTGTATTTTTATTGCTCTTGTAGGAGGAGGTATCGTATTCGTGATAAAATCACTTTTCGAGACTTTTGCATTTCTTTTAAGCCCCTACATAGAGAGGCAAAACACAACCGTGCCTTGCTCCACGCTCAATCGATATTGCTTCTGAGTGCTCCCCTTCTGTCTAAATAAATGCCATCTGGTTTTTGTAAAGGTTTAGTAGAGGTTCTATCTAGCCCAAGGTCTTTTAGAATTTCGATTATTTTGTGATGCTGGACTCTATCAAATGCCTTTTGATAGTCGATCAAGCACAACTATACGTCACAACTGACTTCTCTATATTGCTGAATCAAAACCTGCAGAGTAAACAAAGCCTCTCTGGTTCCCTTGACATCATAATCCTGAATATTTTGCCAATGTTAATATTACATATAAATATGAGTTTAGGTAAATATTTACAAGTGGGGCTCCAGCCCTAATTGACTTCAAAAATATTTCCGCATATTAAGGGCCATTTTTTATATAAGAATATGTATTTTAGGGTGGGGAAGAGGTTTTTTATTTATATTTGTTAAAAAAAATGTGATATTTTCAAAAATCCAAAAATATATATTTTTATCTATAAATGAAATAGGTTATTCGTCATTATTTTACATTATTATTATTAGTATTTTGGTTCTTCTTTCTCACATTTGGTCAATGTGTTTTCATGTTTAGCTGATGGGCCCAAGCCAAGTCAGCACAAACGCTATTACTATTGTGTATTAAGGAATAACCCGACAATGTTACATGTTTTCAAAATCACTGACTTTTTGAATTGAATATTTTTTCTGTGTATTTCGTTTGGATGTTTGTGTCGTTGGGGACAGCTGTATCAATCAAATAGGTTACTTCCTTTTTTGTATTGAAAAGTAATATTAGGTCTATTGGGGGAGACTGTTTTAGATATTGATGCCCCATTAGAGCTTGTAATCTTTATTTCAAGTATGGATATTGGTGTGTATTTGTAGTAGAGATCTGTATTTTCTAGTAGTTTGTATGTTGTGGCTAGTGCTTGGTGAATTACTTTTGCTGCTGAGTCATGTCTGGCTGTGTATTTAGTTCCGGCTAATATTTTACATCCACTTGTTATGTGTTTGATCGTTTCTTTATGCTGGTGGCATTTCCTACATCTGCCTTCTGTAATAGTTGAGTCTTTGATGATAGGCTTTTAGTAGTTCCTGGTTAATATGACTTTATTCTCGATGGCAAGTAAGAAGCCTTCTGTTTCAGGGAATAGCTGCCCATCCTGTAATCAGGTGTATAATTGTTTTTTATTTACTTGGTCTTGTTCTATGGGGTATCTGTGTTTTCCGTGGAGTGTTTTTTCTGACAACATCTTCATCTTTTCTTATTGTAATTTCACACACACATTATTATTACAAAAAGTTCTTCTTTCTCACATTTGATCAATGTGATTCCATGTTTGGCTGACGGGCCAAAACCAAGTCAGCACAAACGCTATTACCATTCCGTATTAAGGAATGACCTGACAATGTTACATGTTTTCAAAATCACTGACTTCTGAATGTTTCTGTGTATGTCTGTGTTGAGTCCCAATTGCACTAAATGTGGTGTGAATGTTATTGGTGTAAGGCCTGTGGCTGATATAATGAGGGGGACAATGATGACTTTTTCCTGTCTCCATAGCCTTTTTATTTCCGTTGCAAGGTCTGTGTATTTGGAAATTTTTTCTGTGTATTTCGCTTGGATGTTTGTGTCGTTGGGGACAGCTATGTCAATCAGATAGGTGACTTTTCCTTTTTTGCACTGAAAAGTAATATCGGGTCTATTGGCGGAGACTGTTTTATCTGTATGGATACCGATATCCCAGTAGAGCTTGTAATCTTCATTTTCAAGTATGGATGTTGGGGTGTATTTGTAGTAGGGATCTGTGTTTTCTATGAGTCTGTATGTTGTGGCTAGTGCTTGGTGAACCACTTTGGCAGCTGAATCATGCCTGGCTGTGTACTCCGTTCCGGCCAATATTTTACATCCGCTCGTTATGTGTTCGATCGTTTCTTTCTGCTGGTGGCATTTCCTACATCTGTCCTCTGCAATAGTCGGGTCTTTGATGATATACTTTTGGTAGTTTCTGGTTAATATGACTTTATCCTGGATGGCAAGTAAGAAGCCTTCAGTCTCAGGGAATAGCTGTCCATCCCGTAACCAGGTGTATGATTGTTTTTTATTTACGTGGTCTTGTTCTATGTGGTATCTGTGTTTTCCGTGGAGTGTTTTCTCTGACCACGTTTTCATCTTTTCCTGTTGTAATTGGGTGTGACTGTGTGTGTCTGCTGAGTGGTCTGCCCGGGCTAAGTCGAGAGGTGTGTAGTTTTTGTCTGCTTTCACTGTCGCTGTGTGGAGGCTGGTTTGCTTACTGTGAAAGAATTTCCTAAGTGTTTGTATTTCTTTTGTGTGTAATGATCTGATGTCTATAATTCCTCTTCCTCCTGCCTTCCTCTCGATGGTAAGTCTTTCTTTGCATGCGTTGGGGTGTAATTTCCTGTATTTGGTGAATTGAGATCGTATAAGGATGTGAATATTTTCTATGTCTGTTTGTGACCATTTGATGATACCAAATGAATATGTGAGTATAGGTATAGCGAACGTGTTGATGGCTTTAGTGAGATTCTTAGAGTTGAGTTTTGTTTGCAAAAGTTTCGTCAGTCTGTTTTTGAATTCGGTTCTGAGCTCTGTTTTGATGTGAGTGTGGTTGAGTTTGGTGCTTTGTTGGAAGCCTAGATATTTGTATGTTTCTTTATCGAACATGTTATCGAGCGTTTCATTGTTGATGGTTTCTGTCTCATGGTGGCACTTCCATTGGCCTTTGTTGATGTGGAGCACTTTGCATTTACTTATACCAAATTCCATATTGACATCTAAGGTGAATATTTCTGTGATTTTGAGGAGTTCTTTCAGCTGTGTTTGTATGGCAGCGTAGAGTTTTATGTCGTCCATATATAGGAGGTGGTTTATTTTATGTTGATTCACTTTTTGGTGTCTGATATTGAAGCCATGCTCTGTTCTGTTTAGTATATTTGAGAGTGGATTGAGACAGAGGCAAAACCATAGAGCACTGAGCGAGTCTCCCTGAAATATACCCCGTCTGATGTACAGCTCTTCTGTTTGGATCCGTTCGGTTTGTGTTTCTAGGCGTATTTTGGTTTTCCATGTTTTCATAATTTGCGCGAGAAACTGCCTGAGGTGTTGGTTGATTTTATAGATTTCTAGGGCCCTGATTAACCAGCTGTGGGGTATGGAGTCGAAGGCTTTTTTATAGTCTATGTAGCCGATGTGAAGGTTTCTGTGTTCTTTTCTGGTTTGTCCCATAATCACGCTATCTATAATCAGCTGCTCTTTGCATCCTCGACTATTTTTCCTGCATCCCTTCTGCTCTTCTGTGAGGATATTGTTGTCTGTTAGGTGTTGTTCTATTTTCTTCGAAATTGTGGCTGTGATGATCTTGTATAGGGTTGGAAGACAGGTGATAGGTCGGTAGTTTGACGGGTTTGTGGTGTCTGAGCTTTTGGGTTTAACGTATGTTATTCCTTGTGTGAGGAAAGTGGGAAATGTGTGTGGTTGTAGAATGGCTTTGTTGATTTTGTGTGTGAGTGCTTCGTGTGTGGTGGTAAACTGTTTGTACCAGAAGTTTTGTATATTGTCTATTCCAGGACATTTCCAGTTGTGTGTGTGTTTGATAGTTTCTGTAATTTCTTGTGTATTAAATGTGGTATTTTCTTGTTCTGTCACATGTTTATGTTTGTCTTATTCGGCTTTGATCCAGGGGGTGTTATTATTGTGTAGTTTGGGTTCTGACCAGATACTTTTCCAATAATCTGTGAGTTCTTGTTTGTTTGGTGGTTCAGTCACTGCTATCTGTTTGTTGTACATAGTTTTCCGGTAGAACTGTTTTTCGCTTCTTCGGAAGAGGTTGTTGGTGTCTTTCCTCTCATTTGATTCTTTGTATCTACGGAGTCTTGCGGCATATACAGATAGTTTTTGTTTCAAAGTATCGAGGATTTCTGGCAGTGTTCTGTTGGGAGACTTAGATTTGATCTTGTTTGCCCCCTGTGTGACACGTTTGGACGCGTTCCCGCTTATAAACTGGGTAAGATGTGTTCTAGATCTCTCCTGATGTTGTTGATTTTGTTTTCTATTCTTATTTGCCATTTGAATTTTGATTTTGTCCTGTTGGGGTTTCCTTGTCGTTGAGGGAGTTTTTGATTATTTTGTGTTAGAGTGGTGATTGCTGCTGCGTATATTATTGTGTGAATGTCTTCGATTGTGCTTAAGTCTGTTATATACTGAGGTACTATGTGCTTGTTTAGTGTGTTGAGGATTGGTTGCGTGCTCTGTCTGAAGATTAAACGAGGGATGGGATTTCTTGTTGTGGGGTCGGTGCCTGACCATCGAGCTAGATGTGACTCCATTTTTGCTTTAAGTGTTTGTATGAGAGGTGATTCGGGGTGATGTTGTGTGGATGTCGTTGAGGGTGGCGAGTGATTCATGTTGTTGTCTGTGATATGGTGTTGCGCGGTACTCGCAATATTATTTTGCGTTATGCTCCTCCTGGGTGGTGGGTATTGTTGTGTTCGACTGGGTGGTTGTGTGTGTGAGGCTGGTTCGGAATCTGCTTTATTGTTTCTATTGTTTGGTTGGTCTGTGTTCAGTTCAACAGCCACTGTGTCCTTGATGGTTTGCAATTCGAGAGGTGTGAGACGATTGTTCTTGGTAATAACTCTTTTTTGGTCTACTACTCTCTGTTCTGAAACAAGTAATTGCAGATGTGGATATTCGGTCAAGAAAAGTCTGTGCAGTTGCTGTCTGTAGCCCGATGTTATTGTTTCGAGTTTGGTGGCGGTGTAGTAACAGCGCATCACCGTCCTATTCATCTCATCCGTCCACTTTAACCGCTGTCTTGGTTTTCCAGCCTTGGTAGTTGCATGTTGTCCTTGCAATACATACGGGCCCTGGCCTGGATTTGGTGGTTGTGTTTGTCTCGTATCTACGTCGGTTGCGCTTGGGATTGATGTTGGTGGGTCCAAGCGGCGAGTGATTCTCTTCTCAGTGATTTCTTTGTCAGGTTTTGTGTTTTCATTACAGCAACGCATGGCGTGTTCGTTGATTCCTGTGGTGCAACTCATGCGCTGCTGTGATTTTCCCGCCTTGGTGGGTGTCGGCTTAGTCGCCAACACAACACTTTTGGCAGGTCCATTTTCGGTTGCCTGGTCTTCATCGTTTTGGTTGAGCTGCCATTTCCCGCGACGTCCTCGACCGTTACGTCGCTCGCCCGATGCTTCTTTTATTGATCTGTTGTTCTCTGGAATGTTTTCAGTGTTTTGTGGTGTCAAAAGCTCAAAGTGTCCCGACATTGGGTTGCCTGTTAGTAGAAGGTAAATGGTTTTGTTGTATTTTCCCGTGCTTATTATTGTTGGTCTGTCCGTAAAAGTTATTTTTGTATGTCTTGTTCTTCGTTGTTTTGAGAAGATATGAAAGTTGCTATTTTGTGTTTCCGAGAGGGCAAGTATCTCTAGGCTCGTTCCATAGGTGCCATTTTTCCGCATATAATTATAATAGTTATTGAAGTCTTTTATATCGTCGACTTCAATTAATGAAAATGTGTAAAGTTCCGACCAGTTTTGTTGTAAATATCTTAGAGCAACCTCTCGGAGTTTCTCATGATGGTTCTGGTGGCCATATAAGTGTAAGCTAACTGCACGGAAAAGGCAATTTCCATCACCTACAATGTCGGATCTGGTAAAACTATCGGGAGTAGTTTCGACTGAGGCGGTTGTTTGGTTCGTCTGTAGTTGTTGTTGTGGTGTTGCTATAGCTGTTTGTACGACAGGGGTCCGCCTCCGCAACACCCTTCCATTTTCATTATTATAATTATTATTCTTTAACATAGTATTCCCACGAGTTTATTATTATTATTATTATTATTATTATTATGTGTAGCTGACATGTTTTCTTCACACAATTCGTATATTCTTCTGTGAATGATTTTCAGAAATATTTTTAAAGGATGACTTATAAGGCTAATTGTCCGATATTTTCCATATTTTTTAGAGCCTGCATTTTTTAGGATCGTTATAAACTTTAACCAGCTTTCTGGTATTCTGCCTAAATGATTGATTTATTGCAATGCGCACATCATCGGTGGTAATACAGGGCCCAAACAAGTTTATTGAGCATTGTGGCTGATCTGGTTTTGCATCAGAAAATAACTCTGTATTATAGTCTTGCCATATTTTCAGTTTCTCTTCTTTATCGATAACAACGTTTCCTTGATAATCTATTAAACGTCTATTTGATTTCGTTCTCCGTTCACCCAGTGGCGTAGTTAGGGGGGGGGGGGGTGTCGGGGGTGGTCCGCACCGGGTGCCATCTGTTTGATGGTGACACCTGATAGTGAAAAAAAAAATAAGACGAAATTGTTTACACCATACACGAGATCATGTTTTTTTACAGTGTACACACTGTCTGTTGTTGTTATGTTGGTAGGTCCGTAGCTCTATGGCTCTTTCGGGTGGGGGATTCCCCTGAAATAGTCGTTGCTTGTTGCCTGTGTCATTTCTCATTTCTTTCGCGAATTGTGATTGACGTGAAGTGAATTGTTGTTATTTTAGAAGTGTTTTACAAAGGACTTAAAAAGATATCTTACCAAAACACAAGGTAAGTTCAATATTTTTTGTAATAAACGATAACGAATAAATGCAAAACCTGAAGACAGTTATTGCAGAATCGATCGATAACTGACTGAAAAAGATCAATTAAGCAACAAAATAAATTCGAAAAAAACTTTTAAATTATTTTATCAAATATTAGGAAATATATCCAAAATCTGGTTTGAGGGTTAATAAAAATAAAGATGGTATCTTTGATGGTATTTTTCAGTAGTACCTGTATAACCTGAAAAAGTATCTTGTAGTTACTAAATGTGATTTTGTTAGAGAGGCTGTTTTTGGCGGAAACAAATTCAATAACGATAATTAAAAATAAACACGATATTGATTCAGGTTGTAAAAGTATTCTATAATATACTGAATCTTTATTTTTAGTAATCTTCATACTAGATTTTTGATTTAAGTCTTAATTTTGAAAAAAAATATTTATTATAATTGGCGGCTGTCAAGAGACCACCCTCACGTATCTAGCGTAACGGTGATGTTGTATCTATTCGTTAACACAGTGTATTTATTATAAAATATGTGTCCTACAAATAATTTATGACATCGACCTGCTTACTAATTGAAAAAAAATTTTAGAGTGATGAGATTGTGGGAAACACTACAACAGAGTAATGTAAGCACCGAAATAATTAAAGCCTTATACCAAGACGCGAGAAGTAGTGTGAAAACCAAATATGGTATAACAACAGGGTTCCCGGTCACAAAGGGTCTCAAACAGGGCTGCTGTATATCCCCAACGCTATTTAAAATCTATTTGGAGAGTGCACTGAAGAACTGGAAAAGGAAATGCAGCAGTATGGGATTACCACTGGATGACGATACTACATTGTACACGCTATCATTCGCAGATGACCAGGTAGTGGTCGCTCAGGACATCGATGATATGGAATACATGACACGAAAACTTATGGATGAATATGAAAAATGGGACCTAGAAGTCAATATTAAAAAGACCGAGTACATGTGCGTCGGAGGACAACAGCAGGACTTGAAACTGGCCACAGGACACACCATCAAACACTGTGCCAGTTATAAGTATTTGGGAACGAGAATATCTAGGGACGGAACACTGGAAGAAGCAATATTCGAGAGGAATATCCAAGGAAGAAAAGCGATTGCAATGCTTAATAGTATACTATGGGACAAAAACATAACCATTGAAAATAAGAAGAGAATTTACAACTCAATAGTGAAAAGTATAATAACTTACAGCTCCCAGGTGTGGCCATTAAAGGAAAGAACAGAAAAAATGCTAAAAGCTACAGAAATGGATTTCTGGAGACGAGCAGCCAGAAAATCCAGAAAAGACCGCATACTAAATGACACGATAAGGCGAGCTTTAGAAATAAAGCACGATATAGTGGACGAAATCAGAACCCAACAGTTGGTATGGTACGGACATGTACAGAGAATGTCACAAGACCGACTGCCTAAAAAGATTTTAAATTGGAACCCTCATAGAAAAAGAAAGCGAAGAAGACCACGCCAAAGCTGGAATCAACAACGAAGTACTAGAGAGAGATCTGGAGGAGGAGGAATGGAGAAACCGGGAGGAGTGGAAATTAGGCACCGGAAGACGGAAGACGTTATAAAACCGATTGATATATATATATATATATATATATATATATATATATATATATATATATATATATATATATATATATATATTATTAGAGTACGTGTACCCAAAAAGAGAAATATGCCTCGGGGAGTTCATACATCTAAAAGAAAAAGTTGGTTTCAGCAGAGAAAAGCCTAACAGGCTAAAATGGATGTAGTTCAGAGCATGTCTGGATCCATCTTTAAATATGTTACAAAATCTGATGGCAGTCAAAGTTCATTACAAGAAATGGATTCCCGCGATGATGTAAAGAAAGATTCAGATAATATTAGCTCACCTTCAGGAAGCAACAGCGACAATACAGAATTAATGATGATAACACATGATGAAAACGAATCAAAAAAAAATACTGAAAATGACAGTGATAATACTAATAATGCTTCTACTATCGAAGACAGTATTTGCACGGATAAAACACTTCAGGACTTGACGGATGTCTCAGTATAACCGTTCCTGATAATGTTCGCAACGAGGTCATAAAAAAGGAAGTGAACATTTTCAAAACACAGAAGGATCGTTTTCTACTGTATCCAGACACGGATTAAAAATAAAATGGGATGTTGGCCACTTTTCAAAAGACTGGTTTTATAAGATGATGCCTAATGACGAAAAAATGCTCTCATGAATGGTTTATTCTAATAACCTATACTACTTCTGCTGGCGTTTATTTGCTGTCACCAATAGTACTAATACAAAGGCAAAATTTCTGATTTTAGAAATGATGGAAACTAAATCTCAAAATATCCAACCATGACTCTTCAAATGAACATCTGGGAAATTATGAAAAGTGGAAAAGTTTAGAAAAGAGGTTGAAATTTCATAAAACTATAAATAAAGCCTTGCAGTTAATAGACACTGAAAAACAGAAGTGGAAGCATCTTTTATCTTGATTATTGTATATAACTTTATTTCTGACTAAACAAGGCTCTTCAAACAAAGGTAATTTTTTAGAATTAGTCAACCTACTATCAAAGTATGATGTGGTGTTAAAAGAACACACCTTGAATTTGGAGCATGGTAAATCACCAAAAATAGCATATTTGTCGCCTGAAATACAAAATGAGTTCATAAATGTTTTAGCGAACCACGTTCTTTTGCCATACCCAACTCTCACTTTTATGCATCAATGTGCCTGGGATTTTAGAGCTGATTTTAACTATATTTGGGACGCTAAATCTATACATACAATCCGTTTTTCTCTATCAGCTCTACTTTTTTAGATACATCAACTTATCTACCAATGTGGTTTTTATTCAGTATATTCATTTATGAGAGTTCTAAAATTATTATATATTCATTAATGTAGGTACAATGGTTTTATTGTCAGTCTGTAATTGAGTAAATTCCAGGTAAATCTATAAATAGTGGAACCATTGCCTATCAGGTACCTGAACTGACCCTTTTAATCACCTAACTCGGGTAAGTCTCGTCAGTTTGTGCGTTCTTACTAATGAGAGTAGATCGAATTCGGCGTGTTATTTTATGTTAAAAAAAGAGTGTTTTTGTGTTATTGAACAGAATTAAAATGAGTTCAGGTTCCAGTTCAAGAAGAAGTTGTGTAAATCAACCTGATGTGTTTTGCTATATATGCGGAGAATACATGTTTCAACAAAACAGACAAACTATTACTGACTTTGTAAAGCGAGCGTATCTTGGATACTTTGGAGTTAAGCTTGGTGATCAGGACAAAACGTGGGCCCCGCATCTCGTATGTAAAACTTGTATAGAGCATTTACGGCAATGGACTACCGGGAAAAGAAAAGTCTAAAATTCGGCGTACCAATGGTTTGGAGAGAACCAAAAAACCACTTCAATGATTGTTATTTCTGTTTAGTAAATACTAATGGAATCAATCGAAATAACCGCAGTAAGTGGACTTATCCCAATTTAGACTCGGCCCTATCCCGCACTCAGATGAAATACCGATTCCAACATTTCATCAGCTACCACATATCTCTGATGACGAATATTTTCCCTCTGATCGCTCTTCTGATGCTAATAAAAGTTCTGATGCTAATAAAACTAACAGTGACTATGAGGGGACGTTATCAGTTCCTCAACGCTTCAATCGAAATGAATTAAATGATCTCACCAGGGATCTCAATTTATCGAAAAAAGCTTCTGAAGTACTGGCTTCTAGGTTGAACGACAAAAATTTACTGGAACAAGGAACCAAAATTACCTTTTACCGTACAAGAGAAAAAGATCTGCTACCATTCTTTTCTCAAGAAGACAATCTTGTATTTTGTCACGAAATTAGGGGACTCATGAAAGAAATGGGACTTTCTGAATATATTCCAGATGATTGGCGCCTATTTATTGACAGTTCAAAGCGAAGTTTAAAATGTGTCCTTCTACATAATGGGAATAAATATGGTTCAATACCACTAGCTCACTCAACGAAACTGAAAGAAGAATATAATACCATAGCTTTGGTCTTGCAGAAGATAAAGAATTACGAACATCAATGGATGATTTGTGTAGACTTAAAAATGGTAAACTTTCTTCTTGGGCAGCAAAGTGGTTACACGAAATATCCGTGTTTCTTGTGCCTCTGGGATAGTAGGGACAAAACACACCACTGGGTTAGAAAAGATTGGCCTCAGAGAGAAAACATGGACTTTGGGGAAAATAATGTCATTAACGACGCTTTGGTTGAAAGAGAAAAAATCATACTTCCTCCGTTACATATAAAGTTGGGCTTAATGAAGCAATTTGTAAAGGCTCTTGATAAGAATGGGTCTTGTTTTGCATATATAGGGGTAAAAATGCATCAGTTGAGCACAGAAAAACTCAAAGCAGGGATATTTGTCGGCCCACAAATAAGACAATTAATTAAGGATCCTGCCTTCATAAATTCAATTAATCAAGTTGAACGAGAAGCTTGGACATCATTTGTTGCAGTTGTAGAAAATTTTCTAGGCAAACATAAAGCTCAAAACTATGTTGAAATGGTTAACAAGATGCTTAATAGTTTCAAATCCTTAGGGTGCAATATGAGTATTAAAATACACTATTTACACAGCCACTTAGACCGTTTTCCAGAAAATTTAGGAGACATGAGTGAGGAACAAGGTGAAAGATTTCACCAAGATATTAAAGTTATGGAGGACCGCTACCAAGGAAGATGGGACATGCACATGATGTCAGATTACTGCTGGAGTTTAAAAAGGGACTGTTTAAAAAAAACATTCAAGAATGTCGCGGAAAAGAAGCTTTCCAAGTGTTGAGTGACTATTTCATTTCTTCAATGTTTTTTTTTGTTTGTAAGTACGACATAATATTGTATTTTGTATAACTAAAATAAAAATTTCGTATCTACTTTTGTTTACTACACTTACGGATTTGAGTTACAATAATGTAACTTATATTTCTCTAAAATTGTATATCTTAAAAATTTGAGCTCCTAGGTACAAATGAATACGTTATTTGAATTCAGGACATCAAATTGATATGGAATCAGCTCAAAAAACCTCGACACCAAAACAGCTGTTCCCCTGTGTAATTGATTATATTATTATCATAATATTGTAACTTAATTATAAAAGACTCTCATTTATAATAATTAAATAAAAACATACTTTACGTTTATGGAATTTTTATTAATTTTAACAGTTTTCATTATTGGGGTGACACCTAAATATCCGTACCAGGTGTCACCCATGCTAGCTACGCCACTGCGTTCACCTGTTAAGTTTTTGATTTTTCGATAGATATTAAAGATATCATACTTTCCCTGCAACTCCTATATCTCTTTATATCTTTCACCATTCCACATATCTATAGCTGTTCGAATTTCTTTCTATTACTCAGTATATATCACCACTACACCAAACACTTTATTTTTGCACTCGACGCGCGTTTCGCTAACCATGTTAGCTTCATCAGGAGCGATGATTGACTAAAGCTAAACTACAAATCTACCCTATTTATACTTAGCCTAACCCTTGACTTACTCAAGCGGAACTAATGACATAGGCAAGGCCATCAATTCCGGTCAAGTAACCAGTAGAGGGGACTATAAGGAATACGCCCTCTGTCTTTATTTAAACTACTTTTACATTTTATGATTTCCATACTTTCGTATGCGTTTAACAATCTCCTATCAGATACATTTTTTATCAATCTTAGATTATCTAATGTTACAGTATGATCAGCTTCAAGGGCATGTTCGGCAATGCTAGACTTTTCTGTTCTATTGTATTTTAAGTGTGCTAAATGTTCTTTAAATCGTGTTTTAATTGACCTTTTAGTTTGCCCAACATACTTTTTGTCACAATCATTACAACTAATTTCATAAATTCCACTTTTCTCAGAATTAGGAATCTTATCTTTGGGATTTCCTAAGATATTCCTCAGATTATCTGATGACTTATAGACTAAGGTGAGGCCTACCTTATTAAATATCTTATTGAGTCCCTTGCTATATTTCGGATTATATGGTATGGAGACATACTTGGTGTTATTTTCTTCGCGTGTAAAAAAGGTGGAATTCTGAATATTAAACCTAAACTTATGTCTATTTATTAGCTTATTTACTAAGTCGTCGTCATAACCATTAACTCTAGTTATATTTCTAATACGATTCCTTTCTTTATTAAAGTTTACTCTATTCAGAGGGAAAGTGATTAAACGATGAACTAAAAAATGTAATGAGGCTAATTTATGTTGTTTGCAATGAAATGAATCATTAGGAATATATCTATCTGTTACTGTGTCCTTCCTATAGATATCAAATTCTAATCTATTATTATTTTTAATAATTAAAATATCTAGAAAAGGCAATTGTCCTTTGTTCTCAACTTCGTAAGTGAATTTAATGGAATCATACCGGCTATTTAATTTAGAAACAAAATCATCAATATTTGCTTTATTTGTATCAAAAATCGCGAAAATATCATCCACATACCTATACCATACCCTTGGGAAATATTCGAATTCTTGACTGGCTTCGATTTCAAACTTACTCATGAATAAATTGGCTATGAAAGGTGATAAGCAATTACCCATAGCTGTTCCTTCTTTCTGAACATAAAATTGATTGTTATATTGGAAATAATTTTGTTCCATACAAAGTTTAGATAATGTTAAGTATTCACGAATAATTTCGTCTTCAAAGTCATTCATTCTAAGTAATTCTTCGAGATATTGTAAAGTTTGTGGAATTGGCACACTTGGGAACAAAGAACTAACATCAAAAGAAATTAAGACTTCACCTTCATTAAGAACTAGATTTTTTGTTTTATTAATGAATTCTAACGAATTCTTCACTGCGAAAGTATTTAATGGTAACTTCTCAAGTTCGTTCTTTTGATAACCATTTGGATATTAAATATGTGGGTGATCCGACCGATGAAACAATGGGTCGCATTGCTTTTCCAGGTTTGTGAATTTTGGGTAAGCAATACAATTTTGGTATGGTCGGATTACTCACATTTAATTTAAATTTTAGCGAGTCGGAGACAAGGTTCTTACATTTTTTTAAAGAATTTTTAACCTCTGGTATCATTCTCGATAATGGATTTCTTGTTACCTTTTCATAAGGGCCAGATTCGATAAGATTATCTACGCGTTCAAAATAATCTTTCTTATCCAATATAACAACCTTATTTCCTTTATCCGCTTTTAAGTAGAAGACATCTTTCTTTTTCAATCCTTTAACTACTTTTATGTTTTTTCGTGAATTAGAATTTGTGTTGTTAACCATGTTTTTCGATATTTGATTGCGGCATGCTTCCCTAACAAATGATTTACTATTTTCTGGAAGTGTACTAATGGAACTTTCAATATGAGCAACTATTTCTGATAAATTATCTGTAGGAGGGGGTACTGCAAAATCAAGACCTTTGTTTAAGATGTGAATTTCATTTCGTGTAAAGGATTGAGATGAATGATTTTCTACAATGTTTACGAGTTCCTGAGAGAATTTCTTTTTATATTGAATATCAATAACTAAAAACATTTTCCTCTGGAACTCTCACCATACTTCATATTCAATATTGTTTAATCCTGAAGTAAGTTTTTTGAATATGCTGTATAATTCTACTTCTAACATACTACGTTTTGTGTACAAATTCTTGATTTCTAAGTCAAGCCATTTTTGTTTAGCAAATAATGAAACTTTTTCTGAAATGTTTGATTTTGGTAAATTAACCTTAATAAAATTAGGAAAAACTTTAAATTTCTTGCAAGACTTTAAAAACCAAATATCTTTTTTACACGCGAAGAAAATAACACCAAGTATGTCTCCATACCATATAATCCGAAATATAGCAAGGGACTCAATAAGGTATTTAATAAGGTAGGCCTCACCTTAGTCTATAAGTCAACAGATAATCTGAGGAATATCTTAGGAAATCCCAAAGATAAGATTCCTAATTGTGAGAAAAGTGGAATTTATGAAATTAGTTGTAATGATTGTGACAAAAAGTATGTTGGGCAAACTAAAAGGTCAATTAAAACACGATTTAAAGAACATTTAGCACACTTAAAATACAATAGAACAGAAAAGTCTAGCATTGCCGAACATGCCCTTGAAGCTGATCATACTGTAACATTAGATAATCTAAGATTGATAAAAAATGTATCTGATAGGAGATTGTTAAACGCATACGAAAGTATGGAAATCATAAAATGTAAAAGTAGTTTAAATAAAGACAGAGGGCCTATTCCTTATAGTCCCCTCTACTGGTTACTTGACCGGAATTGATGGCCTTGCCTATGTCATTAGTTCCGCCTGAGTAATTCAAGGGTTAGGCTAAGTATAAATAGGGTAGATTTGTAGTTTAGCTTTAGTCAATCATCGCTCCTGATGAAGCTAACATGGTTAGCGAAACGCGCGTCGAGTGCAAAAATAAAGTGTTTGGTGTAGTGGTGATATATACTGAGTAGTATCATTGTGCCAAAGATTCCACATTCCCAACTTAGTTTCTTTCTATATTTGTGTGTGTAGTCCACTATATTCTCTTTTGTTACCTCTGTTTTTATGTAACCGTCTTTCCTCCATTAGTCTTAGAATGTCATCTTTTATGTGTTTGTTCCATAGTTAGATACTTATTCTTTAGCCCCCTTATTTTCTGTTTCAGATTCTATGTCTTTGTTTAGATCTGTGTCTCGGAGTTCTTTATTAAGATCTTTTGGTAATTAAGTTTGTTACATATTTGTCTTTAAGTTGTCGCGTATCGTATATGTTTTTCTGTTTTCTTTTAACTTTTCCAAGTCTATTATGGATGGAATAAGCTAATGATGATGATGATAATGATGAAATAAAATAGCTAGATTTTTTTTAAAAAATGTGTATATTTACAAAAATATTTTACACAAGATAGTCGGTTGACTTTTTTAAACAGATCATATTGTTATACAATAATTTTTGCTCGTTTAAAAAATAATACTGATCATTAATACCAATAGAAATTAATCTAATAACGAAAATAAATATCATAAATATACGTTTAAAAATATTTTGATAATATCAAAGACACAATATAAAAATAATTTTCTTCGCGAAATTATGTTATATTTTTGCTAATTCGTTATTAGTTTAATGTCTGGAATATTCTTTTTTTAAAAACTAAAAACACATACAAAAATAAATTATTGTATTGCAACATAAAGTTTCCGGATAGAAGTTTAAAAAAAAATAATAAAAAAAAAGTTTAAATCACATTTTTAAAACGGCTTGGAAATACACAAATGATTCCTGGTTATTTACAAAAATAAAATATAAATAAATAAATAAATTACTAAAAAAAAAACTAATAATATATCACAAAATATAATACAGGGTTGCACTAAAAAAAAGGGGCAAATTTATAAAATAAGTGATGTTTAATATATTTTTTTCTTTGGTTTGTGTAGTCTTCTTTATTTTTAGAACTTTATAGAGAAACACCATTATAAAAAGGATGTAAAAAATAATAGGCACAGATATTATAAAAATACATGTATTTCTATATGTTTTAGATTAACGAAGTCTAGCTTTATTAATCTGAAAAATATAAAATTTTTAGTCGTACATTTTTAATAATTGGAGGGGCTTTCCAATATACAACAGTATTAGATAAAAAAATCTCTACAAATACAATTTTTAAGTAAGGTTAATTCATTTTTAATTTTCAAAAGGTTGTTTATCATCATCGATCTCAAAGAAACACACATATTATTTACAGCACTTATTTTTAAATTTTTACAATACGCAAGAGAGCTTATATACTAGAATAAATTAAATACAAAATAATACTAAATTTTAAGGCACCAATAGACCAGAAGTTTACTAATTTATATTTTATTAAATTTCGATGAGAATATATACGGTATGGCTCGATTTTCAATGGCGTATTCGCATCAGATATACATCGTGGTAATAAGTAGTCAAATTAGTGATAAAAAACTTTTTCAGAAGAGAAACAACACGTTACTTTATATAGTAATGCCTAAAATGGAATAATTTACTCACTAATGCTCAAAACAAATCGTTTAAATTTTGAATCGTAATATGTATAAGCTTGATAAAACACAAAAACTATTTGGCGGCTCAAAGATTGTTACACACTGTATATATGTATTTAAAAATACCTCTGGTCTACATCTTATTATTATTATTATTATTATATAAAGCTTTTTTTTTACTGGAATGGAGTGAATTTACACATTCTTCACAACAAAAACTACCATATTGCGCATGGTCATACAATCATACTGTATCCTAATAATCTTAAAAAAAAAACAAATACTTTATTAAAAAGTCTTGTTATTCCGGAGAACCGTGAGCTGCTTCCTGTACATGCACCAAAAAATATACAGGACGCGTCGAAAGTATCAATTTTACTCGAATTTATGCCAATCGGACTTTCAAAATTTTGAAAATATGCAAAATATAAATATTTTAGCATATTTTAAATTTTAAAAGCGTGAGATGGCCCCACACCCAATCTCGCTAAATGCACAATAATAAATATTTAATAAATAAATTAAGTATATGAAATATCACAGTCAAAAAAATAAAAAAAGGAAAAAAATAGCTACAAATGTACAGTACCAAAAATTTAAAATACAGTCATTACATCCATTTTTTTTAATAGAAGAGTGAGGTTAGCTATCTTTTCATAGCCCCGTCGCTTCGAAATCGTTTGAATAAAAATGGATCTTTTTCTAAATTCTATACATAAAAAACTATTTGAAAATAAGGAATTTTTCTTGAAAAAGCGGCTGAAACCATTTCTAAAACACCAAAAATTGATAATATACAGTAGTGAAACATATCAAGAACAATTTAAAATAATGTTAAATGAAAGCAAATATTAAAACTAGTAAAAGTGGAAGAAATCAATGCTAAAAAATAATGAAATGATAAAAAAATAACACCAAAACACAAAAAATGCAAAGAAAACGCTTAAAAAACTTTTATGTATAGTATGTGACAAAATTATTTTGTTCTCTGTCTGTTTTTCTTCAGACAAAGCAAGAAAAATTCCTTTTTTTAATTGGAGATCTCCATATATACACTAAAATAAATAAAATTAAGTTATTTTCACCTACAAAATCACTAAAAAAAAAATTAACTACTAGTCCGTTTTTTGGCGTCTTTCCTCGCCTTATTCTCACTTCTACTATTCTTTTTCTTCCTCTTCAAGATTTTCTTTCCTTGTTTGAAGAACCTTCGCAGTTTTTTGAAAAATTGCATATCGAGCATTTGCACTCGGCTCAGATCGGCCTGTTTCGGTAGACATTTGGTTTTCATTTGTGGTTTATTCTGGAGGAATATATGCGGGACGTTAGATTCCTTTAAAATGGTTTCGTTAAATTCGCAAATTGTCAGTCTTAAGGCATCTTCGGTTTTTTCGTAAATGATTCTTCGTTTTTCTAGGTTAAATTGGGTGTTAGTCTTAATGGGCATGTTCTTGAGTTTGTCGAGGAACCCAGCAATTTCGATCATTGATTGGTAAAAGCCTTGGTGGGCCTGGAATAAAAGAAAATCGTTATGGTACCTTCGCAAAGCAAAATAAAAACGTAAAACAGAAAAACAAATAGATGCTTATACTGCACTCTGTCGGCGACTTAATAAGTCTATTCAAGCAGAGCGGCACAACACGGCTGGCACTTATTGCAGAAACACACCTTTCTCGAGCTTACTGCTCGAAGGCATAGATGGCAGCATTGGTATAACAACTAAAGACGAAAAGAAAAGAATCGCATTTTTAGAAGTTACCAAAAGTGTTCTTCGTATTTGCTGAACCATTCCAAGACGCGTTTCGCCATATCACGGCTCATCAGCTGGGCTCTCGTATTTGCTGAACCTAGTAACTTCTAAAAATGCGATTCTTTTCGTTTCGTCTTTAGTTTTTATACCAATGCTGCCGTAAAACAAAATACTACTCGATAGGCAAAAATATTCTACATTTTGCCTACTTGTTAGCTAGTTGAAGGATTTTTTCTCTATAAAAAGATGTTGGTTTCAAATGAATAGATTCAGTTATGCTGTTTGTGACGACCTTCGATGAAACGAAGAGCGTGAGGAGGAACTTTCCATCCCAAAGACAATATAAAATTCTGCGACATCTTTGACGTTTGTAACCTTAATGTGTTTCTTAATTTTATTGACATGAGAGTTTTTAGTCAAATTTATTTTTCAAAAGACTTTAAAGGGGGGACAATAAGATAAGACAACTATTATTGAGCTTTTTCTTTATTTTCTTCTTACCAAAATAGGCTAAGGTTAGTTGTATTTCATTGGTGTCCATAATGGGATGATAGGTAAATAAATGTAAGTATTTGATCATCTGTTAAAAGCATGACATAATTTAAAATCGCCTAAAGAGGGATTAAAAAGGACGTCACTAGGTAGAAGTATAAAAGAGGACCACGTAAATTTGGAAATGAAAGTATTCAAAAAACAATTTCAATAACAATTTTTAAGGAAGAATTTTCTTCTGGAAACGAGGCTGGAGGAAGATATATAAGCGGATGAATAAGGGATTATTTACTTAATATACATAAATAAATAAATACTTACGCTAGTTAAATTTGGTGCATTTTCTATTGGTTCTATTAGTTTGTTTAGTCTTGGGCAGTTGCCGTTAACTTTTTTAAGATCCTGTAAAAAAGAAAAACATTTAGTAAACATAATCAAACCGAATGAAGCGGCAATATTGGTCGATTTTTTGAAAGAAAATATGGGCTTCGTGTGAGAGAGTGAAGAGATAAATTCAAAGGATTAATTAATTCAGTAATAGTTAATATCGTCAAAGTCGTAAAAATTCTCTTTTTATTGGAAATCAATTACCTAAAATCGACATAATATGCACAAATAAATTTAAACTCTAAAAGGAATTACTTTGAAACAAGAATTTCACTATAGGATCAAATATAAACGATTTTTTTTTTAATCTTTTTATTTACTATAACAAATAAACTAAGTACGTGTTGTCGTCATCAAATCGTTGACCTCCCAACGTTTTGTTCAGTGATCCAAAGAGATGAAGATCGCATTGCGATAGATCAAGGCTGTAGGGAGGGTGATTAAGTATTGTCCAACTTATTTTTTCCAATTTTTCGCGAGTGAGAGTTGCAGTGTGGGGTCGAGCGTTGTCATGGAGAAAAATCAGGTCTCTTATCGGTTAGTCACGTCTTTTGCGGCGATAAACAAGTTTAACCTTATCCAAAAGGTGCAGATGCGATGTTCGTGCAAAAAATCAATGTACAAAAGGCCACGTTCGTGGACGACGATCATGGCTCCCATTTTCGATCTTTTCACGGCCTCCCATGACCTTCTTATGCCAGACGAATGCACGAGGCCTTAACAGTGTTTGATTCTCAAACTGCGTCGTCAATTTCCGCAGAATTTCGATCAGTTTCACGCTTTCATGAGTGAGAAATTTAATAATAACGCGTTGCGCAATCGAAGGATGCACGTCTCCCTCCGACATCGTGAGCTGTACTACTGAATGCACCTGGTGAGGCCAACCGATCATTCTCCCCACTCCTAACAAACCCAACTAACATTGCTAAAAACGGCGACCCGCTCCGAACGATACTAAGCGCAGCGTACAGAATGTCTCGTTTATATTTGATCCACCCTCGTAATTTAAACAAGTGTTTCAAACAACATGACAGCATTAAATAGAAACACATCCGTTCTTAGCTGAACCATTTTGAAATGTATCAAAATAATAAGTGTTTGTTTGAAAGCATCATTTATTAGTGTTCCGTACGGAACACTTATAAGATCACTTCGGTGTCTGTCTGTCTGTCTGTCTGTCTGTCACACCCGATTTTCTCCGAAACTATTTGTCATAGAAAGTTGAAATTTGGTAATAATATAGGAATTGATGGCCTCATCAGAGACATGTAGTTTTGAGAGTTAAATTTTGACTTAAGGGGTTAGTTTTGGGGGGTGAAATCGGAAGTGAAAAAAAAATTTTTTTACTAGGTCATCGAGTGTGGTGTCAAATGAAAGCTTGTGAAAACACGAGTCAAAAATATATATATAATGTAATACTTGCGCGCACTTTTCTTTGTATTATTTTTAAAAAATCGCGAAAAATCGCTGTCCCCGCCTTATCTCGAAAAGTACTTATCAAAAATTTTGAAAAAATTTCTGGAATATTCTCCACGGGATGTAGATTGAACGAAAATTATCACGAGTGCATTACCTTTATTAATTTATCTGGTATTTAAAAAAACAACAAAAATTTCAGCAAAGATTGGAAACAAACTTTGTTGAAAACTCACTTGGGGTGTGTTTTGTGAAGCCACTGATCATTTTATACCTCTGTAACAAAATTTTTTATTTTAAAAGCAATCAACGTACGGAACACTAATTGCGCAAGTTCAACTTGCACTTGACCGGTTTTTCTTTCAACATAATCTTCCCGCACAAATCCCTCTACCGTGTTCTCGTCATCAAATCGTTGGCCTCCCAGCGCTTCATTGCGTGGTCCAAAGAGATGAAAATCGCAGGGCGATAGGTCAAGGCTGTAGGGAGGGTGATCAAGTGTTGTCCAACTCATTTTCTCCAATTTCTGGCGAGTGAGAGTTGTGGTGTGGGATCGAGCGTTGCCATGAAGAAGAATTACGTCTCTTATCGGTTGGTCACGTTTTTTGAGGCGATAAGCAAGTTTAACCTCATCTAAAAGGTTGAATTAGTTGTATGTGCGACGTTCGTGCAAAAAATCAATGTACAAAACGCCACGTCCGTGGATGACGATCATGGCTCCCATTTTCGACCCCTTCACGGTCTAACATGAACTCGTTATGCCAGGCGAACGCACGAGGCCTTAACAGTGTTTGATTCCCAAATTGCGTCGTCAATTTCCGCAGAATTTCGGTCGGTTTTGCGCTTTCACGAGTGAGAATCTTATATAACGCGTTGCGCAATCGAAGGATGCATATTTCACTCCGACATCGTGAGCTGTACTAACATTGCTAAAAACGGCGGCCAGCTCCGAAAGATACTTAACGCACCGTACAGAATGTCTCGTTTATATTTGATCCACCCTCGTAATTTAAATAAGTGTTTCAAACATCATGACGGCATTTGATAGAAACACATCTGTTCTTAGCTGAACCATTTTGAAATGTATCAAAATAATAAGTGTTTGATTGAAAGCATAATTTATTATTGTTAAATGCGCATCCCTTACCTTAGGATATAGAGCTTTGAGTTCCTTAAACATGTCTTTATTAAGCGAGTTAATAAAGGAGTTAAGTTCCTTGTCAGCAGCACTTCTGGTATGACGTAGAACAGATGGATGACTTGAACACGGGTTGGTCCAAAGGTCGTGGCCGCTTGAGGGAGCAGCTTGAGTCGTTCCCAAAGTCAATAAGACAATGGAGATAATTTTCGCGCAGGTAGCTGAAACAAACAGAGAAAATCATTAAATAAGTGAAATAATTAGCATTTTTAAGGTTTAAGTTGGAGAAATTTAAATTGAGAGATATTTAGAGTTAAATACAGAGCTCTTTGAGTGGCGTTACTTAAAGTTTCATCGTGTAAAGTGCAGCAGTCAAAGAAAATCATAATGATAAAAAAAAGTTGGAAAATGGTAGAAGATTCTTTTACTTTCTTTGCGTAAGAAATGTAGATCGATAAATCTAGTATATTTTCAACAGTATTGGTGCAAACCAACTATTTTTTATTATTATATTACTATATTCATTTGCCCTTTACCTACGCCTATGAGTTTAATATAAAGCCATAGTTTAACAATAACCAATTCTCAATAACTATGTGCACCTGAACTAACAGCTTAGTAAAATAACTACTTTCAACAATTAATTATTTTCTTTGTAAACTTCTTGATGGCGCCAAGAAGTCGCCAAACTCTGTAATCATTAGGATGATAGGTAAATATTTTTAGTACGTCTATGGTAAATTTTAGAGAGCAAATGTATAAAATAATAGGCAGTCAGCTAGAGAAGACATTATTATTATTCTTAGTTAATTAACAAAAGACATAAAAGGCATAATTATTAACAACAACAGCAAGTATTAAATATTGTTCTTACAAGCATCGATATTATTATATTCATACCAAGCTGATAAGATTATAAAATTTACCTAATGAAAAGTTAGAAGTTTTATTACATGTTATTTTTGATCCACTTACAAACCAGTAAAGAAACGGTCGGTTACAGCAGTATTATGAAAATTATTCCTACTTCTTGGTTACAATAACGAGCAAATTTTAAGTAAAAATATTTATAGTTAATTATATAAGAGGCTAAACGGGTGGGGGAGGAGATTAGAGAGGTGGCTTCGAATATATTGTATTATACGTCGTTTTCAGCGATTCACATAAATATATCCAAAATTTATGTGGACTTTTGATACTACATGTGATTTTTAAGATATAATGAATGACATTGGTGTAAAAATATTCATTTTACCACCTGAGGGTAGGCTCAGCTTTTTTGCACCTAAATGCGATCCCCGAGATTAACACCGGCTTCAAAGAAAGTCCAAAGGATGCAATAAGGTACGAGCTGGTTGAATCAATGTTGTCAGATTTCTAAAATTTCAAATATTCAATGACACACTAACTTTTGCATATTTTTGAAGTAAATAACGTTACATGGTATTTATAAGAAGCAGCTGAATACTTTCGAAATTTGTACTTTAATAAGTTATATGTTACCACATATAATTTGGTATTAAAGTTAACAAATACATTGGCAACAGAGATACGTATCCGCAGCTCGGTTTTACCAGCAGAACAGGTGCGATCATTTAAGTTTTTAGTGGCGCTGCGCGAACGCGGGATAAGGTAATTTTTTTCCCGACGACAAGGCTGGAAATCTATCCAGTGCTTTCTACTTGTCCTTACCGCACTCATTGAAGGGCATGATTACAAAATATTTTTTTTAGCCTGTAGTATTTAAGAGTGTTGTTATATTAAGATATTTATATAAGAAGAGCTGCTATTATTTTGATCAGGAAACGCCTATACTGATTTATCAGTATAATTATGTTCGTCACTAGAAACTTCTGTGATGCTCCAGCGTATTTCCTGTTGCTACCAAGGATGGTGTTGATTTATATTCGCTGGCAGCTTATGGGGCCCTATGAGGAATTGTTGTGTTAAACAGAAGTTAACTGATTACCATTATTATTGCTACTATAAATACAGAATTACTCATGACGTCTATGAAATTATATTTGGATTAATTAGAGGACATACGTGGAAAGTTGGGCTCGGGATGCCATGAAGGCTTAATCCGTACCTGTAATTTTTTTTTTGAAAATCTTGCATATAGAACACACCTTACATAACACACATTTTTTGTATTTATTAGAATAGTAAAGATAGATTTATTTGTTTATACACCAATTATCACCTCGGAAATTTTCTATAATTTTATTATTTCATACAAATTTCTCAGAATAAAAAGGTAAAGAGATATATTTCCACTAAATGAAAGGGGAATCACAAATTTTATTATATTTATGTGCAATGTACACACGCATATATCGGTTGTATTTTGTCGTGTATAGCCAATGGGGAAGGTCATAGTTTGTATTAACATATATATAAAATACCGTTTTCTGAGTGATAACGTCATGCTGATATTTGTAATAACCTAATAAAATGAAGTTCGGAAAAAAATTTAAAATGAAAATCGAACTCACTCAAAAAATGTGCCAGCATGCCAACAGAGAATATGTTTCTCAATTGCTCTAACTTGCTAGCGATTAGGAGACTTCCACGCAGGTCATATACAGGGCACATAAAAAAAAGATTTTTCTAGAGAATATAAAGTTTTAATGGATTTTTAAAACCGCTCTTATCGGCATTATATTTCAAGATTTTAACGACAGAAATTGAGATAATGGATAGTAGAAGTAGTACAATTCATTTACTTTCCTCTGGCACTATATTAAGTGCATTAAAAATGATCGAATATTAATACGGTATTAACGTTTTTGGCTTGAGATTAATTATCTATTAGTCATAACGATCTCGATGACGTGAGCTAATAGCGTGTTTTCACTTGAAAAATTTAGTTCCTATGGTATTGTATTATATGTTTATATAAACATTGAAGTGGTAACAGAGACACCCAAAAATATTTCTTATATTTGATAATAAAGTAGTTTGAAAAGCTGGTTATGAGCTACGAGTACGTCACACATAAGTACTGAGACCCATATGAGTACGAAGGTTATAAGAAGAACTTACAGGGTAAAAAAATATAATAATAAATAATATTTAAAGCATCTACATAGTACTTAGAGCAAAATCGCGAACTCAGGTTATTTTAATAATAATATTATAATTAACTACCAAATTAGTAGTACCCTTTTAACACATTGTTATAGTAACCATTACGCCACCAGTTTGTAATTTTATATAAACACCGATCTGTAATTAAACTGCAATGAATTTTATTGATATTTTAATGATTAAGAAAGGACAGCAATTCTATTATGTTACGAATAAAGCAAATTGATTTTAAAAGTTTGTACCAATAACAAAAGTTAGTTAGTAAATAAACTGACATTTTTATACGTAGTACCAGTAGTTCATCAAATATTGTGTTGACGTTTACAAGTGATAATGGTTTTTACCGCTCGATTTCATTTCTAAGTTAAATTCAAAGTGGTATTAATTTGATAGCTGTTTCATATTATAAATGCAGCAATAAACCGAAGAAATTTTAAAAGAGATATAATAAAATAACTGATGAAGGCAGAAAAGAAGGGTTTTATAGTTTTAATCTCCATAACAATCAGAACGATTTAAATTTAGCTACTTATCGGTTAGTATAGGTTAAAATTGAGTCATCGGTGATAATCGTAACAAGTAAATGAAGCACTTCCATTTTAATTTCTAAGGTATTAATGCCAAATTATTGAAATTAGGTAATGAACAACAAATTATTAAAATTTAGGGCACTATTCTTAATATGTTTTACCAATACTTGTATTAATATATTTAATAAACAGAAATTGAATATTTGTATACTAAATAAATTATAATATTAATAATAATAAATTACTATCATTATTAGTCAAAAAACATTACAATGAACTTGTAAAAAATAAGTATTCAAATTTGAAAATAAAGCTTACCCATCACTTTTCATAGTCCAAATAACATAAAACCAAAAAAAAATTAACTCATATTTAGATAAAAATCACTTAAAATTTGACAAAAAAAAAAGTAAACAATCACTTCGAGGTACCACTAAATTATCTCGTTACTACCGCAAAAATTAAAATAGAATGTAGTACTATTGTCCGATACATAACTAAATGGTGTAATGATTTATCTCGCACAAAGTTCACGATATGCGCGATGAATATCTACTATTCGAGTAGTACCATTCGCGAATTTGTTCAAGACCCGACTGACTCAAATCGTACCTTACTACCTTGGTCAAGGGAGGCTAAGGCGATAACAATTGACAGTGTGCCCAGCCTCCCAACGGGGAGTTGCTGCTATTCACTTGTTTTCGGACGTTAGGCACTTGTTCTGCGGTACCTTCGCGCATCGTACTTCTTTTGTTATCGAGTGGCAATTGTTTTCGGTTGGCCGGACGATGGCAGTGCGATTTTTTCCAATATGTGGGTGGCGTTTAAAGGGGGTGGGTGGGGGGTGAGGGTGTTAATGGTGAATAGGTGTGAAGGTAGATGGTAGGGGCGTGGGAAAGTTGATTTTTACGAAATATTTCGGGTTTTATGAATGAATGTTGAGTTGATTGAGTGTTGGTAATGTTGAAAATTGATTGTACGTCAACTTGATGGTTTGAATTTTTTTGTTTGCTGTAGTCCTTGTAAATTTTTGCAAGCAAATACGTTACTTCATTTGCTGAGAGAGGGAAGTGTGGTATTTGCAAAAAAATCACTCTCTGAGATTTTTGCATATATTCACGTTTTGGGTCGCGTAGTTCACGAAAAATCTAGAATCCCATTTCCATCAGTGCTTTACACTGTTGGCACGATAACTCTTGAACGAATTGACATATCGATGCGAAATTTGGTACCCATATGGTACTTGAAGTAGAAATAAAATATGTGGTTATTATATGGCGATATCCCTTTGGGGTGAAGTGGTGAAAAGCGGAACTATATAAAAAATTTTGTAGAGTTCCAATGAGAATTCTTTCAGATTTTTGTGTGGAGATCATAAACAAACATTAAGTACCATTATTTATAGTCAAACATATAAGGGATTAAATAGGCTGAGAAGGAGGCTCGAGGGGTAGATTTGAATATATCGTTTTGTGTGTAATTTTATATTGTATGCATATTTATACCGGGTATTCAACAAGCTGGGTTTTATGAGTGTTTTTGCTCTAAATTTTGGCACTCGCGTGATCATTTCATAAGGATTTTAAGTTTACTTTTTTACTAGAACTTAGTGCAGAAACGTGAAAAGAACCCCAAAGACGAATCTAGCGAGTGGAAGATTTAAAATTGAATTGAACTCAGTATTACTCAGTTTACAGTATACACAAAAATTAAAATTTTCAAAAAATGTAGCTTTTGCTAATACAAGAATATGTATTTTTATTTTAAATTCCAGTGGTTTTCGCTTCGCAAAGAAGAGAAACATAATTTTTTTACAAAGACTTTACAGAAATGATACTTGCACATCAGCCACGAGTTTTTTTTATAATGACATTAACTTTTAATTGATTTATTTCATTTTAATGTGATAATATTGGTACCTAAAGATAGTACCTAGTTAATGTATAGGTACAACCGAATAAATTAGGTATAATTAATTCTAAAACATCTAATTTGATGTTAATCAATCATTTTTTTATAGATATTATTCTTTTTTCATTACAATCATTTCGATTTCAAATTGAAAAAAAAGGAAATCTCTTTTCAAGTTTTTATGTTAAGATACATTGACACGTTAATGGACACGTGTTTATTTAGTAAATATAATGCGTGATAACGATTGTTACTTTTTGGTCCCTCAAAACAGGACTGTAAAAAATACATCGTTATCTTTCAGGAATTTCGAAACTCTCGTGAAAAACACGTCTTCATTTGTAGCGTAGCACTTTTCTCCATCCTTATCTCTGTCAGTCCTAACTATAAATCAAAACTAGTAAAATAAATGCAATGAAAATTTTAAATATTCTATAAATGGAAAATTTCTTAAAAAAAAAAAAAAAAATTAATAAGGTAGGATCCGTAAAGAAATTTCAGGTATTTCCGTAATGTTCATGAGCGCGTAGGGTTGAGTTAATTTCGAAAATATGTAACTCTTTACCAAGGCTCCGCTTGTTTACATCTAAACGCGATCCAAGATGAATAGTGGACTCAACGAAGGCCGACTGGAAACGATGAGTTACGATTTGGTTGAATGTAGGTGTTGCCAGATTTCTAAAATTTAAAAATATTATATGGTTCAAGGGCTTTTGCTATATTATTAAAAGTCTTAACTAATGAAGTAAAATTATCATGTATAGTCTTCGGTAATAGAAAAGAAAGTAAATCAATTTATATTTATAAGAAATAGCTGAATATTCTCTAAGTTTATGCTTTAATAACCTGCTATTAAAATTAACAAATATAAGTGACAACACCGCATAGTTTTTACGGCCGGTTTTACTAGCAAAACGCGTACGATTTTTCAGGTTTTTAGCGGCGCTGCACGGGCGCAGAATATAATAATTTTTTTTCATAATATACCTATCCTACTTGTCCCTACTGCACTTATTGAAGTTTTCTTTGTCTATTATTTTTTGTGTCTAGCTTCTTTACCCTTGAAAAATGTCATCCATCTAGGAAAGGAGAAAGAAAAGCGAGCAAATTTTGAGACAGCTTCGTATGCCGCGGTTCTTCTGAAAGTATCGTATTGACAAATGTTTGGATGTTCCAGAGAATCTACCGAGGACATACAGATGGACATAACTATGATGTTTGCATGTCGGATCGTTCATGCAATATAATAATAATAATCGCTTAGTTACAATAAACGGCCATTTTAAATAAAAAAACAATTGACAGTCACTACCGATTTCATCGAAAGCGTGACATTTGTATGTATATATGTATGTATGTATATGTATATGTATATATATATATATATATATATATATATATATATATATATATATATATATATATATTTTTTTTTTTATGGGTCTAGCACACGTGCTGCAGGGAAGTCCCTAAAGCGCTCCAGGAGCGGCACGAGTGCGGAAAAAGCGATTCACGTTGTTCTTGAATTGCTGTAAATTGTACTCGGTGGGAAACACAGCGCTGGGCAAATTATTCCAAAGGGATGACGTTCTCCATATAAAAGATTGCTTGAAAAGCGTTGTACGCGGAGTAACAAGCTGAACCTCAAACGGATGCGAAGCACCAGCGCGACGTGTATTTCTAACATGCACCGCTTTGGGAGGAATTAAGCGGGCTACATCCTTCGAACTCTTTCCATGAAAATACTTGTAGAACAGACTCAAGTCGCCAACCGTTCTTCGATGTTCCAGCGAATCAGGCCGCCGGTCAATTCCGGGTCCCCAATCAGACGGACCGCTCTTCTCTGAATAGAATCCAACAAATGCAGTGTATGTTTGGGAGCGGAGCCCCAAACGTGGGAGCAGTATTCCATAGTTGGTCGAATTTGGGCTTTGTAAAGAATTAACAGTTGCTGTGGTGTGTAAAGCTTTCTGGTTCTAAATAATATTCCCAACTTTTGAGAAGCTCTCCTTGCTATGCCTGCAACATGTTCATGCCAAGACATATTTGCTCCCAAACTAACGCCCAACAAATTGAGCGACGATGCTAGGGGAATGGAGTGCCCGACATAACTATGTCGGGTTCAGCAACGTTAACTTTTTTAGAAAAAACTGCCGCTTGGGTTTTTGTATATATATATATATATATATATATATATATATATATATATATATATATATATATGTATATATATGTATGTATATGTATATGTATATATATGTATATATATATATATATATATATATATATATATATATATATATATATATATATATATATATATATCTATATATATATATATATATATATATATATATATATATATATATATATATATATATATTACACATATTATTTCGAACCAGAAAGCTTTACACTCCACAACAACTGTTAATTCTTTACAAAGCTCAAATTCGACCAACTATGAAATACGTATGAGGTTCAGCTTGTTACTCCGCGTACAACGCTTTTCAAGCAGTCTTTTATATGGAAAACATCATCCCTTTGGAATAATTTGCCCAGCGCTGTGTTTCCCACCGAGTACAATTTACAGCGATTCAAGAACAACGTGAATCGCTTTTTTCGCACACATGCCGCTCCTGGAGCGCTTTAGGGACTTCCCTGTAGGACATGTGCTAGACCCATAAAAAAAAATTTCAGGTTTCAATCCGTTCGTCTAACAATGAATTTGCAGACATTTCACCAAAATCTCATTTGGCATTTTTAAGTGTGCTGCTACTCGATGCTGCCGCTGGAATCTTACTGAGCTATATTATAGTACGGATTGCATATTATTTAGAAGTGAAAGAAGGTGAAAATTAATGTTTATTACATGTTTCTTAATTTGCCCATAGCTTTTCCATATTACTAACTTAGTTGAATTATGATGTCTAATAAGTAGGAGCCAATAAAATCATATAGAAGTGTTAAAATAAGAAAACTCCTTTCTCTTACGAAAACATGATGTTTTAGCATCTACCATCGAAAAAAATCATGTTATTCAAAATGAACTAAAAACAAGTATGTAAGCAATTTTAACTAACCAATCAATTACCCAATGTCAACTAATACAGCACCCTTGGTGAATAAAATGAATCCATGCCTTCTCTCAAACGATCATGCTCTATAATAACTACTAGATGCCTAGCATATTTTTGCAAAAAAGAATTGGTAAATTTAACTAAAAGATAACATATTAGTTATCAGGAGAACCTTAACCATAACCTAGGTCAAAATCAATGAACAAAAATCATATGCTATATTTAGACATATAGAGAGTGTTTTATCTAAATTACTGCCACATGATTCATACTATTTGGCGTTATTTATCGTTAATAAATTTTGAGGTTGTAATAAATAACAATAAACGTTGGATATTCGTGGAAAATTTATATTTAATAACAAAAATCAATGAAAACAAATAGTGAACTTGACCTTTTAATACTAGAGAATAATCTGATCCTTTACTACTGGATGTTTTAATGTTTTTTTTTATTGGCGTCCCACACGTGCTGTAGAGAAATACCTAAAGAACTGTAGGAGCGACTTGCGTGCCGAAAAAGTGATTCTCGTTGATGTTGAATCATTGGAAATTGTACTCAGTGAGAAACAGAGTCCTGAACAAAGACTTCTTGAAAGAATAAGGGCGACGTTTCTTCCTAGTTGTAGGACAGACGCAAATCGCCAACCATTCTTCGATTTTCCAAGGAATCAAGGTTGGTGGTGGATTCTGGATCGCCAGTCAGGCAAGCAGCTCTCTTCTGAATAGAATCCGACAAACGTAGTGTATATTTGAGACCAGACCCCACACAGAATTAACAGTTGTTGTTGAATGTAAAGCTTTCTAGTTCGAAATAATATTCCCAGCTTTTGAGAAGCTCTCTTTTCTATGCATGCAACATGTTCATACCAATGCATATCTACTCCCAAATCAACGCCTAGCAAACTGAATGACAAGGCTAGACGACTCGAGCGTCCCTTCATAATTATGTCGAGTTCAGCAACGTTAACTTTTTTTAGAAAAAATTGCTGCCCGAGTTTTTGTAGCGTTAAAATTCTGCTTGGTTACTGTCACCTCAATATAAAGGGTCTTTCAAATTGGGAGGTTTTTTTTAAATTCTTGAATAAGACACAGATGGCGATGGCGTTGCGAAATAGCCTGGGTCTTGTAACATTTGAAAAGTGTAATGTATGACATTTATAAAAATGGAGGCGTATAATATACAACAACGCGCGTTTAAATTGTTGAATTATTTTATGAAAATGGACGTTCAGTGAAAAATGTTTTTAGAAAATTACGAAATATTTACGGTTTGCATAATGATCTATCTGAAAGTACTATCAGTCGAATTATTCAAACATTTCAAGGAACTGATTTGGTGGACGATAAAAGAAGAGAAAGATATAGTCGTAGCGGTCGTTTACAAGAGCATATTCATTTGGTTCGCGAAAGTGTTTCTAAAGAGCCAGAAATATCCATTAGCCGACGTCCACAACAAATTGAATCAACAACATGGCGTATTTTACGAAAAAATTTAGCTCTGAAGGCATATAAACACAAGCAAATAACACAGAAACTCGTGCGAACATTGAGTTGTCGCAGGCAAAATTTTCTGAACGTCTAATATCCACAAACGGTGATGTTAATTGGCCACCAAGATCATGTAATCTGACTTCGTTGGACTATGGGGTTATGTGAAAAGCAAGGTCCAGAAGAATAACCCATAATCGATTCCTGAGGTGAGGGACGAAATTACTCGCGTTATTGGCCAGTTAGAACCCCAATTATGCCAAAATATCATCGAAAATTTTGACTAAAGAGTGGACATCTGTGAAGCTGTAAGAAAGAGGTGGATATTTAGCGGATATTGTTTTTCGTGTTTAAATATCATACATTATATACTTCAATTACCAATAAAAATATGTGTTTTATTCAAGAATTAAAAAACGCTCAATTTGAAAGACCCTTTAAAATTTCTTCCAGATCTTTGTTAAGTTGAGCGACTTCCTGATGTCTACGGGTATTTGCATCAGTAGCTGATGTTCGAACGTTCAAAGTGAATGAAGAAATAAGCCAGCGGACTGCTAATGTAAATTAGAGAGAAAGAGAAGACAGTATGGAGCCTTGAGGCACACCGGCATTGATAAAGTATCAGACATCCTATAAGAGCGTAGCTTTGCCGCCAATCCGTCATGCCAAACAGGGTCGAATGCCTTGGATACGTCAGATACGCTCGAGTGCTTAATTGAGTTGTTCCATATATGTATTATATAAGTTAGAAGATCTCCTACTGATATTTGCTTACGATAGCCATACTGATGTCGTTAATGATATTAAATCCTCCTAAATAATTTAGAAATTGTTTACTGATAGCCTTTTTCATAACTTTCGATATTATTGAAAGCAGTGCGACTGGTCGGTAGTTATTTGGCAAGGTTTTCTTACCTTTTTTGGGCTTAGCCTTAACTGTAGCGCATTTCCAATGGGAACGAAATATTCCCTTTCTATAGGATTAATTGAAAACAAAAATAGGAGAAAAGAAAATAAAAACTACTGAACTAACCTAATTTTCAGATATTCCAACAACCCTGATACGGTTGCATGAGTTTTGAAAGTCAGTCGTGCTCTGAGTTAAATAGAAAAGGACTTAGTTCAGGGCAGCTACAGGAACAAAATAATCTTGCTTGTTGGATAACCTGACCATGCATCTCGCTTTGAACGGGACCATCTCGTTTTTAAGCAATGTGTCCCGTTGCTCCCAGCGAAGTTGTCGGGACGCAGAAATGCCTCGTTTTAATAAAGTTCAACTCTCGACACTCGAAAAATTCCGCTAAAACAATTGAGGTGCGGGAAGGTAGGATACCTGTTTAATATAACCAATGACAGCCCAGAGTGATTGACTACAGTAATACCCCGCTTAGCGCGACCCCGTTACGCGCGGTTTCACTATAACGCGAATTTCAAATTTCGCGCTCATGTAGTCATTAACTTCTCTATGGTCGCGGGGGGATCCCCGCTTTCTCTGAATATTCTCTTTGAAGAATTGGGAATTCCCTGTCCTTCGACTTTGTTCTATGGGGATTTCCTCGTTCGTTTCGTGTGTTCATTTGTTCCGTAATGTTAGTTCGGTCGGCTGGCAGTTTTGTTTTAATATTTATTGGAGATACATACATACATAATTTAACCCTACGTTAAAAATGCCGCCTGTAAAGAAAAAAGAGCGTAAAAGCGTCACTTTGGAATTGAAGATGAAAGTGTTAAGAAGAATGGAAAATGGAGGCAAAGCAACAATTGTTGGGAGAGATTTTGGACTCTCAGAATCGACTGTGAGAACGATTTATAAAAATCGGGAAAAAATTAAAATCTACAGCGAAGGTTCAACACCTATAAGTGCAACAAAACTTTCTCGTTCGAGATCATCTATCTTAGAAAGAATGGAGAAATTACTGTCAGTCTGGATCGAAGATTTGAATAAGAAGAACACACCACTAAGTCAAGATCTCATATGCACAAAAGCAAAATCTTTGTATGAGATGCTGAAAACAAAAGAAGGAGAAGGGAGTGCCACTCCGACTTTTGCTGCCAGCAGAGGCTGGTTCCATCGGTTCAAGCAGCGTTCTAATCTTCACAATATCCACATAACAGGCGAGGCGGCCAGCGCGGACATTCAAGCTGCAGCTGAGTTTCCAGACAAGTTTCAAGACTTCGTTAGACGAGAGAAAATTCCTGCTTGTCTCATCTTCAATGTTGATGAGACCGCACTTTACTGGAAAAAAATGCCATCTCGAACATTCATTTCTAAGGAAGAACGTCAAGCCAGTGGTTTCAAAGCTGCGAAAGATCAACTAACACTTCTGCTGGGTGGTAATGCCACTGGTGATTTCAAACTGAAACCTTTACTAGTGTACCATTCAGAAACACCCCGTGCAATGCGAGGCACAGACAAGACAAGTCTACCAGTTGTGTGGCGATCAAACAGAAAGGCGTGGGTTACACGGGAAATTTTTCAAGAATGGTATTCTAATAGTTTTTGCCCATCAGTCAAATCATACTGTGACAGAAATGGGCTTGAACCTAAAGTTATATTACTCTTAGACAATGCCCCAGGACATCCAACCTCACTTGATACGCCCAGAGACTTAAAAGTGTACGTAAAGTTCCTTCCACCAAACACTACGTCAATATTACAACCTATGGACCAGGGAGCAATAGCAAACTTCAAAGCTTATTACCATCGCCGCACTTTTAGCCAACTAATTCATGAAACTGACGGGGAAGGAAGACAGTCTATGCGAGAGTGGTGGAAGTCATACAACATTATGAAGTCTATTCACAACATAGAAGAGGCTTGGAAGGAAGTTAAAATGAGTTGTATGAATGGGGTGTGGCGTAATCTTTGGCCAGATGTAGTGGAAGCACCTAGAAGAATTGTCCAGATGCAGAGACAAGTGCTTGAAGACATTGCTGCAATGATTGAGGGGTCTGAACTTGAAGATGTCACGGTAGAAGATCTCGTAGAACTTGTAGCAACGCACGACGATCCTATTAGCAATGAAGATCTGATCGAGTTACAGAATAATCCTATCTACGATGAGGAAGAACAAGTAGAAGAGAAAGTTTTATCTTCAGGGGAAATACAAAATGCACTTTCAAAAATTTATTCAGGTTTGGACATATTGCAGAGTATAGACAATAATGATGACCGTGTCTTGACCGTGTGTCAAACAATTAAAAACAGTGTTGGGTGTTATGAACGTATTTTACAAGAACGTAAACAAAACGTTACCCAAAAGACAATAGATGTATTTTTCCGTAAAAAATAAGAGTATGTATTGCATAAAGTGTTCTTAGAATTAAAGTGATTGATTAAAATGATTTGTATTTTTTTGTATTAAATTTTGACTATGTTTAATCATAAACCTCGATATACGCGAATTTCAGTTAACGCGATTTTTTTCGGAACGTATCCCTCGCGTAAAGCGGGGTATTACTGTATTTTGTTTAGCGTTCATTTGCATAATTATCTACGCCCAGACTACCTAATAGCTTTGTTGACTGTACTGTATGTGTAGGTACTCAATCCCCATCTATGTATGTTAAGACTATGCATCAATTATGGAAGTTAAAATCAGTTGTCCGTTTTGAGGGAAAAAAACATTATCGTTCGAGCCAACCAACATATAAAAAGAACACGACGATTAATAATCCCGAACAAAAATAAACACCACGTATATAAAGTGCTAACCAAGTGAATGTGTTATTCCACTTATAACTGTTTTTACTTTCTTCCAAAACTGTTTATTTGTTTAAATAAATCAACCCACTTCACCCAAGATCGCAATCGAAATACACTTTAAATAATAATATAAAAAAGAATTCCAAACTTGTTACAAGACGATATCGAGAGAAGCACAAACTGCGTCTGTCTTTTAATAATTCTCTTATATAAAGAAGGATAAGTAATTTTAGCAATAGATTAGACAGGAAAAGTAAGGGAATCCTCGAAAATTCGGAGTGTGTTGACCTGTGATTATTTTTATTTCGGTTCAGCTCTAACGAATTTCACAAAATTGTGTTAAAATGCTTAACAATTTCGATGATTCATTCAGGTGTCGTAGATGAGAGATGTACAAACTTGTTTTATTTGTTTTCTGTCTGAATTAGGAACAAATCTATTATAATTTATAGATTTACGTGTTCTTTTATATGCCTTCTCTAATGATTTATTCAAAAGTCCTTTTTATATATTTATTTCTACATTTTGAATGAGGACACCCTCGTGATAATTTTAGTAATTCCAAAAATTTCGATTAAAGGTTGATTAGGACGATTCCACTGATTTAATTGTTGAATTATAACACATGGGCTGAAAAGTCCCGGGCCTAACAAAGAAAACACGGTTTTTTTGGTTCAAAATTAGCTTTATTCATCAACGTAATCTCCATCAAGAGCAACGCAATCAATCCAGCGCCGCTCTAACATTTCAATACCACTTTTGTAGAACGATTTATCTTTTGCCTCAAAATAGGCCTCAGTTTCAGCGATAACCTCTTCATTCGTGCGAAATTTCTTACCGGCGAGCATTTTTTTCAGGTTTGCGAACAGCCAGTAGTCGCTGGGAGCCAAATCTGGCGAATACGGTGGATGTGGGAGCAATTCGAAGTTCAATTCATGTAGTTTTGCCATTGTTTTGATTGACTTGTGACACGGTGCGTTGTCTTGATGAAACAAAATTTTTTTCTTTGCCATATGCGGTCGTTTCTTTGCAATTTCGGCCTTCAAACGCTCCAATAACGCTATATAATATTCACTGTTGATGGTATTTCCTTTCTCAAGATAGTCGATGAATATTACACCACGCACATCCCAAAATACCGAGGCCATAACCTTTCCAGCCGATTGTTGTGCTTTCGGGCGCTTTGGACGAGGTTCACCAGTTGCTGTCCACTCAGATGACGATCGTTTTGATTCCGGAGTGAAGTGATGGATCCATGTTTCATCCATTGTCACATATCGACGCAAAAAATCCGGTTTGTTACGTTTAAACATAGCCAAACACTGCTCAGAATCATCAACACGTTCTTGTTTTTGATCAACAGTGAGCAAACACGGCACCCACTTTAAACAGAGCTTTCTCATAGTCAAATGCTCATGCAATATAAAGCCAACACGTTCTTTTGATATCTTTACGATGTCAGCTAACTCACGCAACTTCACTTTTCGATCATTCAAAACGATTTTATGGATTTTTTTGATGTTTTCTGGTGTTACCGCCTCATTTGGACGTCCACTGCGTTCTGCATCATCGGTGTCTCTACGACCACGTTTGAAGTCAGCAAACCAACGTTTTATTGTTGTTTCTGATGGAGCGGAGTCCCCATAACACTTTTCAAGCCATTGCTTCGCTTGAACGGTATTTTTTCCCATCAAGAAGCAGTGTAAAATTAAAACACGAAATTGTTTTTGATCCATTGTTTTGAAAATAACAAAAGTAGCGTCACTCTTAGCACAAAAACTCACAAACTAATGAATAGAATATCATGAAATTTTAACAGCTGTCTTTTGAAGGTTAGTATTAACTGAAAAAAAGGTGACTGCAATAAAACTAGCGCCATCTATGTGTTAGGCCCGGGACTTTTCAGCCCATGTGTTATTCTATTTATTTGACACTGATAATAGTAAAAATGCCAGCGAACTGACCGGCCGTCCTATAACAGAGGCGTGCTATTCATTCCCAGGTACTTTACAGGTAACAACGCTCTTTTATAACGAAGTTTTATTGCCGATCAAATCATTTTATTTACATACATTCCTATTGCCCCCTACAAGTGCATATTTAGAGTAGCATGTCCAAGTGACAAGCTTGTTAATGACAAGGCAGTGTGTTAACAAAATGTCTTCTTCAGCGAAACGCCAAAAGTTTGGGCAACCAGCTCATAATGTAAAGCGTATAGTTAATAAAATAACCGGTCAAGTGCAAGTTGAACTTGCGCATTTAGTGTTCCGTACGTTGATGGCTTTTAAAATAAAAATTTTTGTTACGGAGGTATAAAATGATCAGTGACTTCACAAAACACACCCCAAATGAGTTTTCAACAAAGTCTATTTCGAATTTTAATGAAAATTGATGACCTTGAAATTTTTGTCTTTTTTATACACCAGATAAATTATTAAAGGTAATGCACTCATGATAATTTTCGTTCAATCTACACCCCTTGGAGAATATTCCAGAATTTTTTCAAAATTTTTTGATAAGTACTTTTCGAGATAAGGCGGGTGGACAGCGATTTTTCGCGATTTTTTGAAAATAATACAAAGAAAAGTGCGCGCAAGTATTACATTATATATATATTTTTTACTCGTGTTTTCACAAGCTTTTATTTGACACCACACTCGATGACCTAGTAAAAAAATTTTTTTTCACTTCCGATTTCACCTCCCAAAACTAACCCCTTAAGTCAAAATTTACCTTTCAAAACTACATGGCTCTGATGAGGCCATCAATTCCTATATTATTACCAAATTTCAACTTTCTATGGCAAATAGTTTCGGAGAAAATCGGGTGTGACAGACGGACAGATAGACGGACCGACACCGAAGTCATCTTATAAGTGTTCCGTACGGAACACTAAAAATGGATCTGATTACGTTAAAAACGACCAAAATTGTGATTTAAGTGTGGATGATTGTGTAACAAAATGTTCCTTAATGACAGGAGTTGGTAAAGCTACAGTTTACAGAATTTTAAGAGAAGAAAGGGAGGGGGTACATACTCTCCAAAAAAGAAACCAGGCAGAAAAGAACTTCAGCTGACACACGACACAAAATAAGCAGTAAGGCGTATTGCTTGTTACTTTTTTATGGATTTGATCTTGCAGGTTGCGACAAGCCACCCAGAAAAACCCAAAATGAGTAAAACTATAGAGAGTTTTAAAATGGTATGAATTTTTATTGGGAAAAGTGTGAAAAAAATCTTTATTGATAGAATGTGGAGAAATTGTGCACTGGAGAAGAGACTTTTTAAGGAAAGCCAGAAAAGCTCGCTTTGATGAGACGTGGGTAAATGAAGGGTATACAGTCAAGAAATTTTGGCAAGATGGAAATATTAAAAATGCTCTCCAAGTATTCAATAGCTTAAATCGCCATCTGGTAAGGACGTAGGTTAATTATTACTCATATTAGAAGTGAAAGTGTTTTGTAGATGAAGGTCTTTTAACATTCGTATCCAAGAAAACAGGACATTATCACGAAGATATAAATTCCGATATATTTGAAGATTGGTTTTCGCAAATGATAGACTTAATACCAGACGGTTCTGTTATTGTAATAGATAACGCAAGCTATCATTATAAAAAATTAGAACGAGTTCCAACCTTGAGTTAGCTGAAAAAGGACTTCCAATTTTCATTTCCAAAAGACAGCAGTAGTAAAGCTTGAAATTGTCAGAAATAAAGACAAGCACAGAAGTCATCGATGAAATGGCAAAAAAACGTAATATTACTGTTTATCAACACAAGTCAAAGATGATGTCGCTAGGAACAACACAACCTATAAATTAGCAGACGTACAAAGCTTCTTTCAGAATGCCATATCTAATGTTTCCACAGAAAATTGGCGAAAATGCATCGAGCATGTATGTGTGGTAGATAAAATGTAGACTGTGGACAAGGCAGTGGATGCCATTGTTGAACAATTAATTATACATGTAAATTCAAATGAGTCGGATAATCACAGTTTTTCAAGCATGTCGGAAATAGAAGATTGGTAATACTTAGTTCATTGTTGTTTGATTTCCTCAATTGCATATTTTTTAATTAATAATGGTAATTATAAAATATTATTTTTTTTAATAAATGTTTAAACATCATACAACTGTTTCATTGATACTATTCGCGAATAATACGTATACGCCCAGGCGCACCACCACTGGCCAGAACTATTTCAGACTATTTAGCCCCAAACAACAAAAAAAGGGTCGTTTTCCTATTGTATTCAAACATAAGAGATTGCGAATGTTAGACCGATGTCAAATGCTATTCCAATCAAGTTGTTGAACAGCTGCATTACAGCTAAAATGTAGGTAAAACTCTGGGTCCCTTACTACTGCTTGATGCTAATTTGCATAATTTCAGATGATTTATTTATTGTTATCACTTTGAAACAAATAGAGTATAGTTGAGTTAATTGTCAATTATTTTAAGAATTTGCTACTTTATGCGATTCAGCATTTTATGGGTACTACTTGAGTTACTCTCGAGTGATCTCAGGGTACTTCCCTGATTGCAAATAGAAAGTTAGTGTATCACCGACATTCACTCAATATAACTTGATAAATGTAGAGTAGAGACTCCAGATTCACCAGAATTGTTCTATACATAAAGTAGTTTTAACGTAAATATTTGTTTTTTGTTAATGGAACTCAATTTAGGAGTAATATTTATAATCTTGATACAAGAAATTAAGTGATAAAGTATGCAATGACGGCTGTTGTTTTTTGTTTCTGTTGCCATCTCTCGAAAATTGTCGGTACTTTTCATCCCATGTTAGTATACTGAAGCAGAAACTTTTTGAAGGTATTTGGCAGCTTAGTTATTTTTTGCGACGAGATTTGGTTGTTCTATTAAGTGGAGTAGATGCAATGGATTCATAAAGTCTCTCCACCTCCAAAGAAGGTGAAACCTCTAGCATAATTTATTTATTATTGTTATTAGCACACATTATGTTTTTTGTTAAGATTATTACTACAAGAGAATCGAAAACGCAGGAAACTTTATATCGCTAAATTTTTAAATTATCCTTGTTACTTTGCATTTTTTTTAATAATATTCTTATCAGTTTATGATTTCCAAAGAGGACACCTGGTTCTAAGAGCTGCTATAAACTAATTAATATAGATAATAAAGATATTTTTATTCCAAATAATAATATTTTGAAAACGCAAATTGTACTTATTTTAGGAAATTAAGTAATTTAATTAGTCAGCTTCTTATCTAAAGTATGTTATTTACGCTGTGGAATTAGTGTAATCAAAGAAAATCGGTAGATACACACACGTGAATACAAATTTGTATAAATTTTTAATAATTTTAGATAGAATGAACTGAAAGTAGTTACCTATTGTGTAGAAATTTAGAAATTTTCCAACTCATGCAGCTTAATAGGACTATGTAATATCTCAGTGCACGTTCGTTTGACTTGGTCTATTTCCGGCTTGTTCAAGATAGGAAAATTTATAAATAATTACTTACACCTCGAATTTTCAAAAATTCGATATCTATTTTTAAGGATTTTTATTCTCTATACTTTTAAGAATTATTCAACAAAAAAAATTTAAGAAAATCCCAGTCCATTACAAAGTTATAGCATCATATGTGACCTAGAGTCGGATTGGGACCGCTACCTGTTCTCATGCACTGTCTGCAATATTACTCAGTCAATTTTTAATATTTTTTAACTTTTTTTTTAATCTTAATAATTACTTTTTCTACAAAATGTCGCGCGAATTTTTTGGTTGAAAATTGCATACTAAAATTTGAAACACCGTAAATTTTTTATTTTTTGAAAATAGACACCTTCGACAATTTTTAAACTACTACATTACCTTACAAGATTAATTTTTATTTTTGCAATATATATATATATATATATATATATATATATATATATATATATATATATATATACATATATATATATATATATATATATATATATATATATATATATATATATATATATATATATATATATATATATATATATATATACATATAATCGTATATCCCTTCTACCGTATGGTGTAGGTCAGTTATACATTCTCCTTTTCTCCCTCTCAATTTCCACATATAAGCTTCTTCCATCTGTCTCTATTCTTTGCCATTTTCACTGTTTTCTTCCAGGATTTTCCCTTCTCCTTAAGTATACCTCCAATATTCCCATTCCAGGTCTGTCTAGATCTTTCTCGCTTCTGTTTTTCCTGTACTCGGACTTCACACACTGTCCCCACCATCCCAGCTGTCTTTATTGTATATATTCCATAATTGTATACATTCCATAATTGCTTGTACTCTCAGCCTTCTCACATCATCAACAAAAGCCGCTTCAGATATTTCTATTCTGTTTAGCTTCCAGTATTCAATTGTCATTCTTTTCACTTTTATTTAGCATTTCTTGATTATTCCATCCATGTATACAGTGAACAATGTTGGGCTCAAGCTTCCTCCCTGCCTCAAACCTTCCTGGGTTGTAAATCCCTCCGGCTTCATGTTGTTTTTTATTACCTACTGCACATTGTTGCTGTATTTTCCTTTTATGATTCTTATGGTCTTTTTGTTTATTCCCTTGCTATCTAGGCTTTTCTACACTTTATTTCTCGGCACATTGTCAAATGCTTTTTCTAAGTCTATGAAAGCAGGTTGTAGCCTTTAATTTTGTTTTGATCTTTTTTCGATAATCTGTTACAGTGTAAATATGTGGTCTTGTGTACTTCGTGCTGGTCTAAATCCACTTTGCGAGTCCGATAGTTCTGGTTCTATTACTGTCTTTATCCTATTATTAATAATGTCCTCATAAAATTTGACACCTTAATAATCTTTAAAATATATATTTTTTTTAAATATACATACTTTTTATAGCGCCCAGGTGTATGTAACCTCTTGGCAGTTTCCTAAATTTTTAAAGAAACATCAAACAATCCGATATATATACTGAACAATTAAAAAAACAAGTAACATACTTATTGTAAAAAATATGAGTTGATCTGGAGGCTCTGTTTATGGTACTTATTAGTTCCGTCATTAGTCAGACAATGATTCGACATGTTTTAACATCGTTCGGGATTTTTACTACAGCTATGTGAGTAATATCTACATTTTTGTCAATAATTCTTTGCTTTGTAGGAGGCGTAACATATTCAAATTTCTACTTTCAATGCTGCACAGTTTTTTTTACACTTAATTATAAGGTCGTTTTAATATAAAGTAATTTTTAATGATATCAGACATTAATATTATTATTTATACAGACTTTCCCTTTAATAATTCTTTTACAAGATATTTTCTGAGAAACTAATTAAAGAAAATTGAGTTTTCTCTTTTCCTTTTTGATGTTCGCACTTTTAAGCTCCTTCTTCTTCTTCGGGTCCCAGGACCATTTACACTTCCCGTACCACTGCCTCAAATTTTTCATCCACGATGTTCTCCTTCTCCCTAGACCACGTCTGCCTGGAATCTTTCCCTCTATAATCAGATGCAAGCTTTCGTATTTTTCTGGATGTCTCATAGTGTTGCCAAATTATTCTAATTTGCGTCGCTTGATGGTTGTGGCCACCTCCAAGGCCTTGTCCATGCGAGTAAGAACGCTGTTGTTACTAATTCTGTCTATCAAATTGATTTTCAGCAATTGTCGATACATCCACATCCGAATGCCTCCAAACATTTAAGCATTACCATTTTCATCTGTAGCTTCAATGTAAGGTCGTGATTAGTTAAAATTTTTTTGTCCTTCATAAATGCGGCTCGGGCCTTCTCCATTCGAATTTTGACTTCCACAATCGTGTCCCATGGTCGTTGATATTGCTACCGACTGTTTGTTTAATTTGCATTGAGTCTTAAATCAAATTGTGTTCAAGTGTCAGTTATTTTATCCATAAGTTTTTGTACATCTTTTCTTTTAGTAGTGATAAGTAATGTATCATCGGCGTATCTGTGTCTGAGAATCCGAAAATCAAATTATTTCTTCTTTGCTTCGAAGTTTAACTGAGGAAGGAGTTGAAGGAGGCGGAGGTAGTTTAATATTGTATATTTCAATAGCATCTTAAAATATTTACAGGTTCTTTGTTAAAGAAAGTAAAAAATTATACTTAATTAATAATTAAGAATATTTTTTTATCTAATCTTTCAATGTCTTAAATTAAAAAAAAAGGACGAAAAGGTTTGTTATGTAGTTGATGCATTTATGTGAGATAAATATAATAGATTTATGATAAATGTAAAAGATAACAAAAAACATTATTTAAAAGATAATTTAAACATTGAGTGACGTAAATAAAACATATTAATAAGAAATTAGGTTTCAATAAGCTGATACAAAACAATTTGTAGAGTTAACTAGTGAGAACATTACATTTTCAGGATACTTTACGTAAAAGGTAATAAAATAACTTGTCTATCTATCACACTTCAGTTTTTTTGTCTAACAAAGTAATGATTTTAGATCACTGACATACATTGGTACAAGAAAAATGTGAGTTAACCTAGGTAAGAAGTACGTGACTATTATAATAAAGAATTACAGACAGATTAGAAGTGTATTATTTGCTAGTTGGTTTAAACAAATGTAATATTTTTATATCTTAAATGACTTTATATGAATCATTGGCATTCTTGTATACGTAAAAAATAAAACATCATCAAATTTCCGTCTGAACGTAAATGGTTTTAAATTAAAATTTGTTTTTCCGGGGTTTCCATCAGCGTGGACGTTTTTGTTCCTCTTTACCGAGGGACGTGTTGTATTCGTGAAAAAATTATCGTCCGAGATTTTTATATTGCTTCAGCAGGCAACAATTGAGGAAACCAGCAGGCTAGTTGAGGATTCGTTACTATTAGATGGACGAATAATTTGTATAACGAAGTATTTTTAAAAAAGGTCAATGCTTTAATAAGCAACAAAATTTTAATTGAGTGGCCATATTAATTAAATTTTGTGTTTCGACTGGAAAAGATATATATATATATATATATATATATATATATATATATATATATATATATATATATATATATATATATATAAAATGCAACGTCTCTCTGTCTGTCTATCTGTCTGTCCGTTAGTGCGCTTATCACTGGAGAACCACTTATCCGATTTACGTACTTTTTTTTTTAAAAACATACATATGTTTTCTGGCCCGGTTATAGGCTATATTTTATTACGATAGTTAGCATAAGGAATGAGCAGTGACGATAATAGTGAATGAAGTCGGAAAAAAGGTTACCGTTAGCGTGTTCTCTTGCAATACACAGCCTAAACCATTAAATATGGAACAATATTATGTAGCAGAGAATATCTATAATCTATAATATATATAAAATGCAATGTCTCTCTGTCTGTCTGTCTGTCCATTAGTGCGTTTATCACGCGAGAACCACTTATCCGATGTACGTGTCTTTTTTTAAATTCATGTATATATTCTTTGGCTAGGTTATATAATAATAATAATCTATATCTATAATATATATAAAATGTAACGTCTCTCTCTCTGTCTGTCTGTCTGTCCTTTAGTGCGCTTATCACTGGAGAACCACTTATCCGATTTACGTGCTTTTTTTTAAACATTCATATATTATCTGGCCATGTTATAGGATATATTTTATTGCGTTAGGTAACATAAAGAATAAGCAGTGACGATAATAGTGAATCAAGTCGGAAAAAAGGTTACCGTTAGCGTGTTCTCTTGCAATACACTGTCTAAACCATTAAATATGGAACAATATCATGTTGCAAAGAATATAATATATATAAAATGCAACATCTCTCTGGCAGTCTGTCTGTCCGTTAGTGCGCTTATCACTTGAGAACCACTTATCCGATTTACGTGTTTTTATAAATTTATACATATGTTCTATATAATTCGATATAAGATAATGGGAGATAAGGTGAGATAATGGGAGATAAGTATAAATAACGGGAGATAAGGAGAAATAATGGGAGACAAGCAGAGATAAGTCTAGATAATGGGAGTTATGGTGAGATAATGGGAGATAAGGAGAAATAATGGGAGATAAGGAGAAATATTGCGAGATAAGTCGAGATAAGCCTAGATAATGGGAGATAAGGTCCGATAATGGGAGATAAGAAGAAATAATGGGATATAAGGAGAAATAATGGGAGATGAGCAGGGATAAGTCTAAATAATGGAAATTATGTAGAGATAATGGGAGATAAGGAGAAATAATGGGAGATAAGGGAAAATAATGGCAGATATTTTATCACGTTCGGTAACATAAGGAATAAGCAGTGACGATAGTAGTGACTCAAGTCCACTCGAGCGGAGCCATGGGCATGGCTAGTATATATATATATATATATATATATATATATATATATATATATATATATATATATATATATATATATATATATAATTAAAAAAATAAATAAACTGTTACGGAATTTGAAAAAAAAATATATATATTTTGTGGTATATATTTGATACAAGAAATGTGGGAAGTTATAAAAAAAACGTAATTTTTTAAAAATCCTAAAAAATGGATAACGTTTCTTGTTCAATCAAAAATTAGATTACCTCAGAAATGCCATTGACACACTTTAGAAAAAGAAGGTTATAATTGAATTATGAAAGTTAAAAGAAATAGATAACTGTTAGGTATTTCAACCCGTTTGGCTAATTAGCATATAACAAACACTAATTGACGAATATAAATATGCACTTTTCATCTCTAATTTCGAATTGTTTTTAAATAGATATCAAATAAGAAAAACATGTTAAACACACACACACACATATATATATATATATATATATATATATATATATATATATATATATATATATATATATGCTTTTTTGATTATCGGGAATCGGTCTGGACTGTAAATAATACTTTTTTCTTCTTTAATATCCAATATTTCGTTATCATTTGGTATCTTCTTCGGGAGTAACTACAATATTAATACGCGGATTAGATATATTAAAAAGAATGTTGTTTTTAGTCTATGAACAAACGAATATAAAAATAAAACAACGTACGAAAATACTAGTTAGTCTTCGAAATCAGAACTCAACATCTCCATTTTTTTCTACACACACTGAGAGTAAACAGCCTCGATGCATCTGTACTGACGCGAATTCCAAATGAACGAAAAAAACAGCAAAATAAAAAGACTTTATTTACTTATTTTATACCAAGAGGTGGCAAAATTTTAAGTTTTATTGTAATTGTAGATGATTAATAAGCAATGATGAAAAAATCGAGATGTTGAGTTTTGATTTCGAAGACTAACTTGCATTCTCGTCCGTTATTTTATTTATTTATTCGTTTGTTCTTATTTATTTGTTTTATATTTTAACATTTTAATAGCTAGACTAAAAATAACATTGATTTTAATATATCTAATTCGTGTATTAATATTGTAGTTATTCCTGAAGAAGTTATCAGACGATAACGAAATATTGAGTATTAAAGAAGAAAAGAGCTTTACTTACAGTCCGGATCGATTCTTAATAATCAAACAACCATCTAATTGACGTACGGTTGATAACAGATTACCAAATTATATATATTTATATATATATATATATATATATATATATATATCTATATATATATATATATATAGTGTGTCTCAAAAATACAATTATACAAATGGAGAAACAGTTTATCTTACATATTACAAAAAAAAATTATTCTTGATAAAAAGTTCTGCATCACATGGAAATCCATAATCGAGCATCAAAAGTTGAAAATATTTGATGATATACAGGGAAAATAAAAAATAATGATTTATAATGAACAGTAAAGTATGTTTAAATTTAAATACGGAGCAAGATATTAGTTGGAAATGTTAATAGGAACTAAGTTCATTGACAGTTGTTAGATATTTCCAAAGATCAGCCTAAAATTTGTAGTGAATTCGTTTTCTTTTGTTCAATAAATTATCCAACAATTACTGACCTGTTTACTGGAGTTTTTTGACTTTTTAACTAGGAAAACCACAAATCTAAACGTGAGTATAATTTTTTAGTTTCTATTGACATTTTCAATTAATCTTTTTCTCTGTATTTAAATTTAAACACATTTTACCCTTCATTACAAATCATTATTTTTTATTTTCCCTGTATACCATCAAATATTTTAAACTTTTGATCAATTCAGCGTATCCGATAACCTAAAAATTGATTTTGACATATGTCACGTGACCGTTGGTCTGGCGGGAAATTTGGATAAACTTATATAGAACCACGAAAAGTCGGATTAAACGACAGAATATCGAAAAATTCCAAAGAGTAAAAAGTATTCAGAATTTGATGTAAACAGTACCTGTAATATCTTGAACATCTTAATAAAAAAATTAAAATCGCAATTTTTTAAAAATATTTCTTTTCGTATTATTATTCCAAAAACCTTTATTTCTTTTTGTCTAACTTATTTAATTGAGGTAAATGTTTTTACTTTGATCATAATTAGAAGTATTCTTTTGTATTTTGATCATTGGGGGAAATAATTTAAAAAATGGGTGTACACTTGAACGTAAGCCGTAATTTTTAGCTAATGTCTTACCAGAATCCTAAAGTCTTTTAAAATATATTAGTTTTCTGATCCTTGTCTATTATATATATATATATATATATATATATATATATATATATATATATATATATATATATATATATATATATATATATATATATATATATATATATGTATATTTATTAAGGTTTTTATAAAGAGGCAACAGTGTTTTTACGTAAATATAATTCCGGATTTTTGTAACTAGCTAGAAAAATTTTTCGCTAGTTTCCCAACAAATCAATTCTTGGAACAAGCTCCGAAGAAATTGACAGCGTGATCGTGTTTTTTACTCAAACGACATAGGGGAAATCCAAAAGAATTATACCTAAAAGCTCTGTAACTTGTGGAAATTTCACATTAAAATTAATGTTAGTACAATTGACGTAGGAACTGGTGGTGATTAAATTAAAAACTGAGAAAATTAAATGGAAAAAAGAAACTTCATGAAATGAGAAGAGTAAAGTTTATTTTATTATATTTTAGGGAAATTTTTGTAAAAAAAATAGATTTGTTGCCAAAATTCATTATAAATCTCCGATTGTGTTAATTTTTTGAAATCACCACCAACAATGTCAATGTCGATCATAAAAACATTATTAAAAATACACGCGCACCCAGAAATATAGGATCGTTAACACAAAATTTGAAGCATAAATCGCAAAGAACTCGAAAACATAACCCTACCTTTTGCTGTAAGCGATGCAATGAAACCTCCAGCCATGTGATAATGCACTATACAATATAAAATAAAACACTTAACTATATCGTAAAGAAACTACTTTGTAAACGTAGCCAATGATACACTCTCGTCTAGGCGTCTAGTAAGCGTTGATATTGATACTCGTGATTCATTCAAAAATACGCGGCTCGATGCTCGTTTGTTATTATTCGTTTGTTTCGACTATCTGTCGTCGAAATTGGTCGTTTATCTCGAATGAGTCGTTTCTGAAATGTTGCAAAGTTCTGCCGGCATTATATATTCCCCCACTATTTAGTGATTTTTACGCGATGTTTGACGTCATTTACTACGGTACAGTTCCCACACTATCCTTAGGGATGACATGTTGGTACCGAGAAATTGGTACTGTATTACTGTTATGTGTTTTAGTTCCGGTTTATGTTAGGGAATCCCCATTTCTATCTTATTCTAGTATTATATTTAGAAGGTGAAATTATAACAATTGTTTCTCTTAATAATTTTACAGAATATGTTTCTCCATTATAAGTAATACTTGTTTTTATGTAGCGCGGCACATGAATTTTCCGGACTCGTCCCGTAAGAATGAAATGCAACGATTCTTTCTAATTTTTTCTTTTTTTATTCGATAATCTTCCTAACTCAATGCGATATTTACGACGATTTAATAGTGATTCAAATAAACTTTCCTGCTTATTTTGTAGAATTTTTTATGGTCTTGCAGAGAAATCTATAAGCTCTATAGGTGCGACACATGTGCGGAAAAAGCAATTCACCTCGGTCCTGAAACACTATTAATTGTGAAATATTGCGCGATGTCTACTTCTGACATGCATTGCTTTGGGAAGAATTAAGCGGGCCATATCCATCGAACATTTTCCGTGAAAATACCTGCAGAATAGACTCAAGTCGATGTTCCAAGCAATCAATGTTCCTGATCAGGTCTGAGTCTCCAATCAGGCGAACGGCTCCCTTCTGAATAGAGTCCAATAAATGCAGCGTATGTTTAGAAGCACGACCCCAAACATACAAGCAGTATTCCATCGTAGGTCGTCATCAAAAAAGAAACATTTTAATTCATTTTAACATTCGGGAATAGTGAAAATTCTCGAGGTGCTAAATCAGGGTAATATGGTGAATGATTTAACACGCATGCTGGATTTCAAGTCAAAAATTGACGAACACCACGATGCATTGTCGTATAACAAGCGCCAGCTGTCTAGGTTACGATATTTAGGGTGGTCATGACGAATTCAACTGATCAGACGTTTTGATACTTCCAAATAATACTCGTCATGAATAGTTTGACCTGATGGAACAAATTGACGACAACATTTAACGATACCTTTGTCATCGTAGAAAAGAACCATCGTTCCCGGAGTTCCCCCACTTTAAGCGTTGACACCTGCATGACAAAACAAAGTCAAATATTTAGGCCAACTCTACGATAAAAAAAACAAGCTTCAGCTGCAGTAGATGAAGCCAGGCGTACCAAACGCTGCTAACCGGTCCCAATCTGACGATCATCGTCTACGTGCTGATTTCACAGGCCAACAAAAAAATATTTGTAAAAACTTTTTGAACCAATACATCTAAGTATTATGTATTTCTCGGTGCTGAAACCGTATCTGGTATTTTTTGTTATCACCCGCAGTTCTCTCACAATATGATATCGATTAAATTTCAAAATAGGGAAAAAAAATCCTCTTCCTGCTTGAAAAACTGAGCAAACTGTTGATCTCTGGTTCTGTAATGGTAAATAGATGTTCCAAATTCCAATAAATGTTTTTCTTTCAGCCTAGAACCAAGCAATTCTACTTTTTCCTTAGTCAAACCCAAATCTCTCACTAAATCATTTAACTCAGCTTGTGTAAACAATTGTGTTTTTAAATTTCCTAGAGAACATTGAAACTCATCATCATCCGGTCGACTTTCATTAAATTCGGGACTGGACTATAAAACGTCATCAATAGACTGAGGTGACTCAGGGACAGGAACTCCTGGTCCATGTCCTACCGGCCGATTAGTTGAAGTAAAGTTAGGATAGACAATTACTTTCTTATTTTTGAAGTTATATCCAGAAACATCAACGCTGCAAAAATAACAGTCATTTGAATGATTTTCTTGCTCTCTCTATACCGTGGGTACTGCAAGTCTAAAAGCTTTCTTTTCTTTCTGGCACCATTTCCTAAGATCCTCGACACAAACATAACATACTTTGTGAGGAGCCCAACATTTTTCTTGATTACCGATTTCTACACCAAAAATATGCAAAGTTTACTTTTTTTACAAAGTCAGTAATGTTTCTTTGGTGTTTTTTAACTACAAACTCACCACGTATATAATAAAAAGTGTGTGGAGACTTTTTACAACCACGATTAGCCATACTTTGAGTGTGAATTAAAGCACATTGGTTAAACACTGCAATGCGAGGTTATATTAACTGGAAGAAAACAAACAACTACGACATTTATCGGAACTGCCAACCTTATAACATTTGGTTGTACTGCCAACCTTCTAAAATTCTGATTTTATTGCCAACCTAATAACATTCGAATGATAACAAATAAACTTTTCACATTTTGATTATTAAAATGTGAAAAATTGGTGGGTGATACGACTTTGTTACTATTAGTTTCGGACACCAAAAAACATAGGAATCAGGTAAAATTATTTAAAAAATTTTTTCATCGTTGGCCTTTGTTATCAGACCAGGGCCAATGTATGATTTTCAGACATGATTCCACATGTATGAGGCACGCAGAAGATTTGCATAGGCTGTACAGAATAAGACCGTACGTTTGATAACATATACCCCTTGGTTCGTGATAAACGAGCAATTACACCGGGACTTGAACAACCGGACGGTGGTATAACACAGCATCAAGCTTCAGTATGAGTTCCTGAATCAGTCAACTTAGCATAACAATTCAACGATCCTTAAAGCCTTCTGGGTGGATCTAAATATATCGGAAGTGTATTTTCCGCCGAGTGACCACGTACCAGTCGCCTAGTGACGGAGTAGGTCTTTGCTTGATGCAGGCTAAGTACAGTCCAGTTACTAATTAGTGGTGACAAGGACCTAAGTACCGCTACACCGTTCAAACTGTAAGAGACTTACAAAAATTGTTAGATTGTTAGAGCTTCCTTCTTAGCCAGTATGTCGGTCATCTAATTACTCTAAACTGCTGTGTTATATTTTTTCCTCACTGATCTGTAATTATAAGCCAAAGAGCCAATCTGAAGAGGATTTTTGGGATAGATTTTCATTCTCCGAGTCGAATACATCTGTAAGTCCACCATATTTGCAGATCTGTAAAGAAGTTGCTGTTATAGATGCACCGTAGTTCAACCATATATCTTTAAATATCTAGAAGATACAGCTGCCATAGAACGGCAAATTGTGACTTCGGCTGACTCATACCTATAAAGTAGGATAACACAATATTAACTAATGTTACCAGTAGCTTTGGTTCCGCTTTCAATTAGGGACTCCCTAATCAGGACTTAAAAATCAATTTAATGCTTTTTTTTCACAAAAACTATTTCTATTATCTACTTGAACTATTTACGAATTTTTTGGTGTTGTGAAACCGAGAAAGCTTTCTATGCTGTATAGATTTGATCTACCTAAAACGTAAACCCCAAAAATGAGTGAAATTCTCTTTTATCAGATTTATCAGTCGCAATAAATAGAAATCTGAAACAATGCGAACTTTACTTTCAGCACCAAACTAGTCAGATAATTGAAAACTGAAATTTATGATTTGAAATCGATTAAATATAGTGTCGTGGTAGCTTACTTATTTCAAAATGTAACCTGAATAAACTTGAACAAACCTGAACTATTTTTGGTGCTTAAGACTTCCACAAAACTAATCACAGGTTTAAATTTAAATTTAATTTGTGGTTGATCAAACTAAGAAAATTTACATTTACCAAAGTTGTCTTAACGAATTCATAAATTTTTCCCACGTTTCTATTATTAAGTAAAAGAATGACACCTAGGAAATTTGATTGTTAAACATCATTTTCTTAAAATTCATTTAAAATTATTATTTACACCCACTTTAAAGCATTTTAAAAATTGCAAGTTCTTCATAATAATTTTCAGTTTTCTTCTATCGCAAAGTCTGTAAAGCCTAAAGATGCAGAATGCAGTGATATCGTCGTACGACATCACCAAATGAACTTGAACTTTACCATAATAAAAGATCATTATTCTTATGTGCTATTTTATTCATTCATGTTGTTTCGTGGATGTTTCTTGGAAAAATCCTGAAAATAATTAAAGAATTGGATGGTATAATTGACACCATTATGTCATATGTTGCAGATTCTTTTGAAAAAAGAAAACAGTAATTCCCCGCTTTGTAAACAACTGACAGATACATAATTTTGAGAGAAAATCTTATCAATATTAATAGGTTTTCTGCGAAAATGTTCATCGTGACAGAACACATGCATATTCAGTGCAGATTTTAGTGGAAAATGTATAATGTGTAATTAGTTATACCATTTTATTTCATAAATTAGTGGTCCATAAAAATAAAAGTAATGGTTTCGTTCAAATATACTAAGAAACAATCAAGAATAATATTATTCAGTGGTTTCCTATTCAATACCTTCCTAAGCAGATTGAAGTAAGTTAATCCAAATTATTACTCTTGTAACATAACTCAGCCACGATAATATGGCATCTAAATCACTATATATGATGTTTTCTTTTCACACAATGTAGTACTTTCTATAATAAATCAACGCCAGCAAAATTTTAAACTACTTATTCGAAAATTGTATTTGGTCTGGCTCCAGCAAAGTTATCTCCGCTTATTATTTGGATAAATTCCCATTTTCTCAATTGACCGTTTCGTCCACTGGGCATTCTTACCTGTTTAGTTACCCTTTCGTCGATTGAGACCGTTTGACCGTTGATCATTTGAAACCGTTCCCTTTTTGTCGACTCGCCGAATTAAAGCTGCAAAGTATCAGGTGTACACGTATGAAATGCGGATTTCAGACAACAGATGGTGCACCAATACAGTTTGTGCTATAAAGATTTGACACTGCGACATTTTGTTGCGTCATCAACAAGTGTCAGACGCGCACGAGTGATAAATTGGAGAAGTGTGTGCACAGTGTTATGTTGTGTTCAATATGTCGAAATTTATACCGAACAAAGAGCATTCGTGGACAGCATTAATTTATTGTTTTCATTTGAAGAAAACTGCTGTTGAATCATACCGATTATTTCGAGAAGCTTATGGTGAACATGCTCCATAGCAAGATACGTGTGAAAGATCTTGCGATGTTTCGGCGTTTCAAAACTGGTGACTTCGATGTTGCAGACAAGGAACGTGGAATACCGCCAAAAAAACACGAAGATGTGGAATTGCAAGCATTGTTGGACGAAGATGATTCCCAAACACAAAAACAACTCGCCGAGCAATTGGGCGTTAGTTAACAAGCTGTTTCCAATCGGCTACGAGTGATGGGAAAAATTCAGAAGACCGGTAGATGGGTACCACATGAGTTGAACGACAGGCAAATGGAAAAGCACAAAAACACGTGTGACATTTTGCTCACTCGGTACAAAAGGAAGTCGTTTTTGCATCGTATAGTTACAGGGGATGAAAAGTGGATTTATTTTGAGAATCCCAAGCGCAAAAAATCATGCGTAGACCCAGGCGCATCATCCACATCGACCGCAAGACCGAATCGCTTTGGCAAAAAGACAATGCTCTGTGTTTGGTGGGACCAGAGGGACGTGGTCTATTATGAGCTGTTAAAACCTAGGGAAACGGTTAACACTAAACGTTACCAACAACAATTGACCGATTTGAACCGTTCGCTGCTTGAAAAAAGGCCAGAATACCGAAAGAGGCAACACAAAGTCATTTTTCTTCATGACAATCACATACGGCAAAACCAATTGACGACACGTTGGAAGCACTCAGCTGGGAAGTTCTACCCCATGCGGCTTACTCACCAGACTTGGTTCCTTCTGATTACCACCTATTTGCATCGATGGGTCACGCACTTGCTGAGCAGCGCTTTGGTTCGTACGAAGATGTGAAAAAATGGCTCGATGGTTCGCAGCAAAAGGGGAAGATTTTTACTGGCGTGGTATTCACAAATTGCCCGAAAGATGGGAAAAATGTATATCAAGCGATGGAGCATACTTTGAATAAAGCACTTTTCATCATTCTTCCAAATTTAACATATTTTTTTAGAAAAAAAAACCGCATTTCATAGTTGTACACCTGGTAAAGTTGGAGGTGGCCTTCAACCCTCTACAGGTAGTTTTACCTAGGTATTTATCTTCATACAATGTAAGGACGCGGCCGGTTAGATTATCGTAAGCGTTCAGGTTAGTTCAGGTTCAGGTTTGACAGTCCTAAGTCTGTAGAAAGTGTGAAGGAAAGAAAGAATTTTGCGATTTTTTTAAAAAATAATTAATATATACACTTAATATAGATTTCCATAACAGATAAAGAGGTTTAGTGAATCAACGAAAAGGAAATTGCTAATGACACCCTCTTAAAGTCGACAAAAGGGGAATCGACGACACGGTACTAAATCATTGTTTGCAGTTAGTATCTTATTAGCATTTTGAAAATTGAAACATACCAAATTAAAAAATCTAAAAGCTTCAAGAGGGTGGATTTTCTTTATTATTTTACTATTTTTGGGACATTAAAAAAAGGGCTTTTATGCGAGCGGAAACATCTAAAGCAAACATCCTCTTGAGAGCTACAGAAATGAAAACATTGCGCACTATCTAAGAACTAACCCTGAGAGACCAGGTGTGAAGCACAACTATACGAGAAGAACTCAAGATTCAAGACATCGTCCGTTTTGCAATATCAGGACGTCGATACTGGAAGAATCAAGTAAGTCGAATGTCGGACAATAGCTGGCCAAGATGGGCAAAAGATGAAAAACCAGAAACAAGAAGATCTCCGAGACCACCAAAAAGATGGCACAAGAGCTGGATATCTACGTCTCAAGAGGCTGAAAAACAGGCAAAATAAGACCTTGTCTTATAAGAAAAAGGAAAAAATTTTATCTTTAAACACTTTTCAACATTTACCAATGTTGTATTTTCAGGTAAGTCACATTTTCAAATCAGCTGCCAAGTGAGTCAATGGAATTGCTATTATGGGAGTTCGACCAATCCTAGATTTAAGCGTGAAACGTCTTTTTATTCCCCTACAGTAACGACTTCAGTTACAAAGTTGAAATTGGTCCTACTTTTTAAAGATGACAGAGGCCGCAAAACTACTGCTAATTTTGAGAAATAAGTTGTGATGATTGAAAACTTCTTTACACTCGCTTTACCAAAAGTTAATACTTATATCTAGAGAAACTAGTTTTAACACGATCTATGAGGCGTCATTGCAGACTTCATATACAAATTTGCCTGTTTACGCGGCGAGTATGAAAATGAAGTGCCGTGCTTAATCAATAATTTTTAGAGTGCTAGGAGACATTTAAATATTTGGGAATCAATATAAATATTCTCTGTGCTATTATGTGAATTTGAGTGCTGGACCTGAACTTTTGACCCTGGCTCACAGAAGCGATTGGAATCTTCTGAAATGTATATTTATACAGTCCCTGGCCAAATTATTAGACGCACTGCAAGATTTCATGTAAAATATTAATTACCGAGTGATATTGTACCGTTTTATTATTTTAAATTGATTTGTTTTTTATTTTTATATTATCCAATCAATTACCTATTTATTTGACATAAATAAAACAGCATTAATTTAGAAAAGCATAAGTTTATTAAGTTTTAAAGAAAAGTGAAATTAATGTTAGTAAAAGTCAATATTTAGTTGAGCCACCTTTAGCCTCTATCAAAGCTTTAATTCTGCGCGGCACGCTATCAATGCAAGATTGTACTGTCTCCTGCATTTGAGGATGATGATTCCACACATGAATAATCTTTTCTAGGAGCTGGGTTTTGTTGGTAATCACATCTTTAGCCACTTCTCTTTTCATCAGCTCCCACACATTTTCAATGGGGTTCATACCCGGCCAATCCAACAGAGGGATATTTTTTTCTGCCAAAAAAGCTTCAACAGACCGAGCAGTGTGGCAGGGAGCTCCATCTTGCATGAAAGTGAATGGTTCCCCATTTGGAAACCATTCTCTGAGCTGCGGAATCAACCGATTTTGTAATACTTCTTTGTACTGATCTTGCCTCATTATTCCTTTGACGACGTACAGACGTCCAGTGCCCTTGCCGCTGATGACTGACCAAATCATCACTTTGGTGGGATCTTTAACCGTCGGGACGACACAATCAGGATGAAACTTTTCTCCATGACGACGACGCACATACTGAGTTTTATTCTGCAAAATTTCGAATGTGCTTTCGTCACTGAAGCAGACCTGTCAAAAATAGGAAAAATATATAAACTTCCATGTTTATTTGCTTTATTTAACTGAAAATGATAATAATGTATCAATTATTGATTAAATTGCTGTATCTTACCGATCTCCAGAAGTCCACATCTTTGTCTTGCCATTGTTTGGCCCACTTCAGGCGCTTTGCTTTCATCGCAGCTGTTAACTTGGGCTTCCTGGCGGGGCGACAGGCCTTAAAATCTAATTCTTTCAATTTTCTTCGAACAGTGCGCTCAGAAGCATTTACGCTAGCATCCTGGAGTTGTGATTTTATTACCTTTGTGGTAGCAAATCTGTTTTCTACACAAATTTTCTTCAAACATCTCTCTGACCGTGGAGTGAAAATTGGTTTTCTACCGCATCTTTTCTTTCTTTTCGGGCTTAATTCCTTCCCTGACTCAATTTTCTTTTTTATGCGTCGTACACTAGCTTCAGAAACCTCCAATCTTCGTGATATTTCTCGGTTTGTAAATATTTTCGCAATCACAAGGGCCTTCACTTCAGCTTTTTTACGTGGTGAAAGATCGCCTTTTCTACCCATAATGAAAATAGTCCAATTACTTTTTTAAAACACTGCATACAAAATAAACTAATAACTGAGTAGTATAAAACTGTTAAACAAACAATCATAGTCCATAAAGCCACAGAAACACGTCCGTACCTGACTCGATTCCGATCTCGACTGATACAGGTTTGTACTTGTTTACGTTCATGTATCACTTTGTCAACACAGTGTTGCCATATGTTAAAAATAAATACAAATATGTAGTCTACAACAATTCTTTTAAATAAAAATCAATAATATTGTAGTTTAAATATACCATTATTGCATAAAAACTCTTAAGAAACATAAAATTACTAAAAAAAATACAGTGCGTCTAATAATTTGGCCAGGGACTATAGATGCCTTCTTCGCATCTCCTAGGTACAGAAAATAAAAAACATAGAAGTACTGAAAAGAATGAAAAAAATGAAGGAATTACTAACAACCATAAAGATAAGAAACACTAAATACTTGAAGACAAAATAAAGGTGGTTAAGCAACTCCAGACATTTATACAGAGGATTATAAGATTGAATACAATTCCAGACGAATGGAGAACTGCGCCAGTTATACTAATGCACAAGAAGGGAGAAAAAGAAGATCCAAATAACTATAGCTACTAAACTGTACACTGAAATTAACAACAAAGATTCTTGCAATAAAAATAAACGCGAGAATACAACTGGAAGAAGAACATGAACGATTCAGAAGTGGGCGCTCATGCACGGATGTCCTATTCATTGTGAGACAGGTAAAAGAAAAATCCATACCAGGTGTACAAGTATGAAATGCGGATTTCAGACAACAGATGGTGCACCAATGCAGTTTGTGCTATAAAGATTTGACACTGCGCCATTTTGTTGTGTCATCAACAAGTGTCAGACGCACACGAGTGATAAACTGGAAAAGCGTGTGCATAGTGTTGTGTTGTTGTGTTCAATATGTCGAAATTTATACCGAACAAAGAGCATTCGTGGACAGCATTAATTTTTTGTTTTCATTTGAAATAAACTGCTGTTGAATCATACCGATTACTTCGAGAAGCTTATGGTGAACATGTTCCATCGTAAGATACGTGTGAACGATGGTTTCGGCGTTCCAAAAGTGGTGACTTCGATGTTGCAGACAAGGAACGTGGAAAACCTCCAAAAAAATACGAAGATGTGGAATTACAAGCATTGTTGGACGAAGATGATTCGCAAACACAAAAACAACTCGCCGAGCAATTGGGAGTTAGTCAACGAGAGATAGTAAAGATTCAGAAGACCGGTAGATGGGTACCATATGAGTTGAACCACAGGCAAATGGAAAAGCGCAAAAACGTGTGCATCGTATAGTTACAGGGGATGAAAAGTGGATTTATTTTGAGAATCCTAAGCGTAAAAAATCATGGGTAAACCCAGGCGCACCCTCCACATCGACCGCAAGATCGAATCGCTTTGGCACAAAAACAGGGGCGTTATTATGAGCTGTTAAAACCTCGGTTAATACTAAACGTTACCAACAACAATTGACCGATTTGAACCGTTCGCTGCCTGAAAAAAGGCCAGAATACCGAAAGAGGCAACACAAAGTCATTTTTCTTCATGACAATGCTCCATTACATATGGCAAAACCAGTTCGCGACACGTTGGAAGCACTCAGCTGGTAAGTTCTACCCCATACAGCCTACTCACCAGACTTGGCTCCTTCTGATTACCACTTGTTTGCATCGATAGGTCACGCACTTGCTGAGCAGAGTTTTGGTTCTTACAAAGATGTGAAAAAATGGCTCGATGAATGGTTCGCGGTAAAAGGAGAAGATTTTTACTGGCGTGGTATACACAAATTGCCCGAAAGATGGGGAACATGTATAACAAGCGATGGAGCAGACTTTGAATAAAGCATTTTTTATCATTTTTCCGAATTGAACTTGTTTTTTTAGAAAAAAAAAATCCGGATTTCATACTTGTACACCTGGTAGAATACAACATTCCAGCATATTTGTGCCTGACAGACTTAATATATATATATATATATATATATATATATATATATATATATATATATATATATATATATATATATAAAGGCAATAAAGTAGTCACAAGATTAGCAGAAGGAATGACAGAACCAATCAACTATGAATTGGAATCAGGCAGGGCGGCTCTTTAAGTCCTCTTTTATTTAATGTTGTCATGAATGAAATTATAAAGAATGTCAAAAGAAAGAAGGGATATAGAATGGATAACAGAGAATTTAAAATTATATGTTATGCAGATGACGCGGTAATAATAGCTGAGACTGCGAACGATCTGCGAAGGTTGCCATACCAATTCTACATAGCAGCAAAACGATATAATATGCCAATCTCAACTGAAAAAAAACTAAGACAATAGTACTAGCAAAAGAGCCGATCAGGTGCAAGCTGGTGGCGGAAGATAAACCAATAAAACATCAAGTCAATAAGGCTAATAGGATAGCGAGATGCCTCAATGATACCATATTTAGAAATAAATTCCTTTCCGTTGAGACCAAAACAAGAATATACAAGAGCGTAATACGGCCAATAATGATTTACACATCTGAAACAACACCCGATACAAATATAACACAGAGGATGCTGCAATCAACTGAAGTGAGAATACTTGGGAGATGTACAAACAAGACCCTGAGGGATAAAGAAAGGAGGGAAAACATAAGATGCACATGTAATATAGAATATATCAACTAGTGGATAAGAGGAAGAAATGTGGAATGGGATCAACACATAGAAAGAATGGTAAACAACAGGATAGTACGGATAGCAAAAGATAAGTCACCGAATGGAAAAAAAAATCAATGGGACGTCCAAGAAAGAGATGGAGCAACGATCTATAGAGCAGGGAACATAGCAACAGGCAATAGTGCCTAGCTATAAGTTGGAAGAAGAAGAAGAAAATAAAGGGCAAACGATCGATTAACCGACGACAGAATTCTTAGCTGAAGGACATAAAAAAGTGGTCTGGATGTGCTTCGAGTGATATTTTTCGAGCAGCAGTTTTTTTAGCTATATGGATCGCCAATTTTGATGAGGAGACGCCGTCGTAGAAGAAGAAGACAAGAATTTTAAAAAATAAGTCCAATAACGATTTTTTCATTTATACTGTTAATATTTTAAAATTGAACTTTTGTGTGGGACAATTTGCATTTTAAGATAAGGCTCCTGTATAGGTAGCTCTAGTTTTCATTGAATATTATCATTATTATTATTTTTTTGCTATCACGATGACTTGGATCTTTATCGAAAATAGATAGGCATCCAGCGATAGTTGTCATGCTTTTACGTAATTCAGTTATATACACTTTCAAATAGGGATTCCCAGTAGGGATTTATCAAATTAATTTATCTTTTTATTGCGAGATTGTCCACCTTTTTTAGTTTTTGTTTTTTTCGTACATTACCTAATAAAAGGTAATATTACACGAGAGGTACAAGAGAAAGTTCTTATTTAATTGAATATATAACATTATTTAGTATCATTGTTTATAATATTTTTATTTAGTCCCAGTTTCTTTGTTTGGTTCGACAAGCCTTTTCATTGAAAATGGGACAGTCTGTAGTCCAGTTGCCACCCCTTCTAATAAACAAATTATGGCTTCTTCTTCTTCTTTTCAGCCTGCTCCGATCCACTCTTGGATGTAGGCCTCTTCCAAATCTTTCCATCTATCCCTATTCAGAGCCAGGTTTACAGGGTTATCTCGTGATCTGAAAATAAGCTCGAGTTTACCAAAAACTGCCCAACGAAGACCCACTCTTTGTGAAATTTCTGCTGCTTGGTTCTCCTTTCCTAGTAATATATCTTGTCCGAGGTATATATATTCGGATGGTTGATTTTCGATGGTAATCGTTATTTGCTCTGGGCACATTTTCTTTGTCTTGCTCAGGATCATTTCCGGTCTGACTCGTCTCGATGCATGTTCTTCCAACAGTTGTTAATTTATTGGGTGTAGTACCGATTAGAACGATATCGTCCGCAAATCGTAGATGATGAAGTCGTATTCCGTCTATATTAGTCCCTTTATTTTGCCTGGCTAAGGTCTTAAAAACATCCTCTAGTACTCGCGTGAACAGTTTTGGCGAGATCGTATTTCCTTGACGTACTTCTCTTTTTATCGTTATTTTTGGGGTCTTCATTTACTAGTATTGAATGTACGCATTGTCATAGATATATTTAATAAGAGTCGAGTATCTGGTGTCTATTCTAGCGTTACCTAGGGCTCTTATCCATGTTTGCAAATTTATGTAATTTTTTTAACATACAGTCAGTTAAGTAAGAACATATAGAGCATTGTGCATTATAAAACGTAGTTATTTAAAAGTTTTTTACATCATTCGACAGTAAAAGGTTGCCACTAAAATACTAATGATTCAGTAGTTGGTCAAGTCCCCGTCAGCGTCGATGATCGCGTGGCATTTTCGGGGCATACTTTCGACGAGATTTTCCGCGTTTTCTTGAGGCAAAGGTTTTCAAATTGCCCGAATTTGCCGTGACAGCTGCTTCACTATGTATAGCTTATTATTACGAAGCTTCTACTTGATGTATGACTACACGTTCTCGATTTGGTTTGTATGGGGCAATAGGATGGCGGGAAGATACCGGATTCCCCTTTCCACTGGTTATACGCTTTACTTCGATGTCTGGAGTCGTTATCGTCTTGAAGAATCCACTACTCATTTTCATTGGAAAAAATTACATTGCGCCAGTCTCGATCTAAGTTTTCCTTTGCCCACGCGAATCGTTTCCCTAGGTGTTTTCGGCTTAGCTTCAAATCGTTAGCACCGGGATGAGTGCGAATTGTTTTATACGATATATCCACACCTATCTGCTTTAGTTTTTGCGTCCCTTGGTGCAATGTTAATTCAGGATTTTGGGAGAACATGTTAATAATCATTTTTGGGTCATAGTCCGACCCTTTTCTTCTCGAACCATATTCTGGCAGATCATCAATATTTTTTAATTGAGAGTATCGGTTCATCCACTTGCTAACGAATGCCCCCGACTTACCAATATACTTAACAGCCGCTATACCATACGTGTCATTTTCGGACCTTTTGGATAATCATATAGGAACGCAGCCTCGAAGTGCGAAGCGTTTGCAGTACTCATATTCGATAATGCACTATTTAACCATAAATAATGTCAGAAATGAATTTCTTTCCACAGAGCATTGTTTACAGGGGTATCAAAAAAAAGGGAGTGTCTTTTATCGACTATTATATATAAACGACACGTTCTTACTCGACACTGGTTTAAAATGAATTTGAGCGTCATTTACATGTCTCATTTGAGCTTGAAGTTTGGCGCCCACCTTCAACTACAGGGCTCCTGCATCTAATGGGCAATCACGATTAAGTACCTATACATTCAGTATGATAAGTAGCTCGCCTGGCAGGATTAAGTCAGCACTGCTACTAGGAAAGCGAAACAACGGCTAGGCAAATTATATCCAATAATAAATCGCTCTAGCAAGTTGTCCACCAGAACCAAGCAAATGGTATATAAGACCACTGTGAAGGCAGGTCTTATCTACGCCTGCCCCACATGGTGCCAGCTCTCCAAGACAAGGAGAAGGCAATTCCAGGCAGTGCAAAACAAGGCCCTAAGGATGATCACGAGAGCCCCATGGTTCATCAGAAAACACAATGTGCCGACCACAAAGGCACACATGAGGAAAATCCAAATAAAGTTCCTGGCCAAGGCGTCCAAACGCCACAACCCAATCATCAGGGACGCCTTCTTAATCCACCCGCATGCCCGTCAGCAATACCTGAGATCCGCTCTCTGATGAAGACGTTGACCCACCCCACCGACCATGACAGAAGACTGTAAAATTAAGTTAACATAAGTTCTAGGTTAAGTTAACATTAAGTTCTAGGTTAAGTTAGCAAAAGTTCTAGGTTAAGTCAGGTTAGGTCGCAATCATGTAAAATAAGCATATTTTCTAAGTTATTATAGGATCACTAATGTAAATGCTTAGGTTCAGTCAGAAAAACCAATCTTTCATATCATGTAGTAACAACGATCATCAATATAAGTAAGAGGATATGCCTAATATGTAAGCCAAGAAACACAATAACAAAAGATTCGCGTTTTGATGGAAAATTCCTATAAAACTTTAAAATTAGTTTATATTATACTTCTGGAGACTTCTTCCCGTTCCGACAATACCAAAGTCAACAAAAATGTTGTATCGAAATGTAACGACACTTCCAAAAATATTTCCGCAAGTAATCGACTAGTAATAAAAAATCAATAATTACTCATCCCAGTCAATAAACTAAAAATTTGCTAACAATGTATCATGATGAGTGACTTGTCATATCAGCGTTATCAAGAGATATTAGTGTAGGTATTTGTTGAATTATCAGGTAATTTTATTAGAGTGGATACATCCTTTCGGAAGTAATATTCACACTAGACAGATTTATTTGTTTAAATTTTCACTGGAATGCGATTGATAGAGTAGTGTCAAAAAAAAAATCAGTGGCATTAGTTGGTTATTTCGTTCGTTTTTGGATGTAAGCGAATTTTAGGGGTAATTATTCTAAATCAAATATATATCAGCAATAGCTTTATTTCATCGCTTTTCGTTGTTATTGTAAATCTGCTGCCAGCGGAGCTTACCATTTAATAATCCGGCCATTTTCGCTCATCTTAAGGACAGAATTAGAGAAGATATTAATCTAATGTAATTAATGGGGTTTCCGATTAATTTTTTACCTCACGATTAGTGATGCTTAGAAACGATCCATTTATGAGGTGAAAAGTCCCGAGACGTTCTGAGGGATGACAGTACCAACAAAAAAATCATATGTTTTTCAGTTAATGTCAACTCTAAGAAGATTCGTGTAAAATTTTCGTGACATTTTGTCTATTAGTTTACGAGTAACTGCCGTTTGAGTGAAGCTACTTTTGATTTTTGCTAAACAGTGAAACAAAAAGAATTTCGTGTGTTGATTAAACATTGCGTTTTGATGGGAAAAATACAGCCAGAACCCAAGAATGACTTCAGAAGTGTTATGGTACATCTGCTCCATCGAAAACACCTATAGCACGGTCGCCAGGGGTTTTCTTCTTCTTCTTCATAGCCTTCTTACATCTATTGTCGGGTATAGGCCTCCCCTTTTGTTCTCCACTTATCTCGGTCCTGTGCTTCCCTTGTCCATGCTAGGCCGGCTGTAAGTTTTAGATCGTCTTTCCACCTGGTCTCAGGTCTGCCCCTTGATCTCTTTCCCAGGGTCTCCAATCCTGCATCTTCCTATTCCAACGATTGTCCTGTTGTCGCATTGTATGTCCAGCCCATCTCCATTTTAGGCTTGCTATATGTTCTTTTAAATCTATTAGTTTAGTTTTTTCCCTAATATATTCATTTCGTATCTTATCTTTCATCCTTATATTCAACAACTGACGCTGGTGGTAGCGGGTAGGCACTCTCTGTGATCCCGACAGAGACAGGCCTACTTCAGGAAAGCGACCCTGCCCACGCGAGCCATGGTTCTCCCCTCAGTCCTAATACGAAGGGGAACCATGTCCTAAACCCCTAATCCTATCTATACGATATTTTAATCCTTCTCAAATCCTTTACCGACTCGCCAACATGCCTGGTAAGCGTGGCGTTTTAATGCCAACCCTCCCCCACCCCAATCAATTAATGGATAGCTAGGGGTTTTAAGCCGCCATTAAATGTTAACAGGCTGCATTTTAGCACCCGGGTAGTTTTTTGGACGTAGAATACGATAAAAAAAAGTTTGCTAAAGTCTGATGTACGCTAAGACCACAAAATCTAAAATAAAATAAAAAATTCGGTTTTTCGGTAATATCTCGAAAAATAAAAAAGATATCGAAAAAATAATAGCACCACGTGAAAGAGCGGGAAATTGTACAAAAAAAATAGTATTTTTATGTATAATTTTCAGATTTTTTTATTAGCTTGAGAGTTTGGAAAGGTGATTCAAAAAATGTAGCCAAACAGGTTAATTTGCAAGTCTACGCGCGCCACTTGATGGTTAATCGATATTACTTGTTTTCAGAGTGTAAAAAAAAATTGAAAGATAGCTTTTTGAAGAGAAGACTTTCAGCTTTCCGGTAATACTAATAGTTTTTATCTTTGTTGCTTTATAATTTGTAAAACTTAAAACGAAATTTTTGTTTGCTTGATTTTAACGGGCATACAATAAATTACAAATATTTTATAAAATATAATATTGAAAAAAAAAACCTTGGGCGTATATCATTATTATACCTTAAGTTTCAATATAAGAATAATTAAAAATACCCACATGGTCTGTGTTATTTAAAAATTGAGTTTTAAAATATGAAAATTTGCCTGCTGTAGTGCGCCGCTGACAAATTTACGTTCAAAACAGTACGAAATGGTCAAAAAAGGCTGAAATTTTTTTCTTTTCTAGTTAAAAAATATTTAATGGTGGGAAATGAAAGACAAAAGTCTAAGTTTTAAATATAAGGTATTTATATTTCATTTAAACATCCAAATACAAAGAAAACACAAAAATTCTAAATTACTCGAAGAAATTAAACGAATTACGTACTCTCTGGCCGTCATATTGGATCTGCCATTTGGATTTTTTCAAATCTGTCAGCGGATTCTTAATCAGCACACTGAGAGACCCTTTAATTGCCAATTTCAAAGTATTTAACGGTATACAGAAACGTTAATTTAATCATAAATGAGGTTGGAAGTGTGAAAGGGGTTAAACCAGCCAGTTTAATTTAAATATTTTTTTTAAATTACGGTAAAACTAAAAAAAAATACTATTTTTTTGTAAAATTTCCTAATTTTTCACGTGGTGGTATTAATGTTTCGATATTTTTTTATTTTTAAAGATAGAGATATAAAAACCGTTTTTTTACCATGTTTTGCATCCAAAAAACTACCTGCATGCCAAAATGCAGCCTGTTAACATTTAATCAACTTCAAAAATTTTCTCTAGCGGCTGGGTTACTATGTGTCGATTGCTTAGTAAACTTAAATGGGATTGTACAATCACCAATGATGCACCACATTCCGGACGTGGAAATGAGGCATTCACTCTAAAAAACACAAAAAATCTACCATTATGTTTTGAGTAACCGCAGAGTGAAAGTGAAAGAGATAGCTGACATCGTGAATATATCAACAGAACGCGTGAAGCATATCTTGCGTGAATATTTGCATATGAAAAAAGTATGTTCCTGATGGGTTATTGTCGTACGAATAATCTAAAGAAGCCAGAAAAGCAGTTGAAGACATTCTAAATGACCACCTACGGTAATTACAGCAGAACAAATCAACAAAATCAGGGATTAAGATCAAGGATTCATTTTCGCTACATTGCCGTTTTTTTGATGATGTTGTGAGGTACGTGTCTTTTGAAAAGACCATCTTTTAAATATTTAAAAACTGACGCGAAATAATTTCAGGCAAACAATACATTTTTTGTTAATTCTGCTAATGCATTAATGTATAATAGGGGACTTGCAGCTACCTCTCCACTTTGAAAGAACGTCAATCAATCTCTTATGTCTGAGAGTACCTTTATCGTACATTCATAACGTAATATTATTAGTTCCGTTTCATCGACAGGGAATCCCGTACAAATCACGACCTTTCGCAAATATACGTAAAGTGATAATTGCCGATTATTATTGATTTTTACTATTTTTCAACATGTCTCTACATTACTAAGAGAAATTATTTTAATCGTCGAGAAATGATTTAATTTATTTTTAATCGATATCATAATTAATAGAGATACGTAAATAATTAATGATTGATAATTAAGGAAGCTGTTCACAGTTCGTTTGCATACTGATTTGTAGATATGGGAAAAGGTAGTTAAAAATATTATTGTAGACAATAGACAATAGACAGTTTATTCATCTTTTCAGCTACAAAAGTTGTAGATAAGACATGTCAACAAAGGCATGTATGATCCCATCTTAGGTAATATCAAAAATAATAAAAAAAAAGAAATCTTACTATTAAACACATTAATACACAGTAAATACAAGATATAACAAAAAACATAACATACATATTTATAACAAACAAATTTATAACATACAAAGTACATACTGGAGATGCCTCAATTAAGTAAGGATGCTATAGAGAATAACATTCACACTCCGCCCAGTAGATAACTTTCAAATTCAGTTACAGAATAAAAAGTTTTATTTAATAGTATAGTTTTATTTGTTTTTTAAAACGTGCCATAGATTCAATCCTTTTTACATTTTTCGGCAGTAAGTTAAATAGTCTGCAACCTAAGTAATGACTAGTTTTTTTAACATATTCATTGTGTTTATCAATATAAAAATTTTCTCTGTTTCGAGTCGGATAACGATGAAAAGATCCATGCGAAATGAAGCTATCTTGATTTTGATAGATATACATTAAGAGTTTATATATATAAATACTTGTAACTGTTAATATTTTTCTATTCTCAAAGACTTCCCTACAGGATGCGTTATATGGCATACTAAAAATGAGTCTCATGATTCGGTTTTTGTATTACCAGCACTCTGTCCAGTTCCCGCGCACTTCCTCAAACCGCCAGACCATAGGACATGGCTGGGTACGCATTAGCGTCATAGACAGTTATGAGATTGGGAACACTTAATGAGTTTTTTAAAGATTTTATCATAAAAAAACATTTATTTAGTCTTGAGCAAACGTCATCTATGTGCAAACTCCATTCAAGGTTAGAATCTATTATGATTCCTAAAAACTTTGAACTATGGCTAACAGGCAAATTCATATTATTAAATACAATATTTAGGTTTATTGGTTTGCGCATGTTTGTCTTAAATTCCATAGACACGGTCTTTGATAGATTTATTATAAGGTTATTCTTTTTACACCAGTTTGACAACTCAGTCAATATTATCTTAATTTTTTTCTCCAAAAGTTTCTCATCTTTGGCTGAGATGACTATGGTCGTATCGTCAGCGAACATAAAAACGATTCCACATGAAATGTATTCAGGTAAGTCGTTTATGAACAACAAGAAAATTAGAGGACCCAGGACACTGCCTTGAGGGGTCCCTAAGTCACAGTTCGTCATTTGCGAAAAAATATTACCAATTCTTATTTTAAAGTTTCTACCCTTCAGAAGTGAATTAAACCATTTATTTAGTGGTCCTCCAATACCTAGCCTTTCAAATTTTTTAACTACAAAGCCTGGGTCTATTGTGTCAAATGCCCTTGTTAGATCAAATAGTAGAGCTACTACTTTCTCATTTATATCAAGTTTATTATGTATATTCTTTATAAAGTCGATCGCTGCGGTCTCTGTAGAGTGCTTTTCTCTAAAATCGTGCTGGTGTGAGGTTAGAACTTTGTTATTATCAAGAAATGAAGTTATCTTATTGTAAATAACTTTTTCGAAAACCTTTGAAAAACAGTTAAGTAAAGATATAGGTCTATAATTTTCAATTAAAAGTACTTTTTTCGCAGGACGTGCTTCTTCTACGCTGTGAAGGTTGGCAGTCATCCGGGCTATCCGTATAGAAGGTGGTCTGTTATTCCGTTAAACCAGCATAGTGAGTTTGACGTACAAAATCTTTTTCCTAGTATACCACCATCAGACGCTATAAATTTGGTCCAAAGATTACTCAATAAAAATAATGTCAACCCAATAATTAAACCAGAAATATTAGATATCTTAACATTGTGCTTAGATCAGAATTATTTTGAATTTAACGATAACATTTACATAAGTAAGAAAGGTTTAATAATGGGAAACCCTCTTAGTCCAATTTTATCTGAAATTTTCATTTAGAAGAACAAATCAGTAATTCTCATCTTTTTAAAAATTTCTTTTATTGGTACCGGTATGTAGATGATATATTTACTTGCTTTACAGGCACAGATCGACAATTAAAACTTTTTCTAGACTATATTAACCAACTTCATAATAACATTACTTTTACAACAGAAATAGAAACAAATAAATCGATTAATTTCCTAGATTTAAAAATATCGAACAAAATGAATAAACACGATTTTGAAATCTTCCATAAACCAACATACTCAGAACTATACACGCTAATTCTAAGCACCCGTTCACACATAAAAACTCAGCTTATAATAGTTTCATCCATAGACTACTAAATACACCATTAACGGAAGAAAATTTTCGGAAAGAATTACATATTATAAAACAAATTAGTATAAACAATGGATACAGTAGCGATTCCGTAGATAATATTTTAATGAAAAAACAGTTTAAAAAAGCAATGGGACTGGTGTACCCGTACAAACAACTAAACAAAGAAAAATTTCATACATTCACCTATACCGGAAAATTAACTAATAAAATTCAAAATTTTTTCTATAGAAATCATGTAAATATCGCTTTCGGTACAAATAACACATTATCTCGACATATTAAAAATAATAAAAGTAAAACAAAAAAAAGAAAACAAATCAGGGGTTTATGAATTATGCTGTGGCACTTGCAATAAAACGTATATAGGACAAACAGGCAGACCTTTTTATAAAAGAATAAACGAACACAAACATAGCTTTAGAATTAAAAATAACAAATCTCATTATGCCAAACATTTAACAGAGGAAAATTATACATTCAATGAAGATTTCAAAATTTTGCATACGGAAAGAAAGGAAAATTACTGAATTGTTTAGAACAGGAAAAAATAATTAGAAAAAATCCCCAGGTCTATTTCTCAACGATCAATTAGATGGGGGAGGGTCTCCTTTATTAAACTTGTTCTAGGTATTAAGGTAAATATTGATAATGAATTTAGTACTTGTAATTAGGTAAACTATGTATTCTGAAACATACTTTGTTAGTTAATTTACATCGTGCTCCAGAAGAAGACACAGTGTGTCGAAACAATTGTCAGCAATAATAAACATAAGTGGTGATCTGAAACATTTGTTTAAATTTTTATTTCCAGCATAGTGAATTTAACGTTCATAAATTTCGTCTTCTCCCTACACGTCTCTATCATGAATTTTCTCCTGCATTATCAGTTGAACATTTGAACATTGGCTGTAGGTTGAAAAGTCTACAGAAAACTGATGTTAGTTTGCTAGGTAATGCACAACATCTTTATTTACTAGAAATACACGGGATATTCTCTTGTTTACTTTTATTTTTGCTGTTGAAACGTCAAAATCATTTTTAAGGGCATTTATTAAGCTAAAATGGATTTCCTGTAGCAGCTCTCTCTATAATTTCTTAACAGACGCAGTATCCTAAGCTTTATAAAAGTCCATGCGCACTTAGGTGAGCTCCCTGCTCTGTGTGTGATCTCTTTTCTAGTAATTGTTTAAGACAAAAGAGCATTTATTTTGTTTTTACTTCATTAATTGTTTTTATTTAAATATTTTACAGTAAATCCCATGAAGTTCATTTTAACTAAAATAGTACATATAACATAAATTGTTCTACTTATGTCACAAATCAATGTTATTTATTTAAATAGGTTTTTATAACTTCCCTGCATTTTTATTTATTTATCAGTATTGCTGTAAATAAACTAAATATTTTGCAAACTAAATTGGGAATTACCTGTACACTTTGAACTACATAATTTTTTAATTATTTTTTTAAATAGTTATTTATGTACTACTCTATTTGTTATTGAATTTTATGCCAATTCATTTAATAACGTCAAAGATGTCAGTAAATTGATATAGTCTGCTGAATTGAGCATTGAACCGTGTATTTTGGGTAGAATGCGATTTTTTATTTTTGTATCGTGTGAGGAGGTTCAGCGTAAGGCTAAATTTGAATTTTTTGGGGGTCTGAGGTGCACCCATTTAGCCGCCCTACTGAAAATAGGAGTGTTAACGGTTTTTTTCATATATCTCGGTAACCGAAAGTCTGACAAAAATTGTGTAAAGAACTTTTCTGTAGACTCTATAATAATATACAACTTTCCTTAATAACTTTTTAGTGTTACTTTAATAACTAAGAAGTTATAAACAAAAATAACGACAATGAAAAAAGGCGGAATAATATTGAAGAAAACTAAACCTAAAGTGGCACTAAATTGATTTTAAAATGCTAAAATGAACTTAGAGGCCTACGCTAGGTTACGCTATTGTGGGTCCCACGCCACTCAAGACTTGAAGGCAATGAAAAGGCTATCGCAGTAGGTTCATTATCTCCATATATCGAGAAGGTTCATTATCTCCATATATGGGCGCAGAACCTTTCCTAGGAGTGTCAAACAACACAGTACGGGGAGAAGTATTTTAATGACTACGAGAGAACATTCGACTGTTGGAGATGTTAACGAAACGTAAGTACAAAAAAGACTGCTGAATTATTGAAACTCGGTAAGAACCAACTACAAATAGTTGTGGGTCTACTGAAGGTTCACCTACATATAATGGGACCCTTACAATGGAGACTTGAACTGCAGATTGAACAATACGAAGGTAGAAGCCTATACCTATTCGACTGTCAGATTTTAGACCGGATGGGACAAATTGAAAATAGGGGTGTAAACGGTATTTTTTTTTCATATATCTCGCAAAAATTTTGTAAAAAACTTTTTTGTAGACCTTACAATAATATACAACTCTTCTTAATAACTGTTTAGAGTTACTGCAATAATTAGGAAGTTATAAACAAAAAATAATGAAAATGAGAAAAGGCGGAACAATATTGAAGAAAACTAAGCCCAAAGTGGCCACTAAATTGATTTTAAACTGCCCAAATCAACTTAGATGCCTAACTGTCCATAGCTAGGTTACGTTGTTGTGGTTCCTTAGCCACTGAAGACTTGAAGGTAATGCAAAGGCTGTCGAAATAGCAAGAGAAGGTTCATTATCTCCATATATGGGTGCAGAACCTTCCCTAGGAGTATCAAACAACACAGCACGGTGAGAACTATTTTAATGACTACGAGAGAACAGTAAATTGTTGGAGATGTTAACGAAACGTAACTACAAAGAAAGCTGCTGAATTATTGAAACTCGGTAGGAATCAACTACAAATAAAGGGTGATTCATTAGTCTTAAGACTAATTTTAGGCGTTTGGATAAATGCTGAACAATTGACAGAAAGCAATGTTGTTTTCGCTGAAGGTGTAACGGTAGCTCTACTCTAATTTCAGAATCTGCGCATTTGATTATTCGCATTGGAAATGTCATACAAGCTGGGTTTACGAAAGTGCGTTGCTTCCTTGTTTGGACAACTGTCCACGAGGCAAATTCTCGAGACGTGTGAAGATAAACCAATTTCTCGCGCCACCATATTTCGTGTTTTGTGTGATTGCTGTAAAGTACCAGAAAAAATCCAGTCGGCCACCTGTTCTTAGCAGAAGAAGAACGAAAAATCTTCTGTCAAGTGCAAGAGACAAAGTTGGGCAGTCGCAAAAAAATTGTCGAGAAAATACGGTGTTTCGCAATTTAGTGTGCATCAAATTTTGAAGACAAATAATGTGTTCGACAACGTAAAAAGGCACCGAAATACATCGCAAGACAGCTCGAAAAAATACAAAAATATTGCCGTGCACCTCGTATTAAGCATTTTATGCATGGGAAATTCGTTGTTATGGATGATGAAAAATACTTCACATTTTCGAACAGTTTTTCTCAAGGGAAATGATTGCCTCTACACTGACGATTATGAAGCAGCACCAGACGACGTCAAATACGCCGGCAAAATGAAATTTGAATCAAAAGTGTTGATGTTGATTGCCATTTCATCGAAACATATTTCAGCTTCATATTTTCAATCAATTCTAGTATGTATATCAATAAATACTTGACTAAATTGAAGCAGTTCATCAAAATCAAACATGCGAGTGACAAAATAATCCTTCTGGCTAGACCTTGCATGTTGTCAATAACTCAAGAATGGCTCAAAAGTTAAAAAATCGAATTTGTACCACAAAATGACAATTCCCCAAATGTTCCACAGGCACGACCAATTGGGAGATTTTGGACAATACTTTCACGTAACGTTTATGAAAATGGTTGGGAAGGACAGAACCACCCGCACTTGATTGGCAGAATAAAGAGAAAGTTGAAAAAATCGACGTTTCGGTCGTCCAACGCCTGATGGATGGCGTTTCAAGCAAGCTGCATAAAATCGAAGATAATGGTCCATTCACTGCAATGTAAACGTGATTTTTTTTTATGGATCTAGTACACTGCTACAAGGAAGTCCCTATAGCGCTCCAGGAACGGCATGTGTGCGGAAAAAGCGATGTTTGATAGATTTTGATAAATTTATACGATATGAGCAACTGCATTTGAAACATTTTTTTTTGGTTTCACTTATACACGCGCCTGAAATTAGTATCTAGACTAATGAATCACCCCTTAGTTGTGAGTCTACTGAAGGTTCACCTACATATAATGGGACCCTTACAATGAAGACTTGAATTGTAGCTTCAACAATACGAAGATACAAGCCTATACCTATTCGACTGTCAGATTTTAGACCGGAGGGCACAAAGTCCTTTTTGGCAATCAAATGTAAATCTATAAAGGTACACGAGTTAACCGGCACTGGACTTTTAGAAGTTTGTATAAGGAACAGGAGTATTGAAGTAGCTTGTGTAAAAGAAACGGAAGAAAGTATAATAAGCTAAGTATAGCTGAGGTATTTACACAGATTTAATTCTGAGGGCTTGGACTCCCAAAAAGAAAATTATGTAGATGAGTGGATACGTGAGCCCGGCAAAAAGAGTTTTGTTTGGAAATACAATAGCTAATAGTAATAAACATTTTTGGGAAAAAACATAATTTTTTTTACAAAATAAATGACTAAAACTAAACAAAAATTACTGAATAAACATAAATAGTTTAGTTATTATTAAACATCCTGCTAAACTATAAAAAAGTGAAAACCCCTTTTTTCGCTTATTTGCACTAATTGTAAAAAGCCGAAACCGCAACTAATTCATACTCGGATATTGCACACGCACATCTCAAATCTTAACTTATTTAACATTTAACGTAATGATTAACAAGATGATTGCTCATCTGAATTCTAAAAAGGAATTCCTATCATCGTACCAAAAACGGATAATTTAACCGACGCTTTCTTTAACCTTTAGTTAAAGTGGGCGTTAAAAAAAGCTATTTTTAGAACTACCGTATATACATGGTGACCCATTAGTGTATATATATATATATATATATATATATATATATATATATATATATATATATATATATATATATAAATTATATTTGAGTTTCATCCTTGATTAAACGCTTACAATAATGAGCCACCATCTATATACGGTAGTGCTAAAAATAGCTTTTTTTAGCGCTCAAGAAAAACAAAAACATCACCATATTACCAGCAGACAAGGGCAATGCCACAGTGGTCCTAAATACCGAAGACTACATAACAAAAATGGAAACCATTCTACAAGACGACACCTACAAGCCAGTTACCAGGGATCCTACAACATATTTGGAGAAAACTACAAAGGCCAAAATAAAAGCTGCAAATTTGGGACCAGAGGATTCATAATACCAAGAAAGAAATCAAGTCGTCCAAAGTTGTATGGCCTACCAAAGATACACAAGCCCAACGTCCCCCTTAGACTCATTGATAGCGCGGTAGCCTCACCTACACAAAACATAGAAAAACATCTGTCAAAGACCATGCATGCCGTTGAAAGGGCTGATTCTTACATCAAAAACACCGAATACCTCAGAGATATTCAACTAGAGGAAAATGACATTCTAGCAAGTCTAGATGTTGTTTCACTTTATCCCAGTATTCCAGTGGATGAAGCACTAGATAAAACAGCAGTGAACGAGGATTTTCCAGCTCGTGTTATAGAATTATCGGAACACTGTCTAAAAAATACCTACTTTGTCTTCAACAGTCAGATATACTTGCCTTTCACTGGTAATAGCCAATCTCTACATGATGTATTTTGAAACAGAGGCCCTTAAAAACTCACCACTCAAACCTAAATTCTGGAAACGATATGTTGATGACATCTTAGCGCGGAAACCCGTAATTATCACTGATACGAGCACCCAGCCGACAAACACCGATACCTGGACGAACACACGCGATCCCCACCTACAATCTGCGTAGACGCCGACTTATAAAAGACGGTGACCGCACTCGATCTCTTAGTTAGCTTCGATCGGCAGCAGCATCAAGATCACAGTATCGAGTAGCAGCAGTAGCAAGAGCACTTGAATATGCCAAATGAGATTCGTCGTCGCAAATTTATTGTTAGACGAACGGATTGAATCCCGGAATTTTAATGTATTGCATTCCACCATTTGTGAAAGCCTCTATTGTAATATATATATATATATATATATATATATATATATATATATATATATATATATATATATATATATATATATAATACATTTATAATACATTCAAATTCCGAGTTTCAATCTGTTCGTCTAACAATGAATTTGCACGACGTTTCGCCAAAATCTCACTTGGCATTTTAACATGCTCCTGCTGCTGCTGCTACTCGATACTGTGATATTGCTGCTGCTACCGCTCGAAGCTAACTCTGCAGCAGCAGCACAGTATCGAGTAGCAGCAGCAGCGGGAACACTTGAAAATGGCAAATGAGATTTTGGCGAAACGTCGTGCAAATTCATTGTTAGACGAACGGATTGACACCCGAAATTTTAATGTATTACATTCCACCATCCGTGAAAACCTCTATAGTAACAAAAGTGGGCAAACATGACGCGATTTCTTACTAATATTTTCTGTACAATCGATTAGATTATGATATTCCTATGTATTTTTCGACGCTGAAACCGAATCTGAAGTCAAAATTAACTAACCTTATCAGGATTCGTCTCTAACCTCAAAAAATACTTAAAAATAGCCATAATATCTTTAAAATGGCAAACTAAAGACGGAAACTCTGTTTACCTTTACTTTAAATGTAATATATTCAAACATAGCCTAATGAAGATAGCAAATAATATACAATATTAATTTTCAAATATAGAATATTAATTGTGAAATGTAAAATATTAATTTTCAATGCGAAATATTGGTTACAAACATAAGATTTCTATTCCACGAACTGTAGATCTGACATAACCTAACCTAAGATAACCGAATGTACCTACATGAGGATAGAAAAGAATCTAATACATTACTTCCCAAATAAAAGTGTACACACCACAAACTTTAAACCTAACAAAACCTATTCTAGCCTAATGAGGATAGGAAACAGTTCAATATATTTTCTACAAAAAATATTTTTGGACTACTTTTATCTTAAAGAAATCAAAATTATAAATTATCATTTTTATATTGTGTTTGGTACCAGGTGTACAAGTATGAAATGAGGATTTCAGACAAAAGATGGTGCACCAATGCAGTTTGTGCTACTAAGATTTGACACTGCGCCATTTTGTTGTGTCATCTCTAAGTGTCAGATGCGCACGAGTGATAAATTGGAAAAGTGTGTGCATAGTGTTGTGTTGTTTTGTTCAATATTTCGAAATTTATGCCGAATAAAGAGTATTCGCGGACAGCATTAATTTTTTTTTTTTCATTTTATGAAAACTATTGTTGAATCATACGGATTGCTTCGAGAAGCTTATGGTGAACATGCTCCATCGCAAGATACGTGTGAACGATGGTTTCGGCGTTTCAAAAGTGGTGACTTCGATGTTACAGACGAGGAACTTGGAAAACCGCCAAAAAAATAGGAAGATGAGGAATTGCAAGCACTGTTGGACGAAGATGATTCGCAAACACAAAAACAACTCGCCGAGCAATTGGGGGTTAGTCAACAAGCTATTTCCAATCGGCTACGAGAGATGGGAAAGATTCAGAAGCCGGTATATGGGTACCACATGAGTTGAACGACAGGCAAATGGAAAAGCGCAAAAACAGGTGTGACATTTTGCTCGCTCGGTACAAAAGGAAGTCGTTTTTTGCATCGTATAGTTACAGGGGATGAAAAGTGGATTTATTTTGAGAATCCTAAGCGCAAAAAATCATGGGTAGACCCAGGCGCACCATTCACATCGATCGCAAGACCGAATCGCTTTGGCAGAAAGACGATGCTCTGTGTTTGGTGGGACTAGAGGGGCGTGGTCTATTATGAGCTGTTAAAACCTGGGGAAACGGTTAATATCAAACGTTACCAACAACAATTGACCGATTTGAACCGTTCGCTGCTTGAAAAAATGCCAGAATACCGAAAGAGGCAACACAAAGTCATTTTTCTTCATGACAATGCTCCATCACTTACGGCAAAACCAGTTCGCGGCACGTTGGAAGTACTCAGCTGGGAAGTTCTACCCCAAGCGATTTACTCACCAGACTTGGCTCGTTCCGATTACCACTTGTTTGCATCGATGGGTCACGCACTTGCTGAGCAGCGCTTTGGTTCGTACGAAGATGTGAAAAAATAGCTCGATGAATGGTTCGCAGCAAAAGGGAAAGATTTTTACTGGCGTGGTATTCATAAATTTCCCGAAAGATGGGAAAAATGTATAACAAGCGATGAAGCATACTTTGAATAAAGCACTTTTTATCATTCTTCCGAATTTAACATGTTTTTTTAGAAAAAAATTCGCATTTCATACCTGTACACCTGGTATTATATAATACCCTGAATGAAATAAACGAGTAAGCATAATTAAGAAATTATTTTCATTACTTATGGCCGATGAGTTTGTTCTGAGGATTACGATGTCAAGCGATTGATTACGATGATAAAAAGTGGATCGCGTACGACAATCATGTGCGGAAAATATTCTGGTCGAAAAAGAATGAAGCTCCACAAACGATAACAAATCCCGGATTGACGCCACAAAATTTATACTGCGTGTTTGGTGAAATTGGAAGGGAGTCATGCGTCATAAGCTGCTGCAACCTGGACAAACGATTGTTTCTGAACTTGAGTGTCAGCAATTAACAAGAAGGAGAAAACGCATTCGCCTTTGGGAAAATTGACAGCAACCGTTTTCAGATATTACGTGGAAATTTCATTTATTCAATATGTGGAAAAAAGGTCCACATTTAGTAGGCACGTTTACAGAAGGACAAAGTAAAATTTGAAACTATCCATTATAAAAAAGAGTCCGAAATAACGACAAGTACCAAGTAGAACCTTTGGTATAGTAGAAGAAAAAGGACTTACTATAACCAGGAAGTGCAAGTTGGACTTGCGCAATTAGTGTTCCATACGTTGATTGTTTTTAAATTAAAAATTTTTGTTACAGAGGTATAAAAGGATCAGTGATTTCACAAAACACATCCCAAATAAGTTTTGAACAAAATTTTTTTTTCGGTCGTTATTCAAACTGATGACCTTGAAATTTTTGTTTTTTTTATATACCATATAAATTATTAAAGGTTGTGATAATTTTCGTTGAATCTACACCCTGTAGAGAATATTCCAGAATTTTTTCAAAATTTTTTGATTAGTATTTTCGAGATAAGAGGGAGGATAGCGATGTTTCGCAATTTTTTAAAAATAATACAAAGAAAAGTGTGCAAGTAATACATGTTTGAAAAGTCCGTGCAAAGTCCGAGAGATGGCACCACCGGCGCGTATCGAGGTCATGTTTAGTTAGTAGCATCTCTTGAATGAACGCACACCAAGTTTCAGCCATATTGGTCTATTTCTTTGTGTTTGGCATTCGTGTGAATCAAGGAAGTCGAGTGATTTTCAAGAAATGGACGAAAAAGAATTTCGTGTGATGATTAAACATTACTTTATGAAATTCAAAACGCCTCAGGAGACTAAAGAGAAGCTTGATAAACATTATGGTGACTCTGCACCTTCGATTCGAACAGTTTATAAGTGGTTTCAAAATTTTCGGACTGGCCATATGGGCACAAGTGACGCTGAACGTTCTGGACGGCCTGTGGAGGTTACGACTTCAGAAATCATTGATCAACTCCATGATATGTTGATGGATGACAGAAGAGTTAAGGTGCGTGAGATTGCTAGTGCTGTGGGCATCTCGACTGAACGGGTACATAATATTTTGCATAAACATTTGGACATGAGAAAGCTATCCGCAAGATGGGTGCCGCGATTGCTCACGCTTGACCAAAAACGGAATCGTGTGAAGTGTTGCAAGGATGGTTTGCAGCTGTTCCAGAAGAATCCGGAGGACTTTAAGCGTCGTTTCGTCACTGTGGATGAAACATGGATACATTACTATACTCCTGAGACCAAACAACAATCTAAACAATGGGTTACCAAGGGGAAATCTGCACCAAAAAAGGCGAAAACCGTTCCTTCGGCCGGAAAGGTTATGGCGACTGTATTTTGGGATTCGCAAGGGATAATCCTCATCGACTATCTGAAAAAGGGTAAAACTATTACAGGTGAATATTATTCATCGTTATTGGACCGTTTGAAAACCGAGCTGCAAGAAAAACGCCCGCGATTGGCCCACAAGAAAGTCCTTTTCCATCACGACAACGCACCAGCACACACCTCAGCAGTTGTGGTCGCAAAATTCAGGATTCCAACTCGTTTCACATCCCCCCTATTCTCCAGGTTTGGCTCCCTCGGACTACTATTTGTTCCCCAATTTGAAGAAATGGCCGGCGGGACAAAGATTTTATTCAAACGAGGAGGTGATTGCAGACACTAATGGATATTTTGCAGACTTGGACAAATCCTATTATTCGGAAGGGATCAACAAACTAGAACATCGTTGGACGAAGTGTATAAGCCTAAAAGGAGACTATGTCGAAAAATAAAAAAGGTTTACCCCAAACACATAAGTAGTTTTTAATTTTGCACGGACTTTTCAAACCAGCCTCGTATATATATATATATATATATATATATATATATATATATATATATATATATACATATATATATATATATATATATATATATATATATATATATATATATATATATATATATATATATATATATGTATATATATATAGGTTTTTTTTTCTTGGAATAGGCTTAGAAAAGTCTAATTTTGAAAGACTTAATGAGAAAATATCGAGAGGAAGCCGTTTTTTTACACTTTTTTTTTGGTAAATAAAATTAACCTATATCACTGACAATTGTTGATAATCACTGATCGATACTGTTAGTTGTTTTCGGAAGAATAGGCTCCGTTCACACTAATAGGTGAAATGTAGAGGTCAGCCAAATCTTTTCAAGAAATTATTAAATTTTGTTCTGTTATAATCTAATCTTATCACAAAATTGTTTATTGTCATTATTTTTGGTAATTTTCGGTACGCGGGCTTTTCAGAAAAAGGAAGATTTTTATTTAAATAAGCTTAAAATGGCCTAAATTTGAAAAATTCATGAGAAAAATTCGGGAGGTAACCGTTTTTGTTAACCTGAACTAACCGAAACTAACCTGAATTAAATAAACAGCAATTACAAAATACATTAAATAATGAAAAAAAAATGTCCTACCTTAATGTGAAAAAATGATATACGTGCTATATTAGTGACTGGAGACCAAGGTTAGTTCAGGTTAGCTAGAACCGCCTTATCTCTATTTTTTCTCGTGAATCTTTCAAAATTTTAGGCCTATTCCAAAAAAAACTTGAAATTTGTTCTTTTCCTATTGTTTTTTTTTCCGCAAAGAAAATTTCACTGCAAATGTAGCATAATCATCTCGGCGCATGCACATAAACGAGCCGAGTTCTCCGGAGCAGTTTCGATCAGTGGTTGTCAATAGCATTTTAGACTTTCGTACGCTTACGTATCAATGTTTATATGTAAAAAAAAAACGTGTAAAAAACGGCCTCACCCGATATTTTCTCGTAAGTCTTTTAAGCCTATTCTAAAAAAAAACTTTTTCTGAAAAGCCCGCGTAACGAAATTTTACCAATATATATATATATATATATATATATATATATATATATATATATATATATATATATATATATATATATAGTAGAACCCCGATTAACCGGGTCGCGATTATCCGAGCTCCAGATTAACCGAGCCAATCTAAGAACCTGATTATCCGAGGTACGCGCGTCTATGCTGCATATTAACCGAGCTTCTAAAATATGTATGTACATATTTCCATTTAAAATCATCGGGGCCTTCGGGGAATCCCCCTGGCCCGTGTGAGGGGTTCCCCTATTTATGTTTTTGGACTCTTTCAGCATGTAAATTTGCTTGAATGCAGTGCGTTATAGCGTTTACTACGGAGAAGTACGAGTATACTCACATAATTTATTTGGTTGGAGTTCTGGTAGTTAAGTGTAATTAATACGAACTGCTTTGTTTGAATTTTTGTTTGTCGTATTATAATGGAGCAAAATAAGCGTAAAAGAATCGTCGTTCCTGTTGAAGAAAAATTAAAAGCCATCAGAAGAATTGAAGCAGGAGAGACAATTAAAGTTGTTGCACGAGATTATGGAGTAGGTGAGGTAACAGTTGGAGATTGGAAAAGAAACCGCACAAAAATAGAAGAGTGGTGTAAAATCAATGAAAACCGGCGACTATGAAAAGGTTAACGAAGCTTTATTCATGTGGTTTAACCAACAGAGATCAAAAGGTGTACCTCTGTCAGGTCCAATTTTACAACAGAAAGCAATAATGATTAGTAGGCAATTCCCAGAGATAGATCAGTTTACCGCCAGTTCTGGATGGCTTGACCGCTGGAAAAAACGGTACGGTGTACGACAACTGACTGTATGTGGTGAAAAACTTTCTGCTGATGTGTCATCAATTGAGAAGTTTAAGCAGAACTTTAAAAAGCAAATCGAAGATTGTGGATACACATGTGATCAAATTTACAACTGTGACGAAACTGGTCTGAATTATAAAATGCCTCCATCAAAAACATTGGCATCTCGGCAGGAAAAATCACACAAACGAAGTAAGGAAAGATTAAATATAATGGTATGTTCCAATGCATCTGGCAAGCACAAAATCCCACTGATGGTGATTGGCAAGTCTGCACGTCCAAGAGCTTTAAAAGACATCTCACCCAAAGCCCTACCAGTCTATTACAAAAGTCAGAAGAGCGCATGGATGGATGCGATCTTATTTACTAACTGGTTTGAAGAAGAGTTCGTGCCATCTTCCTATTAAAGCAATTGTGTTAATGGATAATGCCCCCTCTCACCCTGGAGAAGGACTTCATGTGGGCGAAATTGTTGTAAAATTTTTTCCTCCAAATGTAACCAGCATAATGCAACCAATGGATCAAGGCATCCTCGAAAACATTAAAAAAATTATAGGCATTTATATCTTGAACATCTGTTAGAATACACAGAAAAGGAGGATATTATCAATGGGATAAGAAAGGTTACACTGAAAAATGTTATTTACTGGGTAAGTCAAGCTGTGCGTACCACCACTATTCAAAAATCTTCGTCAAAAGTTATTGATTTTGAGGACTATAATGACAGTGAAGATGATACTCCATTAAATGAATTAGCTTTGAAATTGAGAAGCCATGGAGAAATGTCCTGTTCAAATTTTGACAGCGAGATAGAAGAAAAAGAAAAAAGGTTATTTGAATTAATGCAAAAATTAAAAGGTTGCGAAAATGTGACAAGAGAAGATGTTGTTGAATGGATTACAGAAGATGATTTAGAAGAAGAAATGAGTATTGAAGAAATAACGAATGCCTTTCAGGGAACCAAAAAATCAGATGACGATGACGATGACGAAGCGGCGGTGGATGAACAGTCTCCCACTAAGATCTCTCAGCAAGAAGGTTTTGCTTCTTTGGAAAAAGCTTTGAGGTATATTGAACAACAACCAGAGGCAACCCTAGCGGATTTGCTTCTTGGAGAAACATTGCAGCGAGAAAAAGAAGATGCAATATGAAACAGAAGCGCATAGATACCTATTTCACTGTTTTATAATGTATGTACCTGTTTATATGTTAAAAACGTTAATATATCGGTTTAAAGTATTGGTGTTTATTTTTTGAATGAATAAAAACCAAATCCGGATTGTCCGAGTTTTCAGTTATCCGAGGCGGGTGCCCCCCACGTTACCTCGGATAACCGGGGTTCTACTGTATGTATATATATATATATATATATATATATATATATATATATATATATATATATATATATATATATATATATTTGAATTCGTGTTTTTACAAGTTTTCATTTGACATCTCACTTGATGACCTTTAAGTCAAAATTTAACTTTCAAAACTACACGACTCTGATGAGACCATCAATTCCTATATTAGTACTAAATTTTAACTTTCAATGTCAAAGAGTTTCGGAAAAAAATCAGGTATGAAAGGCAAACAGACAGACAGACAGGCGGACGGACAGACGCCGAAGTGATCTTATAAGTGTTCTGTACGGAACACTAAAAATAAAAATATGGCATGTGCAGTTTTGTAGGCAGGAGAGAAAACAACTCAACAATAATAACAAAATGTAAAAAATAGAGTACTAAACACAAGACTGAACAATTAACAGAGAAATGGGGTGAGCCAGAAAGCCGGAGCAACTAAGTTACTCTAGAATCCACCGATTGAAATAATATTACGGGGGTGGATTGAAAAATCAATTAATGTGGTTTCATGAATGAAACATTATACACAGTTAACCTGGTTGTAGGATAGTTAACTAAAGGATATTAGTTTTATAGTTTCCTCGTATAAATGAAATATGTTTTTTATTAAAATAATCCAATTAGTCTGCAGATATGAATATTTTAGGGTGCTAATAAAGTGAACATGTTTGAAATATTCTCCGTTATTTTCTTATGCGGTTCATATTCCAAATTGCCTTCTATCTCTCTTCATCTAATCGACAACCTACTAGAAGAGTCATTCCCCAATTTGTTTTTTTTGCTATAACTGTTGGCACTCTTATATCACCGTACAGTCCAGTAAAAAAATCACGATTTAGGACGTAAACTAAAAATAACCTTAACCCACACTTGCAATTTTAAATAAATCTCAGAATCCAAAACAATTGATTAGAAAAACAAAAGACTGTTCAATTTATGATGCCGCACTAAAGTTGACCGATTATTTATGCATATGTTATAACAAAGTAATGTCAATGTTAGTTAGTGTCGTAATACGATAAATTTAGCCCACATATTTTCTATTCTGGAAATGCTTTCAGAACGTTCCGAACTCAGTATGTGGTCGTTACTTGAAATGTAGAATAAAAATATTGTTTACTTTTTTACAATAATTCGACAAACAGAAAATTGTAATTTCAACAGCACAATATTGATTTAAATCAGCTGTTACTGACCACGTTTATTTACTTGGATTTTGGTTTCATTGAAAGTCGCTTATCATTGTAAAATAGTTAACATTTTATTTCAACAAATTGTAAACAATGATGATAGAGATTCTGACATGACTTGCACGGCCAATATGGGTTTTTAAATAAACATCAGGAGAAGATTTAACTTACAAGTCCAGTAACTGCTGCTGATCAAGCAGCTACGATTATTGTCAACTCTCACCAGCCCAACTACAGAGTTTATGTTTTAGGAACTAATATAAATGAAAAATCGGATCCGAGAAAAGAAATATATGCCGAAATTGAACGCGCCCGAGGGACATAGATGAACATGAATACATTTTTCCATTGAACAAGTCTCAGTCTCGAACTCCGAATGAAAATGATGAGACCGTATGTATTCTTCGTGCCAATTTCTGGAATTGAGTGCTTTTTCTTTATGGGTCCCTAAAGCGCTACAGGAGCGACACATGTGCGGAGAAAGCGATTCACGTTGTTCCTGAATCGCTGTAAATTATACTCGGTGGGAAACACAGTCCTGGGCAAATGATTCCAAAGGGATGATGTTCTCCATATAAAAGACTGCTTGAAAAGCGTTGTACGAGGAGTAACAAGTTGAATTTCATACGGATGTGAAGTATTAGCGCGACGTGTACTTCTAACTTGCACCGCTCTGGGAGGAATTAAGCGGGCCACATCCTTCGAACACTTTCCATGAAAATACTTGTAGAATAGGGTCAAGTCAACCATTCTTCGATGTTCCAGCTAATCAAGGCCGCCAGTCAGTTCCAGGTCTCCAATCAGACGAACAGCTCTTCTCTGAATAAAATCCAACAAATGCAGTGTATGTTTGGGAGCGGAGCTCCAAACATGGGAGCAGTATTCCATAGTTGGTCGAATTTGAGCTTTGTAAAGAATTAACAGTTGTCGTGGAGTGTAAAGCTTTCTGGGTCGAAATAATATTCCCAACTTTTGAGAAGCTCTCCTTGCTATGCCTGCAACATGTTCATGCCAGGACATATTTGCTCCCAAATTAACGCCCAACAAATTGAGTGACGATGTTAGAGGAATGGAGTGCCCCGACATAACCATGTCGGGTTCAGCAACGTTAACTTTTTTACAAAAGAACTACCGCCTGGGTTTTTGTAGCGTTAAATTCCACTTGGTTACTGTCACCCCAAGATAGAATTTCTTCCAGGTCTTCGTTAAGTTGAATGGCTTCCTGCTGTCTGCGGATATTCGTTTAAGTAGCCGATGTCCGAGCGTTCAAAGTGAATGAAGAGATAAGTGTACAGTCATCTGCAAAGCTGTAGATTGAATTCTCGGTCTTTTCCAGCAGATTGTTAATATAAATGAGAAAGAGAGTAGGAGACAGTATGGAGCCTTGGGGTAACCCGGCGTTGATAGTGAAGGTGTTAGAAAGAAATCCGTCGACTGCCACTCGTAAAGAACACTCTCTGAGGAAACATGAGAGCCACAAACAGAACTTTTCAGACATACCATAGGAACGTAGCTTAGCCAACAGCCCATCGTGCCAAACACGGTCGAATGCCTTGGATATGTCAAGAGCAACCGCTCGAGATTCTCCAAAGTGTTCAATTGCGTTGTTCCAAACATGTGTTACATAAGTCAGAAGATCTCCTGTTGATCTATTTTTACCAAAGCCATATTGGTGATCGCGAATAATGTTGAATCCTTCAAGATATGTTAGAAGATGCTGATTGATAGCTTTTTCCATGACTTTCGATATTATTGAAAGCAGTGCGATTGGTCGGTGGTTGCGATTAGTCGGTAGTTGCGATGCTGCTGGACTCTAGACCCCCCACTCAGAAAAACTACTGGAAGCATTTGAACTGTACATTTATAGAAACCTTCTTCTCATCTCCTGGGAACAGAAAATAAAAACCACAGAAGTACTAGTAAAAATGAATAAAGCGAAAGAATTATTAACAACCATAAAAATAAGAAAAACTCGGAACTTCGGCCATATAAGGAGAGGTCTAAAATACGTATTTTTCTTCTTCTTCTTACTTACTTATATGGTGTGCCATATAAGTAGGCATACTGCCTGTTTTATCTCCATTAGGTCTCTTCCGATGTGGATGTCCAGCATTTCTTCCACCTTTTCGAAGTCCTTCTACCGCAAGGGTGATTGAGTTTGACACTTTTTACCAGTCTATTTTCGTCTATCCAATCCACGTGTTTATTCCACTATTTTCTTCTAGCTTTGGCCCATTCGAATATTTCTTGGATTTTACTTAGTTCTTGCAGATCTTTGTTGCGGATTCTGTCATGGATAGTTTTTCCATGTATGCCCCTAATCACCCTCATTTCTGTTGTCTTCATCATTTGTGCTGTTTTACATGTGTCAGCTCTTGTTTTTATATCGCATGTGAGGATCGGTCTCACTGTAGCTTGTATATTCTTATTTTGCTTTCCACTGTGAGGTATTTATTTTTTCAGACTACATCCGTAAAGCAACCTGCTATTATCGATGCTTTCATAGACTGCAGTTTTACTTCCCTGTTTAAGTCTCCGTAGTTTGTTATCATTGTTCTCAGGTATTTAAAATTATTAGCCTGTCCAATAATACTTCCTTGGATCTCCAGCTTGCATCTTAATTCTTTTAACGCTACCATACATTTTGTCTTGGTTGTGATAATAATCATGTTTAGTTTTCTCGCTTCCAAATTGATGACATGAAAGATCTTCTGAAGGCTGTCCTCAGAATCGGAGTTGAGGACTGCATCATCGGCGTAGCAGATTGTGTGGAAGTATGTGTTGTCCATTTTGTATCCTTTATTTTTTGCAAGATTCTCCACTGTTCTGTCCGTGACGACGTGACGAGGTTATAGATAAAGGGACTAAGTTGTCTTTATTCCGTAGTTTATTTTTACTTCCTTGCTCAATAGATGTCCCACTTTTATATTCGTTTTGTATTCTGCGTTAATGTTATGTACGATTTTTATTAGCTTCTGATTTGTCTACTTTTTTTGTAATATTTTTGTAATATTGTTAATTGCACTCTATCGAAGGCTTGAGTCATGTCGATGAAACCCATATATGCAGGTCCGTTAAATTCTTTAGTTTTTCCATTGTCTACCTCACTATAAATATGGCATCTATGGTCGATCGATTTTTGTGGATTCCCTGCTGTTCCTCTCTTATTTGAATATCTTTGCTTATTTATTTCAGTATGTTTTCTGTTAATGCTTTTAAGGTAGTATTTAGGAGCGTTATACCGCGGTAGTTTTCGGGTGATGTCTTTTGCCCTTTTTTGAATATTGGGATCGTTATGCTAGTTTTCCAATCTGTAGATACTTGTTCATTTTTCTGCTATTTTTGTAAAGAGCTGTGCTAGTTGTTGATGTAGGGTTTCTCCTCCATATTTTAGCATCTCATTTGCAATGTCGTCAGGTTCTGAAGTTTTTCTATTTCTATTATATATCTATATTTTCAGTCTGTTCTAAAGTTACTTTCAGATTTACTTCTTCCACTTTTTCAAGTATGACCTCATTATTCTCTTCTTCTTTATATAATTTCTCAAAGTATGTTTGCCATTCTTGTATTGTAATTTTATTAATTCGTACCTTGTCTTTTATATCAAGTTTGTTCCGTCTTAACATTTTCCAGATTTTCCTTTGAGCACCATACAGATCACTTTCTATCCCTTTAGTAAAGGTCTTCCAATATTCTTCTTTGATTTATTTTCTTCTTCTATTCATTAAGTTTCTTTCTGCGATATATGCGAAGTGCTATTTTTAATTAAAGGCAAGCGATCGGACGGAACACGGTAATAATCTTGGCTGAAAGACATGCGAAGGTAGTTTGGATGTACTTCGGCTGATATTTTTTCAAGCAACAGTTTATAAAGTCCGCCAACCTTCGAGAGGAGACGGCGCAATAAGAAGAAGGTTGATAGCTTTTATAAGCTAGTAGTTTTTTGGCATGCTCTTTTTAGTCTCCTAATTATAGGCTGAAATAAAAACTCCCAACAGGAAATAAATAGTCTTCCTTTGTAGAATAAATCAGCACGTAAGTATTTAATTGGAGCTAGAGATTTTTTTGGTATCGACTACGAATCTTAATAACTTCTTCTTGTTAAAAATATACGCAGTTTCTATCGATAGTAGTTTGATATTTAGTAAATATATATACAAAGTTTGGTGGTCCAAATTTTACTGTGCTATAGTGAGTTTCTGAAGTAGATATGACAGTCAAAAATTGTGAGTTTAATAAAATCGAATATCGATCGGTGATAAAATACCTTCCTTTAAAAGGACTGTCCGCTAGAAAACTTACGGCGAAACGCTTAAATCATTGAAGAAATAATATCTGCCCTACGTCACTAACAAAAATTGAGTTGCTGATTTTAAGAGAGGAAGAACCGAAATCAGTGATGAACACCGTGCAATAAGACTCGTTTCTGTATCTACAGATTATATAATATTATTTCGAACTAGCTGGCTTTACACTCCACAACAGCTGTTAATTCTTACAAAGCTCAGATTCGATCAACGATAGACTATCGCTCCCATGTTTGGGGCTCTACTTGCTACTGATTGCTTCGTTGGAAATCCAGGACTTTCCAGTAACCTTGATTCCTTGGAACATCGAAGAACGGTTGGCGACTTGAGCCTATTCTACAAGTATTTTCATGTTTTCATCCCGTAGCCTCTTGCATCCACTGCTGGATACAGGCCTCCTCTAGATTCTGCTATTGTCTTCTGTCCTGTGCTTTGTTTGCCCAATTTCCTGCTACTCTCCGTATGTTATCGCTCCAACTAGTTAGTGGTCTACCCCTGTTTCTGTTACTTTCCCTACGTCTCCACTCTATAAGTCTTTTTGTCCATCTATTATCACTCATACGGTCTATATGGCCTGCCCATCTCCACTTGGCTTTAGCGGTATATCGTACAATGTCCATTAATTTTGTTCTTTCCTTTAATGTTGTGTTTGGTATTTTGTCTCGTATTTTTACTCCGAGCATTGCTCTTTCCATCGCTCGTTGGTTAACTCTTAATTTATTTATTGATCGCTTTGTTAGTGTTGAAGTTTCTGCACCGTATGTAATCACAGGCATAACGCACTATTTATAAACTCTTTTCTTTATACAGGTTGGGATATCTCCCCTATTACTTAGTTTGCCAAAAGCTGCCCATCCCAAACCTATTCGACGGTATATTTCGCAGGTTTGATTGTCCTTTCCTAGTCTTATTTCGTAGCCTAAATATTTTTAGTTATAAACCTGTTCTATTTCATGTTCAGCGATTTTCGTGATATTATTGTGTACTAGGTTGGTCATGAATTTAGTCTTTTGAAAGTTGTTATCCAAACCAACATTTTCGGACGCAATTTTCAATTCCGTGAGCATTTGTTGGGCTTCATTGAATCTCTCTGCTATTATGACAATGTCGTCCGCAAAACGCAAGTGACTAAGATATTCGCTGTCAATATTTACTCCTTTTTTCTCCCAGTTCAGTGTTTTAAAACGCATATTCTAATACTGCTGTGAAAAGTTTAGGAGATGCCTAATTCCTAGTTCTATTCTAAATTTGTCTGTGGATTCACGGAGTCTAACACTTAATGTTGCGTTATTATATATCTTTTCTATCAAGTTGGTATATCTGTAATCTATTCTACATTGTTTCAGTGCTGACAGTATCGCCCATAGTTCTATATATATATATATATATATATATATATATATATATATATATATATATATATAATATATGATATATATATATATATATATATATATATATATATATATATATATATCTATACAGGGTGGAACATTTATAAAAAAATATTTTGAACAAAAGTTGCTCAACTTTAAAGGAGATATAAAGTGGCAGCATCAATTTTTCAATTAGTGGACTGCACCAAGATCATTTTAAGGTCAACTGAATGGAAATCCATATTTTCTTTACAGATTCTTATTCTACGAAAAAAAGCAAGCATTTTTTGTTCGAAATATTTTTTCCTTGACCTCAATTTTTTAACCTATTAAGGTCAATAAATAAAAAAAGATAAATACTCAGTGATGAAAAATGTTTATTTTATTAAAATAAAACTCTGGTAATTATTTCAGAATTTTTAATTAATATTTCTATAAACGTTGATTTAGGTTGATTAAAAATTCTGAAATAACTAGCAGAGCTTTATTTTAATAAAACAAACATTTTTTGTTCCTTAACATTTTTCACCTAAGTTACTATGAATTATGTTAAAAATCATTGAAAATCAATCTCTGTTGTATTTATTGACTTCAATAACTTAAAAAACTGAGGTCAAGGAAGAAATCATTTTAAATAAAAAAATACTTATTTCTTCTCATAGAGTAAGACTTTAAAAAAAGTATGAGTTTTCGCTTAAAAAAATCGAGTTGCCCTTGAAATGACCTTGATGCCACCCACTAAATGAAAAATTGATCCTGCTATTTTATTCCCCTTCAAATATATCTGTATAACTCCTCCTGCAGTGTTGATGTGTTGATGGATGGACTGAGTAGTTCATTAACACTGTTGCCGGTCCCAAGCCCGGATAAAGGAGGACGGTTGTGGCGTTAGGAGTTAGCACCCTAACATACGTAAAACCTAAACTGGGAAATGCTAGTTGTTTTTGAAAAGTAGGTTGAAAAATTACAAGATAAGCAAAAATCCCGGGTGGCAATCCACACCTTCGAAGAAGGGAACCCGATCAGATACGGGGGGGGGGGGGGCAATTCTACTTCAAAGCGAATAGTTGACCCAAGCTTAAAACTCAGCCAAACGAAGAAATCCCGAAACAGAATAGCTGCTCTCGGCACCTGGAATATACAGGGATGGAGGACAAAGAACATCGAAGTCATACAAGTGTTTAAGAAGATGAACATAGACATTTTAGTAATAAGCGAGACAAAGAAAAAGGGAAGTGGAATAGAAGAAATAGATGAAGTGATGCATTGTTGGAGTGGAGTAAAGAAGGAAGAAAGAGCAAAGGCCGGAGTTGGAATATTAGTAAAAAAGAAGTGGAAAACGAAAATAACATCTTGGGAACCCATCAATGAAAGAATCATAAAACTAAATATAACAATGCTAGGAAAAGACATGGTAATATTAGGAGTATACGGCCCAACAGAAGACAGCACTATAAGAGAAAAAGATAATTTCATGGAAACATTAGAAATAGAAAGACAAAAAGTAAAGAAAAACCAAGAATTAATAATAATAGGAGATCTGAATGCGAGAACAGGAAGGAAAACAAAGGACAATACCGTAGGACCATTCGGAGAAGACATTACTAACGACAACGGAGAGAGACTAATAGAGCTGTGTGAACTAAACGGCCTCAAAATAACAAACGGATTCTACAAACACAAGGACATCCACAAATATACTTGGATGCAAGAAACACGAAACTTAAAATCAATAATAGACTACATTATAATTAAAAACGATACCACTATCAAAATAAAAGACGTAAGAGTAAAGAGAGGGGCAGAATCTGGAACAGATCATAGACTATTAATAGCAAATATAAAAGTACCGTGGTACAAGACAATAAAGCAAAAAGAAACAATAGATAAAGAAAACAGAAATACTAATGAGATAACAGAAAAAGCAGACAAAGAAATAAAATACAAAAGACACTTACTGCAAGACGAAACGATAGGAGACCTATATAGACGACGATTAGATCAAGAATTAAATGAATTTAACTGCGACAACCTCCAACAGATGTATGACCACATAAAAGAATGCATCAAACAGGCGTCCCTAGAAGCATTAGGTAAAGAAGACAAAGAGAATGAGAAACATAAAATTAGAATCTGTGAAAAAACCAAAGAATCTATAAAGGAGAAAAAAAGACTATACGAAAAATGGCTGAATACAAAATCAGAAGAAGATCTGCAGAAATATAAAGAGAAAAATGCAGAAACGAGGAGGATGACAAACAGAGAAAAGAACGAGAGATGGGAAAAATCGTGCGAACATGTAGAACAGTATATAGGAGGAACTAGAAGTACAGAGTCATGGAGAATAATTAAAGCATTAAGGACTAACAATAGAGAGAAGACGTATATAAAGTACATCCCAGAAAGCGAGTGGGAATAATATTATAAGAAGCTGCTAACAGAAGATAGACAAGAATTCCAAGAAGAGAACCCTGAAGAAGAACAGAATAAGGAAATAAAAGAGATAGAACTAAGCTATGAAGAAGTAAAGAAGACAATAAAAACACTCAAAATTAATAAATCTGCAGGGCCTGGGGGTGTGGTAAATGAAATGATTAAGTACGGGTCTAATAAATTACATCGAATGCTGAGAAACATGTTCCACAAAAGATTACTTATATACTCTAAGTTTCGCAGACGACCAAGTAATTATAGCGCAAGATGAGGAAGACCTCAGTTATATGGTAAGAAAACTGAAAGAAGAATACACGAAAGCAGGATTAGCAATAAACTTTGATAAAACCGAATATCTAACAACAAAGGCGGGAAACGTGGAGAATCTAGAAGTAGATAACGAAACAATAATCAAAGGAACAGATAGATTTAAATATCTAGGAACCATCATTTCAAAAAACGCAACATCAGAAGAAGAGATTAAAGCTAGATTAGGATAAACGCGAACATGCATAAGACAATTAAATTCGATCCTGTGGGACAACCACATTACAAAGAGAAACAAAACACGCATATACAAATCAATAATACAAAGCATAATGACATACGGGTCAGAAACATGGACGATCAACAAAAGAAATAAATCTAAAATTAACGCGGTAGAGATGGAGTATTGGAGAAGATGTTGTAGAGTGACACGTATGGAGAGAATAACAAATGAAGAAATAAGAAGTAGAATGAACATCGAAGAGAACGCAATAAACACCATCGAAGAAAAACGATTAAAATGGTATGGACACATAAGACGAAGCGAAGATAATAGGTGGAGTGGAGCCCTATAGGGAGAAGAAAAAGAGGAAGACCCAGACGATCGTGGAGAGACGATGTGGACGAGGCTATGGAGGACAGAGGTCTAACAGATGGAGACTGGGAAGATAGAAATGGATGGAATCAAAGGCTGAGAGAAGGAAGACAGCGTCAGCTGTAGAAAATCCTTGTTATATATATATATATATATATATATATATATATATATATATATATATATATATATATATATATATATGTATATCTGTATCCCAGAGGTAAAGTGTCGTAATTGCAAGTGTGCAAAAAGAGGGCGTGATAAGAGATCACACAATTTTCATAAAGCCAATATTTCGGTCCTGGATTGGGACCTTCTTCAGGGCAGAACTGAAAAGAAGAACAGAGCGTATTCACTGATAGTGTTTGGGACAAATTTAAATTAATGATGTTATCGTTAGGTTGTTGTAATAAATAAAATTAGTGTAGAACAAGAATAAAATATTAGTCACAATAAATCAAAAAAAACTCACATGAGAAGTGCAAAGATTTCGTTAGCCTGAATGGCCGTAGGTAGCTTATACATAAAAAGTTGTTACATAAAAAGTTGGTCAATCCATAAAATATATAAAATACACACTAAAACACTATAGACAAAATTATAAAAACCAAATTTAAAACATGGATGTCATTGGGAACCTTGGATGTTGAGAACGTTATTAATTATTTCATCTGTGATCACCACGCATGGCCACCGCCATATAGAAAAGATGACAAGGACGACAGGAGACAGCTGACCGACAGAGATAAGGGGTTTAGTCAAGAAAACTCCATTAACCAGAATGCGGGGTCGACACCTGGAAGGAACCGATCAAAATTGGGAAGTGCATATGTTGGACCTTTAAGTGAGAAGGAGATAGCCAATTGAGCGACCAAAAAACCCGGTATGGAGCCGAGGAAGGATAAGTCATAACCTAATTATAGGTAAAGGGTGAGCGAGGGAGCGAGAGAGAAAGAGAAAATAATGGGAGCAACGAAGAGGAAGATTGTCTATAAATTAATTATTGATTTATATTCCAACAAGAAATTAATAAATCAATAATTAATTTATAGACAATCTTTTTATGTATAAGCTACCTACGGCCATTCAGGCTAACGAAATCTTTGCACTTCTCATGTGAGTTGATTTATTATGACTAATATTTTATTCTTGTTCTACATTAATTTTATTTATTACAACAACCTAATGATAACATCATTAATTTAAATTTGTCCCAAACACTATCAGTGAATACGCTCTGTTCTTCTTTTCAGTTCTGCCCTGAAGAAGGTCCCAATCCAGGACCGAAATATTGGCTTTATGAAAATTGTGTGATCTCTTATCACGCCCTCTTTTTGCCGAGTTCCCCAAATAAGATTGTATTTTAAAAAATATATATATATATATATATATATATATATATATATATATATATATATATATATATATATATATATATATATATATATATATATATATATATATATATATATATATATATATATATATATATATATATATATATACATATAGGTACTTTGTAAATGATCGTAGCCAGTATTTTGTAGGATTGTGACGTCAGTTTCTTGGACTTAAAGACGTAGTTTACTAAAAAAAATATGTTTAACCGCTATTTTTTGGGATAAATGATGAAACTGAAACTCCGAAGATCCTGTTACATTTTCAAAATGCACCTGTTACAGTGCGTGGACCTTTTTAGAATTTTTTAAATTATTATGACGCACCGTGCTTTGATTCTGCATGATTTTTTTCAGGAATTTAGGAAGTCGTGTATGACTAAACACTTTTAATTAGTTTTAATTGTCTTCGGTTGTTTAGATTAACTGTGGTTTTATTCCGGTTTTCTTATAACGAAATAATGGATTAATTAGATTTTTCTTGTCTAAATGAGTGATTACTAATAGAAGTTATCTATTTTTTTTTCTTTCAGTCTTGATTATGTTTTTTTTTCTCGGGATTTCTTATCCTGTAATGACCGTATCCGGCCACAAAAGATTATTTTTTAAATATCTATTAAAATTAGGAGATTTACCTTTATTTGCAAACAAGCAGTTCCAATATAAGCAAGAAATTGACTTTTCTATCTTTAAGTTTTATCCCAATCATCTGTCTTTCGTGTGCTTTCTGGCTCCGAGCTAGTTTTTGTATATCGCCTTTACTCAGCGTCCAAGTTTTAGAAGCGTATGTAATTACAGGTAAGATTCACTGATCGTAAACTTTGGCCTTTAACTTATGGGATGGCTTTATCTTTGAATATATAACTTAATTTCGTGAACGCGCGCCATCTAAGTCTGATTCTTCTTGAAATTTGAACCGAAACACTATCTCTCGTCGTAGTAATTTTTGCACCAGATACATATAATTCTTAACAATCTCTGCCTCCTCTCATTAGGTATTATATATATATATATATATATATATATATATATATATATATATATATATATATATATATATATATATATCGGGTGGCGCATAAGTAACGCTATGATTTATTTAATGAATAACTTTTTTCTTTCTGATTTTATTTAACGTTGGCGTTTATTAAAATTTAGAATATAGTTTGGAAATATGTTCACATTATGTTTTGAAGATAATATCTTTCAAATGGTGCCCTTTGTTTGCTTCGACCTGACGTGCTCTTTTCAGAGCATTTCCCATAACTTTTCTTAGAATTTCAGGTCCCAGCGCCCTCACTTCTTCTCGGATATTCGCCTTAAGCTGTTGGATGGTTCTTGGCTTATTGGCATATACCTTACTCTTTAGGTAACCCCAAAAAAAAAATCGGGAGCCGTTAAATCGGGCGAACGCGGTGGCCAGTTAAAATCAGAAAAACGCAATATTATTCGATCGGCAAATATTTCGGGCAGGAGAGCCATAGTTGGACGAGCTGTGTGAGCTGTGGCTCCATCTTGTTGGAACCACAATTCTGGATTGTTCTCTACCTCGGTCCTTAAAAAATTTTCAAACATTGCCCGGTATTGAATGCCATTCACATTAACCGCAACTTGTTCGTCGTTTTCGAAAAAATATGGTCCAATGATCTTTTCTGAAGTTATTCCACACCATACTGTGCATTTAAGTGGGTGCATTTGATGTTCAATAATTATTCTTGGATTTTGGGTGCCCCATATTCTGCAATTTTGTTTATTCACGTGACCATTGAGGTGGAAATGGGCCTCATCGCTCATTATGAGTTTGTGAATAAACTCGTTGTTTTCTAGGCACAATTCTTGCAAACGGCGACTATATTGAATGCGTCTTTGTGCATCATTTGGTTTTAACTCATGAACCAATTGAATCTTATATGGGAAAAGGTGTAAATTATGTAAAATTCTTTGCAAAGACCGCCTAGACATCACCAACTGCTGAGAACGTCGCCTCGGGTTTTCCTCAATACTTGCTTGCACCCGAGCAATGTTCACATCATTTCGAACTGCACAAGGTCTTTCAACACGCGGAAGATCACAGACAGCCCCTTGTTGCTGAAAACGCTGAACCAATTGGTAAATTGTTGGAGGTGCATTTCGAATATGAAAGAAATTTCGATATGATCTTTGTGTCTGAATAATCGAATGCTGACTTTCATAATAAAATTGAACAACTTTGGTTCTTTGTTCTGTGCTGAGTCTTTCCATCATATATTTCCCAAGATTTTCAAAGTTAATTCTGAAAAAAAAAATTAAAAAAAGACGTTAACAAAAAATTTATTCACTTATTAAATCATAACGTTACTTATGCGCCACCCTATATATATATATATATATATATATATATATATATATATATATATATATATATATATATATATATGGTTTAAAATAACAACAACTAAAAACAGATGAAGGTCCGTATCTCATCAGTCTACCCATTGTTCTTTTATTTGTCCGTATCACGGCTCATCAGTCGGGTTAGGATCGACAAACAAGAGAACAGAATTTTCGGTACTTAAGCCAGTACTGACGGCCAATAAAGGTAAGATATAACGCCTACCCGTAGGTGTCACTTCATCGGAGGGCTGACTCGCTGTAGCCATTGGCCGACAGAGTGGTTAGCCGACTGCCAACACTTCACCACAGGTGGCGCGAACGTTTGCGGGATCTCTCCTAAGGCATATGTAGTTTAAAGTAAGAACAACTGAAAACAGACGAAAGTCTGTAGCAGTCTACCCACTGTTCTCTTATTTGTAGAATCCATTCCGAGACGCGTTTTGCCGTTCAGTCGGGCTACGAGGTAGGCGTTATATCTTACCATATATATATATATATATATATATATATATATATATATATATATATATATATATATGTATATATATATATATATATATATATAGAGAGAGAGAGAGAGGGAGAGAAAGAGGTCTAACAATGAATTTGCACGACGTTTCGTCAAAATTATATTTGGCATTTTCAAGTGTTCCTGCTGCTGCTGCTACTTGATGCTGTGATCTTGCGGCTACTGCCGCTCGAAGCTAACTCCAAAAACTAAGTTAGCTTCGAGCGGCAGCAGCAGCAAGATCACAGCATCCCGTAACAGGAACACTTGAAAATCCCAAATGAGATTTTGGCGAAACGTCGTCCAAATTCATTGTTAGATGAACAGATTGAAACCCGGAATTTTAATGTATTATATATATATATATATATATATATATATATATATATATATATATATATATATATATATATATATACCAAGTTTGAAATTTATATCTCACTTTACTCCAGAATTATAGTGCCAACAGACAGACAAACCCACCGATAGATAGACAGACTAATTCGGAATGTGATTTTTTTCACGAAAACTTTCCTTTAGCAAGGAAAATAAAAATATAATGTAGAGTACGATGTACATGACGTACGACATAGATTGGATTGTGACTTGCTTTGCCATAAAATTTCCAGAAGATGACTAAGATTTTGCCTTCTTTAGAATGGGTGTGAATACAAGACTAATTCGGAATGTGATTTTTTTCACGAAAACTTTGCTTTAGTAAGGAAAATAAAAACATAAAGTAGAGTAAAATTTCCAGAAGATGACTAAGATTTTGCCTTCTTTAGAATGGGTATGAACCCAAGAAAAAAAAAGAATTATAAACTATCCTGTATATCTGTGAAAGTAGCTTTACTTAAACATTTATCCTCAACTGTTAAAAAAAATTGAAACTCTTAATTTATTATTTTTATTCTTAATTGGCTTTCCTATGTGGAGAAACACTTTTATATTTCCTCTTCCTGTTATTTTAACCGTCAAAAATACTAAATTATCACCAGACAGTTTATTTTCACTGTGGCTCTGTAGGTGACTAGGAACGAGCATTTAAATTCATTTTCGCAGATAGATTCTAAAAAAATCTGCTACCCATATTCGCCAAAACAATCAATCGTCGAATCATCGCAAATTAAACAAACACTCCTCCATCCCACAATTAATTCTCTACGTCACAGTACTCCATCATGACGTTTATCTGTACTTTTTTTCCTATCTTAGCGGAAAAATCACACCAGTGTTTATTTTGACTGTGAGCGAGCGTCACATAATGATGACAATAATAATTTTATAATCTAACATGTGCTTTATATTTTTCGATAATATTTTTGTATTTAATGTACTTGAGATTATTTATGTAATTTATAGTGTGTACTGTATTATTCAGGGTATATTTTTAGAGCAATTGTGTCAAAAACCAAACTATTGTTTTAGTATGGGTTTTTCGGATTGTAAAGTAACATGTGCTCCAGTATTTTTGATTCTACGGTAATGGAAATTGCTGAGAGTGACATAAGTAATTGGTACATTACTAAATATAACTCATTTAGAAAATTCGATCATTTTAAATCTTTAATCGGACAAATTCGAGAGGCAATGTGAGAATACATATTAGCAATTCAAATAACCCGCCAAGCGCAAGTCGAACTTGCGCAATTAATGTTCCGTTACGTTTTAAAATAAAAAAAATTGTTACGGAGGTAGAAAATGATCAATGACTTCACAAAACCCACCCCAAACGAGTTTTCAACAAAGTTCGTTTCCAATCTTTGTTGAAAACTAATGACTTTGAAACTTTTTTTTTAATATACCAGACTAGCCGTGCCCGCAGCTCCGCTCGCGTGGGCTTGAGTTACTATTATCGTCACTGCATATTCCTTATGTTACCTAACGTAATAAAATATGGTATATCCTATAACCTGGCCAGAGAACATATATATTTTATAAAAAACACGAAAATCGGATAAGTAGTTCTTGAGTGCTAAGCGCACTAACAGACAGACAGACAGAGAGACGTTGCGTTTTATATGTATTATATAGATTATTATTATTATTATATAACCTGGTCAGAGAACATATGTATGAATTTAAAAAAAAAAACACGTAAATAGGATAAGTGGTTCTCGAGTGACAAGCGCACTAACGGACAGACAGACAGACAGAGCGACGTTGCATTTTATATATGCAGTATTCTTTGTTACATGATATTACTTCATATTTATGGTTTAGGCAGCGTATTGCAAGAGAGTGGGCTAACGGCAAACTTTTTTTCGACTTGATTCATTATTGTCGTCACTGCTTATTTCTTATATTACCTAACGCAATAAAATATATCCTATAACCTGGCCAGAGAACATATGTAGACAGATAGACAGAGAGACGTTGCATTTTATATATATTATAGATTATAGATTATTATTATTATTATATAACCTGGAAAGAGAACGTACGTATGAATAAAAAAAAAAAACATATAAATCGGTTAAGTGGTTTTCGAGTGATAAGCGCACTAACGAACAGACAGACAGACACAGAGACGTTGCATTTTAGATACATTATATTCTTTGCTACAAGATATTGTTCCATAGTTATTGTTTAAGCAGTGTATTGCAAGAGAACCCGCTAGCGGCAAATTTTTTTCCGACTTCATTCACTATTATCGTTACTGCTTATTCCTTATGTTACCTAACGTAATAAAATATATCCTATAACCTGGTTAGGGAACATATGTAAGTTTTAAAAAAAAAAACATGTAAATCGGATAAGTTATCGAGTAATAAGCGCACTAACGGACCGACAGACAAACAGAGAGACGTTGCATTTTATATTTATTATAGAAGCTTATAGATAACCTGGCCAGAGAACAAATGTATGAATTAAAAAAAAAATGTGAATAGGATTAGTGGTTCTCAAGTCATAAGCGCACTAACGGATAGACAAACAGAGAGATGTTGCATTTCTTATTTATTATATTCTTTGCTATATGATATTGTTCCATATTTAATGGTTTAGGCAGTGTATAGCGTGAGAACGCGCTAGCGGTAAACTTTTTTCCGACTTGATTTACTATTATCGTCACTGCTTATTCTTTATATCACTTAACTGCCTGGCCAGTCGAAATTTAACTTTCAAAACTACGCGACTTTGATGAGGCCATCAATTCCTATATTAGTGCCAAATGTCAACTTTCTATGTCAAATAGTTTCGAAGAAAACCGGGTGTGACAGACAGACGGGCAGACACCGAAGTGATCTTATAAGTGTTCCGTGCGGAACACTAAAAATGTTAATGTTAATAAAGCAACGAAAGTGCCCGAGAATATATTATTGGCATAACATTACACGCCTCTAAAACAAGGGGAATTTAGGTTTAGTATTTAGTTTTAAATTAGGATAAGGTAGATTACCATTGTTCAAATCATTAGAAAATTAACCCTAGAGTTAAAAAAACACGTAAACACCTAAATATATTAAAATCGCAGTATGTAAAAGGAGTGAAGTATTATTCCAGCTCACAAAGAGTTTTAGTGGATATGCCAGCCGCTCAGGTTGGAGAGCCCTACGTAACTGGAGCACTCTGGGGCACCCATAAGGTGACGCAGGCTGCTCCAGAATCCATAAGGCGGACTTCTCCCTGTAAAAAGAAAAAAAATATTATTGGCATATTTTGCGGAAAAGTCTCAGAAAGCGAAACTTTCTACTTTATGGGCGCTATTTTCTATGCTACAATCAACACTTGGTGTTAGGGAAAATATGAACATTAAAAAGTTTGTGATAATTTGTACCATATTTTAAAAAAAAGTCGTTGGTAACTTTTTAACACGTGGCCAAATTGATCAATATATAACAGAGACAAAAAATAAAATCTATTTAACCATCAAGGTGAAATTTAATCTCATCTCCAAACTCTACCTTTTCACATATTATAATTCATTAATTTACGCTTGTAATAAATGTGTGTCTTCTTCTGTTTTGTTTTCTATTTTTTAGTTGCCTTAAGTTTACTTTTATAATTTAATTTATAATTAGGGTAGAAATACATAGATTTAATTACAGTATCATAAAAACTTTGCACGCTGACCTGATCCATACAGATTTGTACTGTCCAACGAATTTAATAAAAATTTATTTAAAATTATCATTTTCTTTTTAATGTACTCTGACAGCATCTTATTTCAAATATTTGCCCGTGCGAACGGTTTGATCTTACGCCAGAGAGAGTGGACGTCAGTTACTTAAAGAACTGCTGAGTATGTATTTTATTATTTGGGCACCACCTATTTAATGACTACTATTGACCCTGCTTAGCGAAGAAAGTATTAGGTTCTCCATATAAAAGACTGCTTGAAAAGGGTTATACGAGGCACAAGCTAAACATATCCAGGACTTTGAGTGGCGATGCTACAGGAATGGAGTATCCCGACATAAATAAAATAATATTTTATTCAATTAAAAGTTACCAAACATCCCTAGCCCAAGGCTTATTCAAGAACGTCATCAATTTGCAAGAAAATTTTTGTTTGCCTATAGATATAACAAGTCAGGAGAAAAAACTCTTCCCTTGGTAGGTAACGTGTAAAAACCATTAATACTTTAGGATGTCCTGTAAAATTAACCAATGTATAAAGTAAAGTACAGTACACAAAGTGGTTCGGGGTTTTTTGAAGGTGCTATGTATGCAAAAATATGGTGATTTAATTCTGAATTAAATCACTGAAAATTGTGTCTACTTTATGAGAAATCAATGCATATGTCTAGACAACATATTGTAGGCCTTTATTAGCCATGAGACAACTTTGATAAACATCCAGTATATATAGTTGGGTACAATGTTACTGTAGGGCTGCGAAAATAGCGATTTGTCGCGAGTTAAACTCATTCAAAATGATATCTACCATACGAGGAGTGATAGTCAACCTCGATAGCCTATTATAAGTAGTTGTTAATTCATTGCAGTATATATATATTATGTATATGCAGTGGGACACAGTACAGATACAGCAGAAAATGCCTTAAGGTGCTGTAGAGACGATATTTGGGCAAAAATAGTGGTTTAGTTATCTAGTTTAGGAGAAACCATTGAGTCGTTGCAATACATATTATATATACAGGGTGATCTGGAAATCGCTTAATATATTGAAACGTGCATCTCTCTGTAGCAAAAACAATTATGGAAAAGTAATGATAAATAGCGTCTCTGGATAATAACATGTAAAACTAACTCAAAGGAGTCACAAACTCCTAATCTAAAACCAACGCTCCCACCGCCGGAAAAATTACATATATAAATAATACATTAATTACGTACCCATATCTATTTTACCAGTGCAATTAATTGAGTTCTCGTTTTCTGTAAGACTCAAAATAAGTAAAACAAGGTATTTACAGTCAGCAATAAGAAATTTCCTAGTAAAAAATACAATAAACACATCATATATAAGTTATGCACAAACAATAATTATGTTGAATTAAGCAAACTGTCGTACAAACCAATTGTCACTAAACTTGGCCAACATCAATAAAACATTTAAAATACATTTTGGTCTACTAATTTGCAATATTTCACGAAAAACAATGTTTTTTTCGTAATACTCTTAACTAAGTAAACAAAACAACGCCAAAGAGATTTGAAGGTTAGATTTTCGTTTACAGCAGTGTGTCATTTTTCTTCAACCCGCATTAAAAATTCACGCTCTCTCTCAGCCGTGATGACCTTAGTTGTGACAAGGACGGCGCAATGATTTTTTAATTTACGTAGTACAGCGATTTTGGAATTGTTTAATTATGTTTATATTTATTAAATGTAAGTATTGGGTGTGACTTTAATTGATTTCATGAGTCAACCATTTCACTATATTAAAGGATTTTCGTAACACTCTGTATATATATATATATATATATATATATATATATATATATATATATATATATATATATCTATAATATATAAAATGCAACGTCTCTCTGTCTGTCTGTCCGTTAGTGCGCCTATCACTGAAGAACCACTTAGCCGATTTACGTACTTTTTTTTTTAAACATACATATGTTCTCTGGCCAGGTTATAGGCTATATTTTATTACGATAGGTAGCATAAGGAATGAGCAGTGACGTAAAATAGTGAATGATGTCGGAAATAAGTTTGCCGCTAGCGCGTGCCTTTGCAATAAACAGCCTAAACCATTAAATATGGAACAATATTATGTAGCAAAGAATATCTGTAATGTATAATCTATAATATATATAAAATGCAATGTCTCTCTGTCTGTCTGTCTGTCCATTAGTGCGTTTATCACGCGGGAACCACTTATCCGATTTACCTGTGTTTTTTTAAATTCATACATATATTCTTTGGCCAGGTTATATAATAATAATAATAATAATCTATATCTATAATATATATAAAATGCAATGTTTGTCTGTCTGTCTTTCTGTCCGTTAATGCGCTTATCCCTCGAGAACCACTTATCCGATTTACGTGATTTTTTAAATTGATACATATGTTCTCTGACCAGGTTATAGGTATATATTTTATTACATCTATAATATATATAAAATGCAATGTATCTCTGTCTGTCTGTCTGTCCGTTAGTGCGCTTATCACTGGAGAACCACTTATCCGATTTTCGTACTTTTTTTTTTAAAACATACATACTCGTATGTTCTCCGGCCAGGTTATAGGCTATATTTTATTACGATAGGTAGCATAAGGAATGAGCAGTGACAATAATAGTAAATGAAGTAGGACAAAGTTTGCCGCTAGCGCGTTCTCTTGCAATACACAGTCCAAACCATTAAATATGGAACAATATTATGTAGCAGAAAATATCTATAATATATATAAAACGCAATGTCTCTCTGTCCGTCTATCTGTCTGTCTGTCTGTCTGTCCGTCCGTTAGTGTGCTTATCACTGGAGAACCACTTATCCGATTTACATGCTTTTTTTTAAACATACGTATGTTCTCTGGCCAGGTTATAGGATATATTTTATTAGGTGACATAAGGAATAAGCAGTGATGATAATAATGAATCAAGTCGGAGAAAAGTTTGCCGCTAGCGCGTTCTCTTGCAATACACTCCCTAAAGCATTAAATATGGAACAATATCATGTAGCAAAGAATACGATATATATAAAATGCAACGTCTCTCTGTCTGTCTGTCTGTCCGTTAATGCGCTTATCACTCGAGAACCACTTATCCGATTTACGTGTTTTTATAAATTTATACATATGTTCTATATAATTCGATATAAGCCTAGATAATGGGAGATAAGGTGAGAAAATGGGAGATAAGGAGAAATAATGGGAGATAAGTCGAGATAATCCGCGATAATGGGAGATAAGGTGAGATAATGGGAGATAAGTATAAATAATGGGAGATAAGGAGAGATAATGGGAGATAAGCAGAGATAAGTCTAGATAATGGGAGTTATGGTGAGATAATGGGAGCTAAGGAGAAATAATGGGAGATTAGGAGAAATAATGGGAGATAAGTCGAGATAAGCCTAGATAATGGGAAATAAGGTGAGATAATGGGAGATAAGGAGAAATAATCGGAGATAAGGAGAAATAATGGGAGATGAGCAGAGATAAGCCTAGATAATGAAAATTATGTAGAGATAATGGGAAATAAGGAGAAATATTGGGAGATAAGGAGAAATAATGAGAGATATTTTATTACGTTGGGTAACATAAGGAATAAGCAGTGACGATAGTAGTGAATCAAGTCCACATATATATATATATATATATATATATATATATATATATATATATATATATATATATATATATATATATATATATATATATATATGTTACAATGGACGCATTCACGGATGGTAGGATGTAATAAATTAAAATTCCGGGTTTCAATCTGTTCGTCTAACAATGAATTTGCATGACGTTTCGTTAAGATCTCATTTGGCATTTTCAAGTAATCTGACTGCTACTGCTACTCGATAATGTGATCTTGCTGCAGGTAGCTTCGAGCGACAGCAGCAGCAAGATCACAATACTGAGTCGCAGCTGCAGCAAGACCACTTGAAAATGCCAAATGAGATTTTGGAGAAACAACGTGCAAATTCATTGTCACACGGACGGATTGAAACACCAGGAATTTTAATGTATTCTATATATACGTATATATATATATATATATATATTATATATATATATATATATATATATATATATATATATAAATTCCAAGATACAGTATATGTATATATACTGTAGAAAACCGATTGAAATAGTACATGATACTTCGATGTAAACGTAACCATCTCCAATAACGATCACTTTCGGTAAACTAGACCACGCGGTCGATGACGTAATCAGCATGGAGCGGCCCGGCTTTAACCTTCATAGTAGAACAGTTATCAATGAACTTTAGCTGGTCGTAGGTGTTTCACACACAGGTGTTTCTCCTTTCCGACTTCATTTGTTCGATATAATATAGGTAATTCGTATCGGGTACCGATACCAATTCTATTTAATAGATTTGTACCTATTTGGTTATACCTACAGCGTTCGTTATTCATTCAGTATGTAAATGAAATTCTATTACTTGCAGCCGCTCTGCCTATTTATTGTTGATTGTTAGGTTTCTATCTCGCGCATATAAAAATGAATATTAACCACTAAAATTGAACAAAGTTCATATTTCAGCAGTAATTTACAGTTTTGGCCTCTGTCAATGTATCTCGGTACGCATCTTATCGTATCGTGACTCATCAAGCTGGAACTGACAGAGGAGAGAACAAAAGTAAGTTTTATCACAATTACATCACAAAAATCAGTAACAATTTTTATTTACGGCTGCTGTATGCATTGTTTTGAAAGCATACCTATACTCTGTTGAGGGTTTTTTAAGGAGGAATTATTTAGTGAGTTGCTAACAATCACCGCTAGACAGCGCAACTGTTAGGGGTAGGGTTGTACCTCTCATATATAAAAATAAATGTCAACTTCTAAAATTGAACAACATGTCGGGAGTTATGTCCTGTAGTCTCGGTTGCTAATACACCTTGGGACGCGTTTCGTCATATCACCACTCGTTAGCCGAGCTGGGAGCGACAAAGAAGAAAGAAAGCGAGTATGCCTTCACAACTAGGCTTAGAGCAGCAGTAGATGTAGAAATTAATGTACAGGGTGGTCCAAATTGGACACTTTTCAAGGTAAACCCCTTTATCTAAAGGAGATAGACGAAAACTGATGATGAAGGAACACTTACCTATCAGAGATATTTAGAAATTTTGAGATAGCTCTTATTGATGAACTGCCGTTAATGGACCTTAGAAATATATTTTTTCATCACGACGGGGCACCCCCTCATAACGCTGCAGTTATAAGTAATTTTTTATCGACCAATTTCGACAATAACTGGATAGCCAACCAAGGTCCGAACCGTTGGCCGGCAAGGTCACCGGATTTAACACCCATTGAGTTTTATCTCTGGGGAAGATTGAAAGACCTAATTTTTAAATTGCCGACAAACACCAGGCAATAGTTAGAAGTCACGGTGATACAAAGTTTTGTAGCTTTCACTCCTCTTGAACTAATCAACTCGGTAAGAAGTGTCCAGAAAAGGTGCCGCCTATGTGTAAATGAAACTGGTCGACATTTGGAACACCTCCTATAGAAAATTGTTTGGTTTTAGTTTGCTCTACTTGGAATAAATTGTTTTATTGTTGTTTTGTTTTATTTTTTACATAGTTTAAAGTACTATAGTATTTAGTAACTCTTAGAGTTACTTCTGGGAATTTTTTTTTACGATTTGACTGCTATCGGTAAACAATTGATATTGCCGCTCCGTCCAAAGCCTACTTCACAAAATGTACATTTAAAACTAGCGTAAAAATTGAAAACCTTTATATTTTGACGTAGATTTGAGCAAAATATAAAGTGTGCTATATTTTTAGAATGACAATTTAAAGCTCTATTCGGATAAGGAAAAATATATAGGATATCCCATTTAAAAATATATTTTTGCGTTAATAACTATTAAAATATTAGTTGTAAAGAAATGTAACTTACGCTGTTGAAATCCTCGTGAAAAGGTGCTGTTTTTACAGAAATCAAAAATTTTCAATAGGAAAAGAATTACAAACATTTTTCCAAAATGCAGATTTTTGAAAAACACCCTATATCTCTGAAACGGTACTAGATAACGATATGCGGTTTTCACCATTGACTTTATTATAAAAATTGAGCCTCAGACACTAACATCAGTTTTCGTCTTTCTCCTTTAGGTAAAGGGGTTTACCTTTAAAAGTGTCCAATTTGGACCCTGTACATTACTAATTTTTTGCGCTGGTACTGTGATAAATACCTTTAGGTTTGTTCTATTTTCTGTCAATCCTATGTCGCCTTATGTGTAGCTATATGACGAAAGGTGTCCCCAGAGGAACTGACAGATGAGCAAGCCGTATATGTCTATTGAATTATAGACCTTGTTTAATTTTAGTAGTTGATCTTGAAGATTATTTTTGTACTAAGTAAGACAATTTCAGAACTTGCTGACGGTTTAGTTATTAATTATAGTTTGTGACCGCTGGAAAGTATAATTATTATGATGATAAGCAAAACTGCGACAGATACAATCACTAAATGAAATAATCATTTACATTTGTTTTTGTTTGAAACGTGATATTTGTGTTTAAAAATATGCCGTCATCTTTTGCTACCAAGAGGCCGAAGAACAGACATTAACATTTAAATCTGTTTACAAACATTTGACTTTAATGTCATTTTCGAATCATAAAAATGTACAAATGTAAGAAATAATATTTATTTACAATATTAAAACATTTTGTATCTTATCCTATTGTATAGGATACTGGAAGCTAAAAAGAATAGAAGTCTCTGAAGCGGCTTTTGGTGATGATATTGTGCTAGTGGCGGAAAATGAGAGACAGTTACAAGGAAACCTCGATATTTGGAATAAAGCGTTTAAGGAAGAAGGTATGAAAATTAATATAGATAAAACAAAAGTAATTACAATGGAAAACCAACAAACAAACATTTACATAGAAGGGAATAAAACACAAGTCGAACAATATAACTATCTGGGAGTGATAATGGATAAAACTGGAAAACAAGACAAAGAAATTAATGGAAGAATCGAAAAAAAACGATTAAACTTTACTATGCAATAAATAATAAATTCATTAGGAAGAAAGAGGTGACGAAGCAAACAAAAAAAAAGTGTTCAAGGCAATTTTTAGAACAATCCTGACATATGGATGTGAATCATGGACCCTAAAAGCCAGGCAGAAAAACAAGATACAAGCAGTCGAAATGAAATACCTGAGAGCAGTACAAGGAGTAACACGGAAAGCCAGAATAAGGAATACAAGAAATAAGGAGAAGGCTGAGAGTACAAGCAATTATGGAATATATACAACAAAGACAGCTGGGATGGTGGGGACATGTACAGAGAATGAAGAATGATAGACAGGTGAAACAAGTGTATGAAGCCCGAATACAGGGAAAACAGAAGCGAGGAAGCCCGACAAACCTGGAATGGAAGTATTGAAAGCATACTTGAGGAGAAGGGAAAATCCTGGAAAGAAGCAGTGAAAATGGTAAAGAATAGAGACAGATGGAAGAAGTTTATATGTGGAGATTCAGAGAGAAATAAAGGAGAATGTATAACTGCCCTACACCATATGGTAGAAGGGATATACGATTTATATATATATATATATATATATATATATATATATATATATATATATATATATATATATATATATATATATATATAACATTTTGATTTATTAGCACAAAAATAACAAGCAGAAATGAAACCCTTTAAACTTGAACCACTGGTAAAATATTTATCATGAAACATTTACTTTAACTATTAACAACATCAAGTACCTGGGCCTCATCTACGACATGCGGGTAGTATAGTAAGTCCAGGTTACAGCCACCACCATGAAGGCCAACCAACTCCTCGGCAAGCTTTAATAACAAGTCCAATAAATTGTCAAGAGGCAACAAGTTGAGGATTTACCAAATAATCATCGGGGCCGGTCTCACCTATTCCAGTCCGACCTGGTAGCAAATATCACATTTCCACAGATCCACCCTTCAGACTATTTAAGACAATGATTTCCGCATCAGCATCACCGCCCCATGGTTCGTTTGCAATACCTAAATTCACTGTGACCTCCAGATGCCAACAATTCGGAAATTTATAAGCAACGCTCAGCTCAGATTGTTGAATAAAGCCAGCCACCACCCCAAGTACACAGTCAGAAATGCTTAAGAACCCTCGCTTAAGGATAGGACTCGCCACCCAAGACCATCAGACCCTCTTCTCCAGGATTAATATTAAGTTAGAAATAATTCAGGAAATATCTTAAATATCAAATATTTTTATCTGATTTATACAGTGACAAGCAGAAAATGTGCGACTAAATTTAGAAATATATTATATGTGGATTTCGCATTACTTGAAACCCAAAAAAAATATTTTGCAGGGCCGATTGTCAGTTGTCATTTGGCGGGAACTTTGAATTTTCCAAAGTTTCAACTCCAAAGGTCACTTTGTTTGTTAGAATATCCAAAACATTTATAAGGAAAAAGTGTGCAAATTTTAGATCGATATGATCGCAAGAAGATTTCTATTTCTTAAATTTAAAGTAAATTAGCTTGATTGATAGAAATTTTAAAATTTAATCATTGATTCCAAGCCATGTTTACTTCCTTTACAATCAATAATTAACAGATGATGAATTTCGTAAGGCCCCAATTGTCGGGAATATGTTTATCCGACAGCATGCAATTTGAGCTAAAAATATTCGACAATTGTGCGTACGACAATTGCGGTTTTACGAAATTCAGAATTTTTTAGTTATTGATTGTAAAACAAGTAAAACATAACTTGAAACTGAAAACAGCTGAATGTTTAAACTTTTGTACCAATCTAACAAATATATTTTAAATCAAATAAAAGGTTCAACGTAATTGTTTTTTAATTGGTAAAAACTGACAAAATACGATTTTTGTCCCATCTATCTAAAATTGTGCACACTACCATGGAACAGAATTCTTAATACTTTTTTTTATAAATGTTTTCGATATTTTAACAAACAGAGTGACTTTTGGACTTCAAATGACAATCGGCAGTGCAAAAGCATTCTTTGAGTTTTAGGTGATGCTCAATTCCTCTATAAACTCATTTTTCTTCTAAATTTATTCATCATCAATTCGGTTTTTGGTTTATAGCGCTTTTCGCCTTCCGGTTCTTAGTTTCCATCCTCTTCGATCTTCCCAATCTCCGGGTCTTAGATTTCTCTCTGCCATTGCTCTCTGAACACCTCCAAACCATGTCGCTCTTGCTCTCCCTCTTCTCATCTTTTCGCTTGGTACCCACTTAAGAACCATCTTTGGTATTCTGTATTCTTCCATTCTTTTCACGTGTCCGTACCATATAAGTTACCGTTGTTGAATTTCCTCAATAATCGTGGTTTTTACTTTCATTACACACAAAACACGATGTTCTTACATATTGCATTATAAATGAGGTGCTTTCGCGACCACAGAACAGAGTTTAGGTATCTTGTGACCGCCTGTCCTTTACTTATTCTACTCTCCATTTCTTTTTTCGTTCTAACGTCTTTGCTTATGTTAGTTCCGATATATATATATATATATATATATATATATATATATATATATATATATATATATATATATATATATATATATATATATATACATATATATATATATATATATATATATATATATATATAAATATATATACATATATATATATATATATATAAATATATGTATATGTATATATATATATATATATATATATATATATATATATATATATATATATATATATATATATATATACTCTTCACAAGTATCAATGACCTCAGAAAAACTGAGCATGGAATGCTTCTCTACTTGGTCTAAGGAATCACCTATTTAAATATAATAAACGATTTTCAAAACACCCTGTATATATATGTATATATATGTATATATATATATATATATATATATATATATATATATATATATATATATATACTCTTCACAAGCATCACTTACCGATATTTAGAGTAAGGCTTCCCTGTTTTCTCCCTATACACAAATATTTGGATTTCTTGGAGTTAACTATTAAACTTCAGGTTTTATAACCTTCTAAGAGTTTGTTGTTATAAATTCAAGGTCTTCCTTGTCCAGAGCAATAATCACCTGATCGATGGTAAAATGTAGAGCGTACAATATTGTTTCGTCGGTCAGCTATATTCTTTAGTTTTAATAATAAAGAAAAATTCCATATGTCGCACACAACCCTTACTTGGGCTAAGTTAATTGGGTTCTATCTATCTATCTAATAAATCTTCCTCTATCCAGTATCGGATATAGGCCTCCCCTTCCTTCTTCAATCTCTCTCGATTTTGCGTCTTTCTGATCCCTCCTAAAGCAGCCGTTCTTTTCAGGTCATCCTTTCATCTTGTTTGGGCCTTCCTCTGAATCTTTGTCCCAATTATGGCCTCCATTCTTGTATTCTTTTATTCCATCTCTCATATCTTGTTGTCTCATTGTGAGACCTGCCTATCTCTATTTCAAACCTGCTACCTGTTCTCTTACGTCTAACACTTTGGTCTTTTGTCTTATACTTTCGTTTCTGATTCTGTCTTGCAAATTTATATTCAGCATCTGGCGTTCCATTCCTCTCTGTGTTTAACTCAGTTGGCCCATCATCTTTATAGTCAATGTCCATATCTGGGCCGCGTAGGTGCGAATCGGTAAAATGCATTGATCGAATACCATCTTCCTTAGTTTCAGAGGAATTCTTTTTATTTTCCTTTGTTTGCCAAATGCTGCCCATGCCAGTTTGATTCTTCTCTGTACTTCTGCCGTTTGATTTACTTTTCCACACTTTATTATTTGCCCTAGGTAGATGTATTCTTCTACGTATTCAAGTGTTTCGCCCTCTGTTCTCGAGCCTTGTGGACTGTCTTCGTTTGTCATAGCCTTTGTCTTATCTCTATTCAACAGTAGTCCTACCCTTTCTGATTTGTTTTGTAGTTCAGTAATCATATCCTGTATGTCATCAAAATTATCGGAAATTAGCTTAACGCAGATGATTTCACTTTTGTCCATTTATACTGATCCCTTTTTTTCCCATTCAAGTCCCTTGAAAACTTCCTCTAATGCTGCTATAAATAGTTTTGGGCTTATGAAATTTCCCTGTCTTAGTCCGCATTTGATAGGTATAGAATTTGTTTTACTATCTGTTTTCACTATCATTTGAGCCTTGTAAATTGTTCTTATGAGCTGAGTATGCTTATATTCTGCTCTGCTGTTATACAAGGCTCTCTTGATGGCCCAGCTCTCGATACTATCAAAAGCCTTTTGATAATGTATAAATACTTTAAATTATATTATGTTGCTTTCTCTATTAAAGTTCTGATAGTTAAAAGATGATCACAAGTACTAAAATTCTTCCTAAAGCCAACCCATTCTACCGATTAGTTCAATTCGAGCTTGTTTTCCTAATAATTATTATTTTGGTCAACAATTTGTATATTTGTATATTGTTAATTGGGTTATTGACATGTAAATATTTTAAAACCCAAAATTATACTCATCTTAGATCAGCTAATATATTCAATAAATGATATTAGAATTTAACTATCGTTATAATTTCATGACTCTATTGTACTCCTCAAATACAGGGCAGGCTCATCCCCCGAATACAAAATACACTTGAATTGTAAAAAAAACTCATCCTACCGTTTCCATAGAATTTTATTTTTACCTGCCATCCATAATTATTCATTAAATTAAAGATAATCCTTCAATTAATCGCATTGTTTTAATTTGCTGTTCCGCCTACGAACTGCAATTAAAAAAAAATTGTCCAACATCTTTATTTTGTTTTGTCCTGTGTTAGTTTTTCCACGTAAATTAAAAAAATAAATTTCCACATGCTACAATTTTCCTCGTAATAATGTGTTTGTGGTTTCATTCACATTTTTGCATAATTTTGTTATGTTATGTGTGTCTATTTTTTTTTAATGTAGATTACAAAGTATTTCACAAATTACCGGTATGATAAAATTAGAAGAAAATTATTATTTATTCGTAATTAATTATATCATTTAATTTTTATTATGTATTATTTCTACGTAATGGCGAGTTTAGAACTGTAAAAAGAAGGCGCCGTATGGAAAACTTTTATTTCATGGTAAACTGAACATGACACTGTCGCACGTAAATGATTTTTTTTTGTCTAAAATGTTATTAACTTTTTTTACTAATTCGGTGACACTGATTACGAATTTACCACTCGTTTTATCATGTCACATCAGGTTTTAAAGAAAATCCATATCGTGGTAATTTTTCAGTTTTTTCATAAAAATAATTCAAACTATTAAGTTTTGGCGCTCTTTCCATGAGGTATGCGACCTCTCGTGAGAAGGCGTGTTAGTTACGATAGCAACAATACTCATTTGCAAGATTTATGGAAATTTGGAATTATTACTTAATAAAATTCAGTATCAAAATCACGATTGGCAGCTTTTTGGAGATCTGAAAATTATATCTATGTTATTAGGTCAACAATCAGGATATACAAAATATCCTTGTTTTTTATGTGAGTGGGATAGTAGAGCACGACAATTACACTACGTTAAAAAAACAATGGACTCCTCGGGAAGCTTGAACCTAGAACCAAAAATATATTATGAAAAAATTTAATCGATCCTATAATATTTTTGTTACCTCTGCTTCATATTAAATTAGGTTTAATCAAACAATTCTCTAAAGCCCTAAATAAAGAAATTGAGTTTTAAGTACCAGTGTAAAAGATTTCCTACGTTATCTGATGCAAAAATAAAAGAAGGAATTTTTGTTGTACCACAAATCAGATCCTTGATGAATGATAAGGAATTTGAAGCCGACAATGATTATTACCTAATTAGAAACTCGGCTTGCGTTCAAAAATGTTGTACATAATTTTCTGGAGAGTTACAAACATCCAGAATATTAAAATATTGTCGGAACGTTGCTAGATAAATATTAAAAATTGGAATGCAATATGAGTATAAAACCTCACTTTCTAGATTCACATCTGGATTTTTTTCCTGAAAATGTTGATAATTTTAGTGAAAATCATCAAACATCAAAACTATGGAAACAAGATACCAAGGAATATAAATATGATGGCTGATTACTGTTGTTCAATAAAACTTGATATTCCAGACGCAATCCATAAAAGAATCACTCCCAGGCGTAATTTTATGGAAAAACGCAAAAGATATCACTCAGAATAATCGTTATTTAACAATTGTAATTAATGTTTTCTTTGTAAATGTTTGAATAAATTTATTTTTAATTTAATATTTAAATACGTATAATAAACGTTTTTTTTAATTTTGTAGAAAAACTAGATGTGATAGAAAGGAAATGCGGATACTTCTGAATTCAGAACACGTGAAATAAACAAAAAATAGCCATTAAAATTAAAACAATGCTCAAAAATTTTTCATATGTCGGCCTGTGTTTATTAATACGATAACTGGCAGAAATTAAGGGTGTGTTAGAAGAACTCGAAGGAGGATTTATAGAATTAATGATAAGTAAGTAACCTACTGTAGATTTACTATTACAACGATTAGAAATCAATATAGTAAAGTTATCTGTCTTATGGTAGTCTAAAAGAAGGATAGTCCGCTCTTTAGTGATTTAGAATAAATCCTCATACATTTATTTATTTATCTAAAAATAAAAACTTAATATAAAATCTTATAACCAGACGTAGCTGACCAGTGAGAGGATAACATAATATACACTGTAAAAATTAAATTAGGCAATTGTTTTTTGTCTTCCCTTTCTCTTTTTCAATAATATCAAAAGTTATAGGAAAGGCTATCAATCACCGTCCTCTAAAATATTTAGAAGGATTAAATATAAACATTAATATGGCTGACGTAAGCAAAGATCAACAGGAGATCTTCTCGCTTATGTCACACATGTTTGGAACAACCCCATTGAATATTTTGGAGAATCTCGGAACTTTTTCATTTCACATATCAAAGGCATTTGACCGTGTTTGTCATGACGGATTGTTGTGTTTCATTAGGGAGAGTTCTTTTCGAAGGGCAGTTGACGGGCTTCTTTCTAATACCTTCATCAATGGTAGTGTACCCCAAGGCTCCATACTGTATCCTCCTTTCTTCTTCCTTTACATTAACGATCTGCTGGAGAGGACTAGGAATCCAATCTACAGCTTTGCAGATGATCGTACGCTTGTTTCTTTATTTACTTTGAACGCAGGCAAGTGGAAATCATTAAAATTAACAAAGACCTGGTAGAAACTCTATCTTGGAGTCAAAATAACCAAGTAGAATTTGATGCTCCAAAAACTCAAGCAGCAGTTTTTTCTAAAAGAAAATAACATTGCGGTACCACACTAAGCTTTCTTGGAATACTCCATTGCTCTAGTAACGTTACTAATTACAAAACCTAGCCACTATAAAAACATTAATAAAGATAAAATATATTAGTTTTTTACCCTGAGATTAAAACAATAATTTTAGATATAAACAGTTACATACTCAGCTAATATAAGATTGGTTTATAATGAAAGTCGGCTTTTAGGCTGTAAACTGCCATTAAGATCATGTTGACCACACCTATTACACATAATAAAATTAATATTAACAAATGTTGCTTATGTTTTACAAGTATTTACAGTTACATAAATAATCAAATATTATTTATATTTTAAAAATCATAATGATATCCTATTAATTATAAAATAAACATTATCACAGCTGGATGCCAATATCACCAGTTAATTAAATAATTACGATGACAGCTAGATCCGGTTTCTAAAAATACCAAGTTGGAGCAAGTCAGATTTAATAGAAGATTAGAAAATTGTATGATTTCTTGTCATAAAAACATTTTTATCAACTGGCGGACTAACTACGGATAAAATAAAACTTGAGTTCTGTTTAGACAGTAATGAACTGACTTCAGAAAAAGGATATATATATATATATATATATATATATATATATATATATATATATATAGATATAGATATAGATATATATATATATATATATATATATATATATATATATATATATATATATATATATATATATATATATATATATATATATAGGGTGTTTTGAAAATCGTTTATTATATTTAAATAGGTGACTTCTTGGGCCAAGTAGAGAAATATTCCATGCTCAGATTTTCTCGTCTCGGATATTTTCAAAATTTTGTAAAAGCCCCATTTACTAGCCCTTGCGATACGCCTATGAACATTGTTGCCAAAGGTTCATCTTTATTTATTAAGATGAGAATTTGTTAAAAGAATTTTCAAGGAAAAATACAACAAAAAGTGTTGCTTAATAAAACTGTTGTGACAAAATATTTTTTTCTTATAAGAATTGTAAATATTTATCCTAAAAATGGTAAACTTAGAGCCAAATCTAAATTTTTTGCTATAACCAATAGAAAACTTTAAATTATTGAGTGTTATGCTATTACAGCAAACTACGTCCCAGTAATAAACACCAAATACTACACTTCTTACTTTAAAACAGCTGCTTTTCACAACATTCGAATGTATCAAATCTTTCTTTGTTATTAAAACCGAAACACTATATTGAAACCTTATTAGTTGAATGTTTTCATCCAAATATTAAAATAAACCCAAACAAGGATTTAAAACAGATTTGTGCTCGTTTTTACATAGGCCTTAGATGAAGATCACTACCTAATAATGACTTTAAAATAGTAGCAACGGCGCAACACCGTGGTGCAGCATGTGGTTAACGATGATTGGGCCGGAAGAAACGAACCAATTGCCAAAAAGCATATGGAACCAAAGAAGAACGATTCATTTATTGAAACGGTCATTCTGTATCGAAGTAAGTAAAAATTATATTTTGTATCGTTTTAAACTGCGTCGTAAAAAAAGCTACAATAAAAGTTATAAAATGTTTTTAAAAGTATCAGTTTCTCTTTTTTAAACTGAAACAAGTAAAAATCTCTTTAATTTGTAATAAAATAAAATAGAAAATTGTCAATTTTAAGCGTGGCAATATTGCAATAATCCACGTTATTATCAAAATTGGCCTCAATTGTTTTTGATATGTATATTAGGTACAACCATTGGCGTACATGCTAAAAAAATATTTCTTCAAAGTTCATTTTCTTGTTAGTTATAGCAAAGTGCTAGCTATCATAATTTTTCCGCAATTCCATTTGACACAAGGCTTTACCGTTTTAAATATATTGAAAAATTTTTATAACACCCTATATATATATATATATATATATATATATATATATATATATATATATATCGGACGTTCTTTGTCAAACGGAACAAGGCTCTGCCCAAAATTCATACTGATGGATTTGAGTGATCTTGGGCTTAAAATGTTCGTTATTGATCCCTCTTTATGGGCTAGTGTGGCCTTTTGGAAAATTTCTAAATGGCGGTTTTTAAAGAAAATCCATATCGTGGTAATTTTCACTTTTTTTTATAAAAATAATCAAACTATTAAGTTTTGGCGATCTTTCCATGAATTATGCAACCTCTCGTGAGAAAGCGTGTTAGTTACGATAGCAACAACACTCATTTGCAAGATTTATGGAAATTTGGAATTATTACTCAATAACATTCAGTATCAAAATCACAGTTGGCACCTTTTTGGAGATCTGAAAATTATATCTATGTTATTAGGTCAACAATCAGGATATACAAAATATCCTTGTTTTTTATGTGAGTGGGATAATAGAGTACGACAATTACACTACGTTAAAAAAACAATGGACTCCTCGGGAAGCTTGAACCTAAAACCAAAAATATATTATGAAAAAATTTAATCGATCCTATAATATTTTTGTTACCTCTGCTTCATATTAAATTAGGTTTAATCAAACAATTCTCTAAAGCCCTAAATAAAGAAATTGAGTTTTAAGTACCAGTGTAAAAAATTTCCTACGTTATCTGATGCAAAAATAAAAGAAGGAATTTTTGTTGTACCACAAATCAGATCCTTGATGAATGATAAGGAATTTGAAGCCGACAATGATTATTACCGAATTAGAAACTCGGCTTGCGTTCAAAAACGTTGTACATAATTTTTTGGAGAATTACAAACATCCAGAATATTAAAATATTGTCGGAACGTTGCTAGATAAATATTAAAAATTTTAATGCAATATGAGTATAAAACCCCACTTTCTAGATTCACATCTGGATTTTTTTCCTGAAAATGTTGATAATTTTAGTGAAAATCATCAAACATCAAAACTATGGAAACAAGATACCAAGGAATGTAAATATGATGGCTGATTACTGTTGTTCAATAAAACGTGATATTCCAGACGCAATCCATAAAAGAATCACTCCCAGGCGTAATTTTATTGAAAAACGCAAAAGATATCACTCAGAATAATCGTAATTTAACAATTGAAATTAATGTTTTCTTTGTAAATGTTTGAATAAATTTATTTTTAATTTAATATTTAAATACATATAATAAACGTTTTTTTTAATTTTGTAGAAAAACTAGATGTGATAGAAAGGAAATGCGGATACTTCTGAATTCAGAACACGTGAAATAAACAAAAAATAGCTATTAAAATTAAAACAATGCTCAAAAATTTTTCATATGTCGGCCTGTGTTATTATCGTATTAATAATGGCACAATTAAGCACAGTAAACACACTATACAGTAGCGAAACTCAAGGATAACCGCATAGGAAAACTCGGGTTCGTTTTCAGGTCACGTGGCAATCCGCCATGTTAAAAGTGGACCAGCGCGAGATTTGAAATACAAATAAAGTTGTGAAAAGTTTTATCGTTCAAAATCATAGATATAGAAATGTTTGAAAATTTTTGATTTATTTAATACAGCATGAATAATATAAAAGTTAATGCAGCATGAGTAATAAAAAAAAAACAAAAAGAAAGGAGCACTTTGTTAGAAAAGAAATGAATACAGGGGAAAAACTTCATAGGAAGGTATTTGATGGAATTCTTCATATTCAACTTCAGTTTTTAATAACCTTATCCAAAAATTCAAAAGTTTATCAAAGTTAAACGTCACTGTTTGAGGTTAAAGTTTTATTTACATCATTTTTCAAGTAAATTTGTGATTAAAGAAGTTTTTCAAGGACTAAATTAATTTAATTTTAACATACGTAATACTTAATGCTATTTTTGTTGTACCGTGAAATAAAAACCTATTGTCAACATCTTCTAAAATAAGAGCATTTTTTTCTAAGCAGTTTTGTGTTGTTTGGTGTGATAGACCTCTTGTTAATTAAAAAACACTGTATCTAGTTTTTTGGAACTTATTTTTTCTTAATCTGTTGTGTAACTTCGAGAAAGGTTAATATAATATTATTAATGAATTATGAACGTATATGTATAGACCTCTATTTTCTGTGTGAATGATTCTTAGAGGTTCCATATCTTTTTGTGTTCTGTTATCCGTATTGCCTTTTGATAACGTAATTAACGCTTGCTTTTATGTACAATGAATTAATATTTACATCAAAGAGTCAATACAGTAATTTCCTAATTATATTTACATACAATACTTAGTTATGACCAAGCTGACTTGTCAATTACAACTATGTTGGGAATGTGGAATCTTTGGCACAATGACACTACTCAGTATATATCACCCCTACACCAAACACTTTATTTTTGCACTCGACGCGCGTTTCGCTAACCATATTAGCTTCATTAGGAGGAATGATTGACTCATATATACTGAGTATTGTCAATTACAGTTTAAAAGGAAAATAACTATGTTTAATTTATAGTATAGGTATACAACAATAGAAATAAGTTCTTTATAGGAGGAATATTAATAACGGGTAACTAAATCTTCAGAATTTTACTAGTAAGCATAATTGCCATCAAAATGGACTTCGATTATGTGTACTGTCCATTTAACGAACTTATTTTGAGAATATTTTACCCTTTGGCACACATCGTCTGACAAAATCATATTACAAAAATTTCTTTGGAATCACATTAAAATTTTTCTTATTTTAATAGCATATTTGATTCAATAATTGATTTATATCAGTTATTTCAATAATCCCATTCCCCAGTGGTTTTGTGATCTCAACACGACACTTAATATTTAAACTTTCAAACCCAGCTTATAAGAAAATAAAATATACTGTCTAAAATTTGAAAATAATAAATATGTTGTTATAGGTTCTGTATTCCTTACAATATATTCACAGAAACTTTTGAAAGATTGGCATGAAAAAGGAGCAATGTAATTTATAGAGAAAAATAGAAAAAAAAAATCACTTTCAGAGTATTAATTGTACTTGCAATTAAACAGTGTTAAATTTATCAGGTTTATTATTAGAAAAGGTGTGTCAAACAATTAATACAGATGAAGTTATTGAAAACTATAAGCCTCTTGAAAATACACCTTTAAGAAAAAAAAAATGTTTTATTTATAATTTACACAAATATAAATAGTTTTAAATAACTGAATATTACGGAGCACGATGGTAGGATACAACGAATTGTATAAAGTACGCATACCTATTACTCCATCGAAAACTGACACAGCAGCTTTCGAACCGACAGAGTGGTTGACACAGTCAACGCTTTAAAAGCAGGTAGCGCTTTTTCGAGGAATCCTTCCTCAAGTATATATAATTATTGTAAAGCAACTGAAAATAGACAAAAGTCCATATTCCAGCAGCTTACTAGCCGTTCTCTTGTCCGTCTAATCCATCCTGAGACGCGTTTCGCCGTATCACGGCTCGTCAGTCAGGCTAGGATTGACAAACAAGAGAACGGTATCAAGTGGTACTTATTCCAGAAGTTTCGGAGCACGATGGTAGGATACAACGAATTGTATAAAGTACGCATACCTATTACTCCATCGAAAGCTGACACAGCAGCTTTCGAACCGACAGAGTGGTTGACACAGTCAACGCTTTAAAAGCAGGTAGCGCTTTTTCGAGGAATCCTTCCTCAAGTATATATAATTATTGTAAAGCAACTGAAAATAGACAAAAGTCCATATTCCAGCAGCTTACTAGCCGTTCTCTTGTCCGTCTAATCCATCCTGAGACGCGTTTCGCCGTATCACGGCTCGTCAGTCAGGCTAGGATTGACAAACAAGAGAACGGTATCAAGTGGTACTTATTCCAGAAGTTTCGGAGCACGATGGTAGGATACAACGAATTGTATAAAGTACGCATACCTATTACTCCATCGAAAGCTGACACAGCAGCTTTCGAACCGACAGAGTGGTTGACACAGTCAACGCTTTAAAAGCAGGTAGCGCTTTTTCGAGGAATCCTTCCTCAAGTATATATAATTATTGTCTATTTTCAGTTGCTTTACAATAATTATATATACTTGAGGAAGGATTCCTCGAAAAAGCGCTACCTGCTTTTAAAGCGTTGACTGTGTCAACCACTCTGTCGGTTCGAAAGCTGCTGTGTCAGCTTTCGATGGAGTAATAGGTATGCGTACTTTATACAATTCGTTGTATCCTACCATCGTGCTCCGAAACTTCTGGAATAAGTACCACTTGATACCGTTCTCTTGTTTGTCAATCCTAGCCTGACTGACGAGCCGTGATACTGCGAAACGCGTCTCAGGATGGATTAGACGGACAAGAGAACGGCTAGTAAGCTGCTGGAATATGGACTTTTGTCTATTTTCAGTTGCTTTACAATAATTATATATACTTGAGGAAGGATTCCTCGAAAAAGCGCTACCTGCTTTTAAAGCGTTGACTGTGTCAACCACTCTGTCGGTTCGAAAGCTGCTGTGTCAGCTTTCGATGGAGTAATAGGTATGCGTACTTTATACAATTCGTTGTATCCTACCATCGTGCTCCGAAACTTCTGGAATAAGTACCACTTGATACCGTTCTCTTGTTTGTCAATCCTAGCCTGACTGACGAGCCGTGATACGGCGAAACGCGTCTCAGGATGGATTAGACGGACAAGAGAACGGCTAGTAAGCTGCTGGAATATGGACTTTTGTCTATTTTCAGTTGCTTTACAATAATTATAACTGAATATTAGTTTACACAAAAATAAATCTTTCTAAAAACCAGAATTTGGAGGATTATTTATTAATCATAAAAAAAATTACACAGGCACACAAAAAAAGTTTTTCACTACCGAGCAGATCGCTATACCTATATGTATTTTTGGACGCTGAAACCGAATCTGAGGTCAGAATTGAGCAATCACGTCAGGATTTTTAAATAACCAGCCGAACTAAGTTTAGAAATAAATTTCAAGCTTTAATGACCAAATCACTCTACCAATACGAACGTTTTATTAAGTCAATCAAGATTCCCTGGAAGGCCGTCTCTTGAGCAAATACGCCTAAACAAAATGTACATTAGTAATGATAATATTGTTTCACGCATATGTATTTTTTCAAAAATGCATTTAAGATAGTGAAAAGTTATCTTGTGAAAGCAAGGAATAGAGGTTTATTAAAATAATCAACAACTCCAACAACTTTAATCGCATACCATGATTTCTATGAAATCATTCTTTCAACTAAAAACAGAGGAACTGCAAAAAAATCATTAATGCAGCAACTTAAACTTTGACGGATAATACTGTTGATGATTACCTGTGATGCAAATAAAGCATAATTAAATTTAGTTATGATTTAGAATAATAGTCTTAGCGCGCCCTGATTGAGTTAGAAATTTCTTATTTGCAAATTTTAGAGCATAAAAAAGTGTGACTCGAGCAAATAATTTGCAAAAATAATTATATGGAATATTGTAATTCTCAACGGCACAACAATAACCTCCTTTCCTCATGATTATATAAATTCTTTCTCAACCTTTTCGATTCTCTTCACTTACAAACGTTTTTAATTCTCTTTTTCTACAAACTCTCTCTTCCTTCTGTCTTTATATTCATATAAACTGCAGTCACATCAACAAACGATGGACAATACATTTCCAAAGACACATTCCGAGATCGGATGTAAACACTGAGCGGCCATTTTGAAAAAGGACCCGTCGACACATGCGCCGTCAAAATTTTGTCACCAAATTGGAGCTCAGTTTCGCTACTGTAGTATGTTTACTGTGAATTAAGGGTGTGTTAGAAGAACTCGAAGGAGGATTTATAGAATTAATGATAAGTAAGTAACCTACTGTAGATTTACTATTACAACGATTAGAAATCAATATAGTAAAGTTATCTGTCTTATGGTAGTCTAAAAGAAGGCTAGTCCGCTCTTTAGTGATTTAGAATAAAACCTACATACATTTATTTATTTATCTAAAAATAAAAACTATCTTATAACCAGACGTAGCTGACTAGTGAGAGGATAATATAATATACACTGTAAAAATTAAATTAGGCAATTGTTTTTTGTCTTCCCTTTTTCTTTTTCAATAATATCAAAAGTTATAGGAAAGGCTATCAATCACCATCCTCTAAAATATTTAGAAGGATTAAATATAAACATTAATATGGCTGACGTAAGCAAAGATCAACAGGGGATCTTCTCACTTATGTCACACATGTTTGGAACAACCCAATTGAACATTTTGGAGAATCTCGGAACTTTTTCATTTCACATATCAAAGGCATTTAACCGTGTTTGTCATGACGGATTGTTGTGTTTCATTAGGGAGCGTTCTTTTCGAAGGGCAGTTGATGGGCTTCTTTTTAATACCTTCATCAATGGTAGTGTACCCCAAGGCTCCATACTGTATCCTCCTTTCTTCTTCCTTTACATTAACGATCTGCTGGAGAGGACTAGGAATCCAATCTACAGCTTTGCAGATGATCGTACGCTTGTTTCTTTATTTACTTTGAACGCAGGCAAGTGGAAATCGTTCAAATTAACAAAGACCTAGTAGAAACTCTATCTTGGAGTCAAAATAACCAAGTAGAATTTGATGCTCCAAAAACTCAAGCAGCAGTTTTTTCTAAAAGAAAATAACATTGCGGTACCACACTGAGCTATCTTGGAATACTCCATTGCTCTAGTAACGTTACTAATTACAAAACCTAGCCACTATAAAAACATTAATAAAGATAAAATATATTAGTTTTTTACCCTGAGATTAAAACAATAATTTTAGATATAAACAGTTACATACTCAGCTAATATAAGATTGGTTTATAATGAAAGTCGGCTTTTAGGCTGTAAACTGCCATTAATATCATGTTGACCACACCTATTACACATAATAAAATTAATATTAACAAATGTTGCTTATGTTTTACAAGTATTTACAGTTACATAAATAATCAAATATTATTTATATTTTAAAAATCATAATGATATCCTATTAATTATAAAATAAACATTATCACAGCTGGATGCCAATATCACCAGTTAATTAAATAATTACGATGACAGCTAGATCCGGTTTCTAAAAATACCAAGTTGGAGCAAGTCAGATTTAATAGAAGATTAGAAAATTGTATGATTTCTTGTCATAAAAATATTTTTATCAACTGGCGGACTAACTAAGGATAAAATAAAACATGAGTTCTGTTTAGACAGTAATGAACTGACTTCAGAAAAAGGATATATATATATATATATATATATATATATATATATATATATATATATATATATATATATCTATATATATATATATATATATATATATATATATATATATATATATATATATATATATATATACTACTGTCATCAAAATATATATATATATATATAGGGTGTTTTGAGAATCGTTTATTATATTTAAATAGTTGACTTCTTGGGCAATAGAGAAATATTCCATGCTCAGTTTTTCTCGTCTCGGATATTTTCAAAATTTTGTAAAAGCCCCATTTACTAGCCCTTGCGATACGCCTATGAACATTGTTGCCAAAGGTTCATCTTTATTTATGAAGATGAGAATTTGTTAAAAGAATTTTCAAGGAAAAATACAACAAAAACAGTTGCTTAATAAAACTGTTGTGACAAAATATTTTTTTCTTATAAGAATTGTAAATATTTATCCTAAAAAAGGTAAACTTAGAGCCAAATCTAAATTTTTTGCTATAACCAATAGAAAACTTTAAATTATTGAGTGTTATGCTATAACAGCAAACTACGTCTCAGTAATAAACACCAAATACTACACTTCTTAATTTAAAACAGCTGCTTTTCACAACATTCGAATGTATCAAATCTTTCTTTGTTATTAAAACCGAAACACTATATTGAAACCTTATTAGTTGAATGTTTTCATCCAAATATTAAAATAACCCCAAACAAGGATTTAAAACAGATTTGTGCTCGTTTTTACATAGGCCTTAGATAAAGATCACTACCTAATAATGACTTTAAAATAGTAGCAACGGCGCAACACCGTCGGGCAGCATGTGGTTAACGATGATTGGGCCGGAAGGAACGAGCCAATTGCCAAAAAGCATATGGACCCAAAGAAGAACGATTCATTTATTGAAACGGTCATTCTGTATCGAAGTAAGTAAAAATTATATTTTGTATCGTTTTAAACTGCGTCGTAAAAAAACTACAATAAAAGTTAGAAAATGTTTTTAAAAGTATCAGTTTCTCTTTTTTAAACTGAAGCAAGTAAATCTCTTTAATTTGTAATAAAATAAAATAAGAAATTGTCAATTTTAAGCGTGGTAATATTGCAACAATCCAGGTTATCAAAATTGGCCTCAATTGTTTTTGATATATATATTAGGTACAACCATTGGCGTACATGCTAAAAGAATAATTCTTCAGAGTTCATTTTCTTGTTAGTTATAGCAAAGTGCTAGCTATCACAATTTTTCTGCAGTTCCATTTGACACAAGGCTTTACCGTTTTAAATATATTGAAAAATTTTCATAACACCCTATATATATATATATATATATATATATATATATATATATATATATATATATATATATATATATATATATATATATATATATATATATATATATATATATATATATATATATATATATATATATATATATATATATATATATATATATATATATATATATATATATATATATATATATATATATATATATCTACATGTTTTTCTTTTTTCCTGACCGTTAATGAATAAATTTAGGACAGTTTTTTGTTCTTGGTCTTGCGGTCAATTTTTAATGAAACAAGTCTACTTTTGGTTAACGTTTCGGTTTATTTTATTTAAACCATCTTCAGAACTTATATCTAGTTGGATCTTTTGGTTTAAATGATTTACATGTTAACAGTTTGACAGTTTTCGTAATACATTATTATACACACACAGTATTACGAAAACTGTGAAACTGTTAACATGTAAATCATTTAAACCAAAAGATCCAACTAGATATAAGTTCTGAAGATGGTTTAAATAAAATAAACCGAAACGTTAACAAAAAGTAAACTTGTTTCATTAAAAATTGACCGCAAGACCAAGAACAAAAAACTGTCCTAAATATATATGTATATAAATATATATATATATATATATATATATATATATATATATATATATATATATATATATATATATATATATATATATATATATATATATATACAGGGTGGCTCAAAATTACCGAAGGGGTTTGAGTTCATTATAACTTTTTATTTAAGACATAATTTTTTTTAAATACAGTATATTAGTGGAGAATATTTTTAATTTAATTATGAAAAATTATATCTCGCAAGTGGTGGCCATTTTCTGCTTCGCATATTCGTGCTCTTTCCAAAACATTTTCCATGACCTTTCGCAAAACTTCAGGTGTTATGTTGTTGATTTTGTCGCGTATATTGTTTTTTAATTGCTGGATGGTTCTAGGCTTATTAATATAGACTTTTCCTTTCAAATAACCCCAAAGGAAAAAGTCTGGAGCGGTTAAATGCGGTGAACGCGGAGGCCAATTAAAATCGCTTGTACGCGAAATAATTCGTTCACCAAAGATGTCGCGTAAAAGAGCCATTGTGTCCCTCGCAGTGTGCGCTGTGGCTCCATCCTGTTGGAACCATACTTGCGGATGGTTTTCCACGGCTGGCCTTAAAAAATTTTCCAACATTGTCCGATATCGAACACCAGTGATGGAAACGGCGACACCGTGTTCATTTTCAAAAAAATATGGGCCAATTATCCTTTCCCACGAAACACCGTAGCCCATATCCTGCAGTTTTGCCTATTAACGAACCCATTTAATTGGAAATGGGCTTCGTCGCTTATAATTAAATTATGAATAAAATCATGATTTTCTTCTGCTTTTTGCCGGAAATAAATTGCATAATCAAGTCGTTGCTGGTAATCTGTCGGTTTCAATTCTTGGACAAGCTGAATTTTGTATGGAAACATTCTTATTGTATGCAAAATTCTCTGCAGCGACCCTCGTAAGAGGCCAAGTTGTGTCGAACGTCTCCTGGTTGATGTTTCTCCATCTTCCCGAATACTCTCCTGTACCCGTTCAATATTGTCATCCGTGTGCACCGTTCGTCGTCTGCCGGCACCAGGAAGGTTCCTTACTGCCCCTTGTTGTCGAAAATTTGCAACCAGACGGTTTATTGTTGACTCTGAGGGTCCAACTCGCACATTAAAATAACGACGATATGCACGCTGAGTCAAAACAATGGACCGTTGATGGTGGAATGAAATACATTAAAATTCCGGGTTTCAATCCGTTAGTCTCACAATGAATTTGCACGACGTTTCGCCAAAATCTCATTTGGCATCTTCAAGTGCTCTTGCTGGTGCTGCTACTCGAAGTTAACTTCGTAAGTATCGAGTAGCAGCAACAGCATGAGCACTTGAAAATGCCAAATGAGACTTTGGCGAAACGTCGCACAAATCCATTGTAAGACGAACGGATTGAAATCCGAAATTATATACATATATATATATATATATATATATATATATATATATATATATATATATATATATATATATATATATACTGGTGCAACAGTACTATAAGTGGTAGTATTGCATTGTTGAAACTTACGACACACAATCTGATACCAGTTAAATATTATTAGATCCGTTTCTCTATACATAATTATATTGTAATCAATTTAACGAACAATTGATCATCAATAAAATATTTTTAAAACATCCGTACAAAACCCGGAGAAAATTCAGTACCCAAGAGAGGTCATTCACAGCAAGAAGGTGACTAAAGTTTAATAGATACTTTATAAACGTATGTAATGCAACAAAAAATATAACCTTCATAGCGAATTTTAGATCAAAATGTTAGATATGATTTTTCGATGATCACCAATGTAATCCGTTTGATCGCGTCTTCTGACATGCATGGGGTATTATGTTCGGGAGTGATGTATTTTGATTAGAATTTATATCCGGCTTAGTTTACTGATTGTTTTAATTCGACTGTCGGTTCATTTTTTACGTTGATTGGGTTATTGCTTTTCTTCAAACATAATGTGTCTGGAAAAAGGCAATAATCTTGACTATTTCTGAACCTTAAGAGGAGATACAGATAAAGGATTATGCAATAATAAACAGTTGTAGAAGCCATAGTCATAGGAGGAGACTTCCAACAGAAAACCTCCTAACCTATATACGATTATATATATATACTAGCCGGGCCCGCGGCTCCGCTCGCGTGGACTTGATTCACTACTATGGTCACTGCTTATTCCTTATGTTACCCAACGTAATAAAATATCTCTCATTATTTCTCCTTATCTCCCATTATTTCTCCTTATCTCCCATTATCTCACCTTATTTCCCATTATCTAGGCTTATCTCGACTTATCTCCCATTATTTCTCCATATCTCCCATTATTTCTCCTTATCTCCCATTATCTCACCATAATTCCCATTATCTAGACTTATCTCTGCTTATCTCCCATTATCTCTCCTTATCTCCCATTATTTATACTTATCTCCCATTATCGAGGCTTATCTCTGCTTATCTCCCATTATTTCTCCTTATCTCCCATTATCTCACCTTATCTCCCATTATCTAGGCTTATATCGAATTATATAGAACATATGTATAAATTTATAAAAACACGTAAATCGGATAAGTGATTCTCGAGTGATAAGCGCACTAACGGACAGACAGACAGACAGAGAGACGTTGCATTTTATATATTTTGTATTCTTTGCTACATGATATTGTTCCATATTTAATGCTTTAGGGAGTGTATTGCAAGAGAACGCGCTAGCAGCAAACTTTTCTCCGACTTGATTCACTATTATCGTCACTGCTTATTCCTTATGTCACCTAATAAAATATATCCTATAACCTGGCCAGAGAACATACGTATGTTTAAAAAAAAAGCACGTAAATCGGATCAGTGGTTCTCCAGTGATAAGCACACTAACGGACGGACAAACAGACAGACAGACAGACAGACGGACAGAGAGAGATTGCATTTTATATATATTATAGATATTCTCTGCTACATAATATGGTTCCATATTTAATGGTTTGGACTGTGTATTGCAAGAGAACGCGCTAGCGGCAAACTTTGCCCGACTTCATTTACTATTATTGTCACTGCTCATTCCTTATGCTACCTATCGTAATAAAATATAGCCTATAACCTGGCCGGAGAACATATGTATGTTTTTTAAAAAAAAGTAAGAAAATCGGATAAGTGGTTCTCCAGTGATAAGCGCACTAACGGACAGACAGACAGACAGAGATACGTTGCATTTTATATATATTATAGATGAAATAAAATATATACCTCTAACCTGGTCAGAGAACATATGTACGAATTTAAAAAATCACGTAAATCGGATAAGTGGTTCTCGAGGGATAAGCGCATTAACAGACAGACAGACAGACAGACGAACATTGCATTTTATATATTATAGATATAGATTATTATTATTATTATATAACCTGGCCAAAGAATATATGTATGAATTTAAAAAAAGACAGGTAAATCGGATAAGTGGTTCCCGCGTGATAAACGCACTAATGGACAGACAGACAGACAGAGAGACATTGCATTTTATATATATTATAGATTATACATTACAGATATTCTTTGCTACATAATATTGTTCCATATTTAATGCTTTAGGCTGTGTATTGCAAAGGCACGCGCTAGCGGCAAACTTTGCCCGACTTCATTTACTATTATTGTCACTGCTCATTCCTTATGCTACCTATCGTAATAAAATATAGCCTATAACCTGGCCAGAGAACATATGTATGTTTTAAAAAAAAAGTACGTAAATCGGATAAGTGGTTCTTCAGTGATAGGCGCACTAACGGACAGACAGACAGACAGACAGAGAGACGTTGCATTTTATATATATTATAGATGTATATACGAGGTTCGATTGAAAAGTTCGCGGCCTAGTCAAGAAAACAAAATAAAATACGTACAAAAATATTTGTTTTAAAAAAAGATTCCTCAACATCTTGAAAATACTGGTTAACTGCAGCTTCGACTTTTTCATTTGATGAAAATTTCTAGCCACCGAGGTGTTTTTTTAGGTCTGAAAACAGATGAAAGTCTGAAGATCATATCAGGAGAATAAGCCGGGTGGGGCAGCAATTCGAAACCACAATCACGAATTTGAGCCACAGACTCAAGTGAACGCGAGCGTTGTCCTGAGGGAACAAAACTTTCTTTCTCAGTATCGCTTTTGTGTTCTTCCCACACTTCTCTTGGTCTCCCTTGGTCTCCATGTTAACAATTTATTAGTACATCTATTCGGACCTTGTCCCGTAATGTGTCCCGCCGATTTTTTTTTTCTTTTTCGAATATCTTGGTTTCTGATTCGGTCTCTAAGGCTTATACCAAGCATGGCTCTTTCCATTGCTCTTTGAGTGATTTTGAGCTGGTTAGCTAACTTGCGAGTTAATGCCGTAGTTTCTAGACCATAAGTGGGAACAGGCATGATACAACTATTAAAGACTTTCCTTTTAAGTTTTATTGGGATAACTGGTCAGTTCATTATATGTTCTGGTTTACCGAATGCTGCCTATCCAAGACTTGTTCGTTCCGTATGTTGGTTCTCTATTCCCAATTAGATTTTGTGTCCTAAATATTTGTAAAATATATGTACGAGGGCACGTTTTCGAGCAACAGTCACATCTATGTCTCTGACTCATTATTTTGATTTTATTTGCTTTAACTTCTATTCCGACCTTTAAAGAAGCCTCATAAAGTTCTTGCAACATGATTCGAAGTTTCTCTGCTGTCTCGCTAATAATGACAATGTCATCTGCGAACCTTAAGTAGTTGAGTCGTACGCCATCTATGTTAATTCCTTTGCCATGCCAGTTCAGATTTTTAAACACATCTTCCAGCTCTAAGGTAAACAGTTTGGGTGTAACTGTGTTCCATTGACGTACTCCCCTTTCGGTACGGATATTATCTGTCCTTGTGTTTTCGTCAACGGTTATTAGTTATGGATTTTTCTAAAAATGAATTAATTGATATGTTTTATATACGTTAATGGAATGGTTTGATGGTAGTGGTAGCGTTGAGTATACGAAACGAAAAGTAGTAAAACCGAATGCTACCAATGAGGAAAAAGTAATGGAGATTTTACTTCATGTTGAAGATAATCCCCAGATCAGCAGCTGACTTATCTGACACATCCCAATCTACGGCTAATCGCACCACGAGAAAATACATCATCATCATCAACACGGTATCATCCCTTTTTTATGGAACTACACCAAGAACTTCAAGACCGTGATTTTGAACGACTAGTAAACTTTTGTACCACCATGGATGGAGCAATAGAGGCCGATCCAAAATAATGTTTTGTGATGAAGCTACTTTTCACAGTAATGGAGCAGTTAACAGACATAACATGCATTATTATTCTACAGTTAATCCATTTTGTGTCCTGGTAGTTCAAACCCAAAACCATTGGTTGCCTAATGTATGGTGTGAAATATTAAATTTTCGAATTATTGATCCATATTTTTTCCGCGAACCGCTTAACGGGGCTAGATATCTAAATTTTTTGCAAGACGAATTACCCCAGCTTCTTGAAGAAGTTGGTAACTTTGAAGGGGAACAAATGTGGATTCAACAAGACGGAGCTCCTGTTCATTACCACCGGGAAATTCGAGAATTTTTAAACGATCGTTACCCACAAAAATGGATCGGTAGGGATGGATTCATTCAGTGGCTCTCTCGATCATGTGACTTAACACCTTTAGACTACTTTTTGTGGGGCTACATTAAAGATCGTGTTTATATGAATCCCTCTACAACACCAGTAGATACGGAAAATAGGATACGGGATGCGTGCAGGACAATAACGCCCTTTATGCTAAGGAAAGTTAAGGAAAATATAGTAAAACGACTAAACATGCGTATTCAAGTAGACGGGCATATTTTGGAACATTTAACCCAGATATGCCCAATGACCTATATGTAGTACGCTTCAAACTCGGCAAATCTCAGCGACGATCGGCGGCAAATATCGCAGTATGTGGAATTTTTAGGTAGTTTGATCTTATGCGCCGTTGGTGATAGCACGGTATTATATTTCTAGAGAGAAATCTTGTTTATTGCGAAGCGTCAGTTAGTGGTTTTCTGAGAATGGCCGAGTTCGGCGTGAAGTTTGTAAGGTAGGTTATGTTTCGGCTATTTTTAAATTATCTAATGATATTTTATAGATAAGTTTAGTTAGCTAACAATGTAAGCAATTGATTTTTGTATGATAAACATGTTGATTTCAAGTAGTTGTTTGTCTATTAGTAATTAAAAGAGCCGTCCTATATTTAGTACATTGGGCACATATAATACTATCAATATTATAGTATATTATAATACATCTGGGTTTCATAGAGAATTAAAAAATTGTTATAATTATTCAAAACAATTGTTAAAGTCTTTCGCCACATACCAAAAATGTATTGTCAATGTTTACCTACGTCATTATTTAAGAAATAATTTTTACGAGTATCTTTTTTGTAGGGGGTTCTCCTTACACAAAGCTCTCGCAATGATTGAAGACAACGAAATAAATGCAGATACAATAACTCTATTTCCTCCCAACAATGCTACGGAAAATTTGACGGATGAGGACTCCGGCGATGAGGACAATGTTGACATAAACAATTTACCAGCCTCACAAATGCAGAATGAAGTCGAAGTTACTGCAAAGTACGTTTTAGAAGATCAAGAATGGGAGTCCGAAGATGAGGTCCCTTTAGCGAGACTGATAAGAAGGAAAGAATCAACTCTAAAAACCACAAAAAAGAAGAAGAAATACCAATACGTGAAAGAGGACTTAGCCACCAACGTTGTTCATGTTGAAGAACCCGAAGTTTTTCATAGACCTGAGTATTCTCCCACTGAATTGTTTTCTTTATTTTTTGACCATGAACTCGTAGAAAAAATTGCAGAGGAAACCAATCGATACGCCTCACAGAAAAATCAAGCAACTCGTGTCGATATTTGTGAAATAAAATGTTTTTTAGGAGTCCTTCTACTAAGTGGAGTTATTCCGATTCCAAGAAGGCGAATGTTTTGGGAACGTTCAAAAGACTCACACAATGAATTAGTATCTGAAGCAATATCCAGAAACAAATTTGAATTTATTGTGTCAAACATTCATCTAGATGATAATAATAAATTGGATACGTCTGATAAATTCGCGAAAGTTAGACCAATTTTTACATATCTAAATAAGAAATTTATTGAACTCGCTTACACACAGGTAGAGCATAGTATAGATGAAGCCATGGTTCCATACACAGGCAGACATGGTTGTAAACAATATATACAGGGTAAACCAATACGGTATGGCTGTAAATTATGGGTTGGCACTACCCGCCAAGGTTATATAAATTGGTTCGAGCCTTATCAATGAGCTTCCACGAATATTAGTCAAATTTATAAGGATCTTGGAGTTGGAACGGCTGTTGTTTTGGAATACGCTGATGCTCTTAGGTCAAATTGGAAGGATTTGAAGTTCCATTTATTTTTTGACAATTTTTTTTCCTCTGTTCCTCTGTTAGAATATCTGAATGAAAAAGATATGTTCGGGACCGGAACTATACGTGAAAATCGTATTCCTTGTAGTACATTGCACGATTCAAAGACCATGAAGAAGTGTAAACGTGGGACTCATGACTATATAAAGATTAAGGATGACAATATTATATTTATAAAATGGAATGATAACAACATAGTTACTTTTTGCTCTAATGCCGGTGATGTAAATCCGTTACATTTCGTGAGAAGATACTCTCAGAAGGAGAAAAAATTTATTCAAGTGGAACAACCCCATGTGGTGAAGTTATACAACAGGAGCATGGGAGGCGTCGACCGATCAGACCAAAACATAAGTTTGTATCGCACCGCCATAAGAGGGAAGAAATGGTATTTTCCTCTTATAGCTCATTGCGTAGACATGGCAGTTCATAATGCATGGCAGATTCATAAATATCATGGCGGGACAATGGACCAGCTTTCATTTAGACGCGCCGTTGCTAATGTATTGTTAGTGCAGAACAAAAAAAAATTTGTGTATCAGAAAGGACATGCGTCAAAAAATCATAATTTAGAACTAAGGTATGACAGGTTGGACCATTTAGTGATATCGCAAAATAAACAAACAAGGTGTGCAGGATGTCATCAAAAAAACGACAACCAGATGTCAAAAATGTGACATTGGGTTACACGTTAAATGTTTTTTTATCTTATCATACTAAATAAATATTTTTTGGAGTGTATTATATGCCCATTGTCCTATATATAGTACGGCTACAAAACCATATTTTTTAAATACATAACTGTCCAGCAAGAACAAAAATGTGTTTTATTTGCTATTTTAATCTCATTGAACATTAAAATAATAAAAAAAATAAGTTGTAATTATTTTGGGCATATCTGGGTTAATACGTCATAATAATTAATCATTAGATAGGTTAAACTATATTATTATTACCTATTTGTTTGTGTTTTCACAATAGCGTAAGTCTATTAAAAACAAGGTAAAATTGAAAAATTCAAAATAAATCTAAAACTGTTAAGTATATGACATACTTAATAAAAGTTGGACGGTTTTGTAAAATCTACCAGAAAAAATAATAATATACAGGGTGTGCCGTTTAAAAAATTTGAGATTTTTCAATTTAAAATAGTCGAAATGTATAAATTTATTTTGAACACCCTGTAGCATCTAACTCAAATTTCTTTACATATACTTTATTTTCATCTCTATAGAACACTCATTCCAATTATGAGTATTCCGCTTTCAAAAACAATGGCGCTATTGGTAATTTTTTACAAAACTGAGAACTAGTATTTTTAAAAAAAAGTTGAAATATTAGAACTACTAGGTTTAGGTATATAACATCATTATAAAATTTTACGCAAAATTCAAAAATAAATTAGAAAATAGGATGTTCCATTTAAAAAAACATATGTTATATCGGTCACACTTTTTTGAAGTACCCTGTATACTCAAAAAATATTTTAAACTGTGCACCTTAACATTCCCTAAAACTATTAGATTTAATATTTTTTCGTCATTCTCGAAACAAATGAGATAATGAACTTTACTCTATAGTTGACTCACCCTATACACTTCTTGGTGAGAGTACGGAGGGTCTGAAAATGCTCGACCGTACTACAACCCTTCCTGAATCCCCCTTGTTCGAAGGGCTGATATTGATATTCGCTTTTATTAATAATTTGCAATCCGACATCTAACAATGCTCGTCTTCTGGCTCTCTAAACTCTTTAAACAAAAAATACTTCGTATTAAAATATCGGTTATATAAACATCATTCTAAGCAATATATGTCCATATATCAATAACATAAAGTAAATTCAATGATTCTGTTATTCAATACAGTAAATAAACAGTGACTTAAGCATAAGTTAATCTACGTAATGTAAACAAGCAAGCTTGGCTGAAAGCAATTAATAATCTACTTCTTATGTTACATCTTTTCCGCCTATCCTGCAAATTCGTACACCTGATTCTAGTGTTACAATTATTGACATTTGTAAAAAAAAACTTCTGAGAGCAGACCACCTAAAATATTTCATAGTTTTATATTTTATCGATTAGATAAATGAACTAAACGATAGCCGGTTTGCCAATAAAGTCAGAAACCTTGTTGTCTAGCCGAAGTGAAATATAATACCCATCATTAAGATTTGGACTTAATACATATTAAACTATACCAAAAAAACCTGACTTTTAATAGGATTAAGCTACTTTTTATAAGTATTTGCATTCTGTCTAACTTGGTTTGGATAAAAAATGATTCGATTTATTGTGTCTTTTTTTATTCTTGTAGGTTATTACCGGTTTCTAAATCAATTTCGTTGAAAAGCTACGAAGTTCATTTTATAAATAACGCATGCGGCGATTCACTATGATATATACGAGGGCGGATTGATAAGTCTGGTAAATCTCTACGAAATGACGGGAAATTTTGTTAAGTGGAACGGCTCTTGGTAAGCATGATTCTTGTAACGGTTGTTAAAGTTTGCGTCGAATGTAGACGTTATCTGTGCTGTAAACGAATATTATGTGTAGTTCAAAACTAATGTTATTTACCATGTTTTTTAAGATTTTGCAATCCTAGTATTTAAGTTTAGTCAATATCTGTTTACAGTCCTTCTATATAGTCTCCAACTCTAGCTCTCTTAACAGCATTCCAACGTTTTGAGAAATTTGTTGTATCGCTGAGAATACCACTATTTTTTGGTCACCTACTGACTTCAGTAGCATCTATAGAAAGCTCTAGCGTTCCTGCACAGGCTCTTTCAACCTGGGAAACAGGTCGAAGTCTAAACTGCAGGAGGCGATAGGTACCACTTATCCTGCTTTGTTCGACAAGTAGGTTAGAACCTTTACCACGTACATTGTCATGCAAAGTAAATTAGATGTTTTCTGTAAAGTATTTCGAATCTGGTAGTACGTTTTGCCAAGATCTTCAACAAAATTATCAAAACTTCTGGAATTTTAAAATCAAAAATAAAGAAGGAAATGAAAGAGAGTTCGTAATTATTCATTTTCGTGATTTTCTCCTCTTTGTTCAGATATTTTCTTATGTTTAAATGTTGTTTCAGTTAAGATATGGTCACATATTGTTGGAAATGTATTTAAGCTAGGGATTCTTCTTTGCCGTCCATAAAGTCTTGGCCATTTCCGTTACGCTCACCTTTTTTTATGACCAGTTATTTCGTATGTATTCCGTTTTTCATTTTCTAAAAAAACAATTTTATACCGACACGTAGTTTTAACATATTACTATGAAAATTTTTAATATACAGTCAGGATTATGAGAAAACATGTTTAAATTAATATTTGAAACTTAACCCACGAGGATTAGTATTAAAAACAATTACGGAACATTTTATTTAAAAGTTATATCATTGTTATAAAAATGTTTTTTTTTTTTATGGGTCTAGCTCACGTGCTGCAGGGAAGTCCCTAAAGCGCTCCAGGAGCGGCACGAGTGCGGAAAAAGCGATTCACGTTGTTCTTGAATCGCTGTAAATTGTACTCGGTGGGAAACACAGCGCTGGGCAAATTATTCCAAAGGGATGACGTTCTCCATATAAAAGATTGCTTGAAAAGCGTTGTACGCGGAGTAACAAGCTGAACCTCATACGGATGCGAAGCACCAGCGCGACGTGTATTTCTAACATGCACCGCTTTGGGAGGAATTAAGCGGGCTACATCCTTCGAACACTTTCCATGAAAATACTTGTAGAACAGATTCAAGTCGCCAACCGTTCTTCGATGTTCCAGCGAATCAAGGCCGCCGGTCAATTCCAGGTCCCCAATCAGACGGACCGCTCTTCTCTGAACAGAATCCAACAAAAGCAGTGTATGTTTGGGAGCGGAGCCCCAAACGTGGGAGCAGTATTCCATAGTTGGTCGAATTTGGGCTTTGTAAAGAATTAACAGTTGCTATGGGGTATAAAAATGTAAACAGAATTAATGTTAAAAAAGTCTCCATACACTTAACAATTGCCCAGAACAGTTTGACGGAGTTTAGCGGAAAAATACAACAAATATTTAGTGGGATCCCCGTTGTCCTTGATAATCTCCTGTAACCTTTTTGTCATGCTTGCAACCAGCTTTCTAGTAACTTCGGCTGGCATGTTCCCCCATTCGTTCAATATTCTGTTTTTTAATTCTTCTCTATTTGAAACATTAGGTTTGCGAACGCGCCGTTTAAGTTTCTCCCATAAATGCTCGATGGGGTTAACATCGGGTAATTGCGGAGGTGTATCAAGCTGCTGTCGCACATTATGAATCATCCATTCTCGCACCAAGTTTGCAGTATGTTTCGGATTATTGTCCTGTTGGAAAATGTTCAGATAAACATGCTGATTCATGGTAACATTAATAACACAGATCTGCAACCAAAAAACTGTACAGGATTTTTATACTGTTTTATCATAGATTTTTACTCACTAAAACCGGGAAAAATACTCGAAAAATTCCATCTCGTCAGCTTTTCTTGCAAAACTCGTGTTTGTAGTTTCATTTACAGCAGAGCTTGGTAAGACGTTGCCGTTTAAGATCTTGGTTGTATAAGCCACACTCAGTTTACATTTTGCATTCAAACGTGACTGTGCTCGTGTTTTTAGTTAGTTATTATGGCTCCAAGAGGTTGTGTTACTTCTCCTGACAACTTTTGTTTTATTTATGGTGAATACACTGTTAAAAGTCAACAAAGAAACATAAGTGATTTCGTGAAGAAAGTGTATTTTGCTTATTTCAAGTTGAAACTTGGGGATCAAGACAAAGCCTGGGCTCCTTATAAGGTGTGCAGAAGGTGCGAGGAAGATCTTCGTTTGTGGTTTAAGGATAAGAAACATTCATTTCGTTTTGGCATTTCTATGATATGGCGTGAACAGCAAAACCACAATACCGACTGCTGTTCGGTAGATGTGAAAGGTTTCGATACAAAAAATAAAAGAAAATATCTTACCCAAACCTTAATTCAGCTATTTGTCCAGTGCCTCATAGCTCTGAAATACCAGTTCCACACCCATCTTCCAGTTTGGATGATATCCCGAGTGATTCTGAGGACGGAAACACATTACCTCCTCAGGACGAATCTAGTTCAGATTTTTTTGTTGAAGAGGGACCCCAACTTTTTTTTCAGAGCGAGCTCAATGACCTGGTTAGAGATTTAGGCCTTTTTAAGATGCTGCCGAATTGCTGGGGTCAAGACTAAAAAATAAAAACCTGCTGTCACCCGGAACACCATTTTCGTGGTACAGGAACCGAGAGAAAAGAATTGACTAAATTTTTCTCCAAAGAGGGAAATCTCGTTTTTTGTAGTGATGCTCAGGGACTAATGAAGTGTTTTGAAATAGAATATGATTCATCTGAGTGGCGCCTATTCCTTGATTCATCAAAAACAAGCCTCAAAGCAATCTTGCTGCATAATAGGAATAAATTTGCATCACTACCTGAGGACACTCGGTGAATTTGGAGGAAAACTATAACGATTTGACAATGATTCTTGAGAAATTAAAATATCAACAACATTGCTAGATGGTTTGTAGGCAGGTTGTACAAAATATTCCTGCTTCCTTTGCTTGTGGGACTGTCGAGCCAGACATTTTCATTGGACAAAAAGTGACTGGCCACTTCGAGACGCCTTAACACCGGCGAAAATAACGTAATTAATACGACCTTGGTTCCTCCTGAAAAGGTTTTATTACCACTTCTTCATATTAAATTGGGACTTATGAAACAGTTTGTTAAATCACTGCCAAAAGATGGGGAATGTTTCAGATATCTGTGTTCCAAGTTTCCAAAATTGTCTGAAGCCAAGTTGAAAGAGGGAGTTTTTTCTGGCCCCGACATACGAAAACTATTATCTGTTCCCTGATCCTCTCTTTTCAGAAACAATGGGAGAGAAAGAAAAAGAAGCGTGGTGCTCTTTCAAAGACGTAGTCCACAAGTTTTTGGGTAATACTAAAGCTCCTCACTATAAAACCATTGTACAATGCATGTTGGCTGCGTATAAAGCTCAAAGACGCAAGATGAGCTTAAAAGTTCATTTCTTACACTTCCATGTCGACTATTTTCCCAAAAACTTGGGAGCCTTCAGTGAAGAGCAGGGTGAAAGATGATGTCCGTGATATCGAAAGGATGTCCGTGATATCGAGAGACGCTACCAAAGAAGATGCAGCGTTAATATGCTAGCTGACTACTGTTGGATTCTCAAGCGGGAAACAGAAAATGGAAAGCGGAAGCGTGTTCGGAGGGGTATCAAAGAGAAGAAGAAGAGGTTTCATAGGCAAAAAGAATGAACACGGAATGTTAAGTACATTTCATGAAGAAATTGTTTGTTTAATTATAAGAAATATTGTTTAGTTCACTGTAATAAAATGGTGGTTTTTTCATTTGTGTTATGCTTTTTTTACGCAAACTACTTGTATTTTGCAAAAAAAAAAAAAACTGTACGTGATGGAGAGAAATGGAGATCATTTTTGGATTCAGCAGAGTAGAAAACATAATATTTACCAAAAACATCACATGCAGCTGAAAAAAAATATTTTTTTGCAGACTTGTGTAAAATGTAAATTTCTAATCCCTCCAGCGGACATGCATTCGCAAAGTTGAACACTTCCACCCCCTTGTCTCATCGTGGAACAAATGTGATATCGAATGTGATATTCTTCTTTCTCCAAACATTACTTCTGCCATCAGACCCAAAAAAGTTAATTTTAGTTTTATCACTAAAGATTACGGATTCTCAAAATTCAGGAGGTTTAGTAACGTATTCCTTAGCAAAAGCTGACTGCTATTTGCGATTAGTTTCGGAAATTAACGGCTTCTTCCTGTGTAAATAATTTCTCACTGTTTGTGAACAAACATTTTTCGAAAATAGTTCTTGTACTTCTTCTAATTTTGGTGCACTTTTCTTGCGATCTATAATTACACAGGTCGGCAACAAAAATGCTGTCTGGATGTTTTTAACTGATTTCTATGTATTTAGGTGTTCTGAAAACTAAAAAAATACTCAAAAAATTCCAGAACGTCAGGTTATTTTGCAAAACGCAAAATTTTATTATAAAAAAGGGTTTTTTGGGCTAACTTGAAGTCATAAATAAATAGGTACAATTTTATTTTGATTACTGTATTTAAATGTATACAGGCCATAACTATCATTACTTTCTAAATAAAGAACGCCCTGTGTGAGCTAAATTAACAAACATAAACGTTGTAACCAGAACGTGCGCGCTCCGATAGTGTAGAAAGTGGCGCGGTACAATTACGTGTTAACTCGTCATTGTTTTATAGATCTTGGTTCAATATAGTGCAATGTCATCTGTGCGGAAGTGTGTGAATTCGTCTGACCGTTTCTGTTATATTTGTGGCGAATATATGGTATTAAAGCAACAACTTAATATTACGGACTTTGTAAAAAAAGTGTACTTCACGTATTTTGGCTTAAAACTTAGAGATCAGGATAAAGTTTGGGCACCTCATAAAGTCTGCAAACGATGTGTTGAAGACCTTCGAAATTGGTTTAAGGGCAAGAAAAAAGCTTTCCGATATGCGACTCCTATGGTATGGCGCAAGCAAAAGAACCATAGTGATGATTGTTACTTTTGTTCGTGTAATGTGAAAGGGTATAATTCAAAATGGAAGCAGTCCATTTCATACCCCAATCTGCAATCAGCTATTCGTCCCATCCCTCATGGGACCGAAATACCAGTGCCCAAGGCCCTTGCTACCTTGGAAGAGATTCCAAGTTCTGACGAAGATGGTGCTGTACCTGAACCCGATGACAAGTCAAGTTTTCAATTTGAAGATGACAGCAACCCGAAATTGTTTTCCCAGGGCGAGCTAAATGATTTGGTAAAAGACTTGAATCTTCCCAAAAACGCTGCTGAGTTGCTTGGATCAAGGCTCAAAAGCAGGAACTTACTTTTGCCGGGAGTGTCTTCCTCCTGGTTTAGATATCGTGAGAAGCAGTTCACTTCCTACTTTGCCCAAGAGGACGAGTTGGTTTATTGTACCAATATTGAAGGTTTGATAGATATATTTAAAATCTCATACGACCCAGCACAGTGGCGTATTTTCATAGATTCTTCAAAAAGAAGCCTTAAAGCAGTTCTGCTTCACAATGGCGGTTTGTTGGTTGGGTGGAATTGGTTCTTTGCAAATTAAAATATAAAGACCACGGTTGGCAAGTGTGCGGGGATTTAAAAATCTTGGGCATGTTGCTCGGACAACAATCTGGGTTTACCAAATTCCCTTGCTTTTTGTGTCTATGGGATAGTAGAGACCGAGCAAATCACTGGACCAAAAAGTGTTGGCCTCCGAGGGAGCTTAAAGTTGACGAAAAGAACGTCCTGCATGAAACTTTGGTGCCTCCTCATAAAGTTCTTCTACCACCGCTTCACATAAAGCTAGGATTGAGAAGCAATTTGTAAAGTCACTTCCAAGAGATGGAAATTGCTTCGAATACTTAATATTAAAGTTTCCAGGCCTCTCGGAGGCAAAGTTGAAGGAAGGTGTTTTCGTTGGACCAAATATTAGACGGCTTATGGCTGATCCACAATTCATCACAACCATGACGGATCCTCAAAGAGAAGCATGGATTGCCTTTAAAGAGGTCTTAGAGAAATTTTTAGGCAATAACAAAGACCCTAACTACAAACAAATCGTCAAAAGAATGTTAAAAGCATTTCAAGCTTTAGGGTGCCTAATGAATTTAAAAGTACATTTTCTTCATTCCCACCTCGACTACTTTCCAGAAAATTTAGGAGATCTGAATGAAGAGCAAGGTGAACGATTTCACCAAGATATTAAGAAGATGGAAAAAAGATACCAGGGAAGATGGAGCGTCTCAATGATGGCAGACTACTGTTGGACGCTTCAGAGAGACCTTCCAGATGCTTCCTACAAGCGAAAATGTACCAAAAGGAGTCTCACTGGGAAAAAGAAATGTTAAATTATAAATTAAAAAAAATTTTTTAGTCTTTTATCTTTTATTTTAAGATGATAACTTGTTTAACATAGATACCTACATTGTCAGAAAACGTGACGTTCTATGACAAAATGAAAATCATTTTCGGATTCAGTACACCCAAAAACATAAGAATTACAAACACAGCTCTCAATTTTTTTTTTACAGACTTGTGTTATTTGTCCAACAAGACTGGCCTCTTTACGTGGAGTCAGTTTTTTGGGACGACCGGAGCTTGGTCGAATTTTATAGGAACCCGTTGATTTACACTGGTGTACAATGTACTGAAGAGTACGGTACATGTGACTTTTTAACAGTTTTTCCTATATTTATTACTAGATTCTAGATTGAGCTAAATTGATTTACTGGCTATTAGGTAACTAAGGTGCTATAACTATTATACATTATCGACTAAGAAAAAACGTGAAAATACACATAGGATCTTAAGATGTCAGGGACCTAATTAACTTAGGGGTTTTATTTTAAAAGCAGTCACGGTACAGAGCACTAATTGCGCAAGTCCAACTTGCACTTGACCAGTTTTTTCTTCCTTATTTTGCATAGTAAGATAGCAAAAAAAGATACTGGCTTTTCTAGAACTAAGAACTCCAAAAATATTACATGAATTGTTCTATTTAAAAACATATAAGTGTGTATCATATATTGAAAAATACAAAGCGCCATTTTTAAATTCTTAGAAAAAATTCTTTAAAAACGCCTCTTCATTTACAATTTTTAACCAACTCTTCAAATAAGCGGGTTTGAAAAATGGTCCAGTTACAATCAATGACCCTGTACATAGATGCACGCAATTTTGGTACTTTCCTTTTTCCATATTACAAAAAAGGTGAAAGTAATTAAAAAAAATCAAGGTATTTCACCAAATCAATTATCTATATTTTTTTCAAGTAAATAGTTAATAAATAAACCAGAAAGAAAATAATTACTTCCATTTATTATATATCATCAGAAAATTGCTCATAAATTACTGGACATTATAGAATTTTTAATTTAAAATGAAAATTAAATGTTGATTACCGACATATTGAAACAAATAATATTTAATTTGTTATTTAAATTAGCGTATCTCTGCATCCAGTAAAAAAATACCGTCATTTTTACAACCATAAGAAAAAGCAATATTTACACATTAATGTCAACGTGTAAAGTGACACTTGTTTCGTTTATACTATCTTTTTAATGTTACCATGACACCGCATACGAAATATTTTGTGTCTAAACGCAAATTATTTTGCACACACTCCTACAAGTAATATCTCTCATACATTGAACTGGCTAATTTTTTTCCAAATTTTTTATTAACACAGTGTCCAATTGATATATATTTTTTTTCAGTATGGAACCAACTTGGAAAACTTCCTACTAGTTACATTATCTGTAACATCAAGTGCTGTAGAAGGTTTAACTTTCTTGGACTTTTCCGCGAAATATGCCAATAAAACTTTTCGTATTTCAATTATATCTTCATCTTAGTTTGCCGTTTCCAAACGAAGGTTGGCGATCCAAATGGCTAACATAGTCCTGGAAACTGCAGCTCTAAAAAGGTCTATTGATGAGCAATTAAACCATCTTCGGATATCCTTTAATCCAGCGTTTTTCAACCTGTGGGGCGCGCCCCACTCGGGGGGGGGGGCGTGATTTTCAGCACTTGCCGTGAAGTCTATGAAGATTTCTTCTTCGGAAGTTGAGAGCCCTTCGGAAGTATTTTGAAATGGATCCCTAACTCACTCGTAACTTGCTGCCAAGTTGTCGTCAGTAAGAAAATACTTTTTAAAATTCTTTGTCAACATGGCTAGATGATTTTCAATGGTTACTAAAACAACTTTCACATATTCTTCTTCAACCTTGTATGTTTTAACACATTCACCCACATCTGCAAACACTTCTGGGTTTTTTGCTTTAAATTTCTGCTCCACAATTCTAATTTTCTACAAAAAGCATTAATTTTATCACTTGTATCGAATATATGTGTATTTGTTCCTTGGAGTTGAAGATTTAAGGTATTTAGTTTCTCCAATATATCGACCAAGAAGCTCAATATCATCACAAATAAACTATCTCGAAACTTCTCGGCTTCGGGTCGGTTTTCCTCTTTTAGAAAAATGGCGATTTCATTTCTTAATTCATAAACACGTTGCAAACATTTCCCACGTGATAACCAACTTGCCTCGCAATAAAATAGTAACGCTGTTTCTGTATAAATTTACTGCCGTGAATACTTAATACCTTGAATTTCAATTAACACGTAAATTACAACATACACATTCACGATAAATCCGATAGCAGTAGAAGGATAAACTCGACTGAGACGGGCTGTAATTGAACGAGGTGCAGCATTTATACACTTTTGGGCAGACTGTCTGAATGTTCGAGACAACTCGGAACTTCTCGCGAAGCCGCTACCGATATGGTGGACGTGACAGAGAGCAATAGAGAGGCATCTATTCTATTGTTGTCAACGCAGCAGATATATTGACAAATATGAATAAATTTACTTATTTTTGGTAGTTTGTAAGGTTTGTAATTAAGGTCATAGTGTAGCTTTAGCATCAAAATACTGAAAATATATTTTTATTGCATGTATTGTTATTGTATGAGAAGGGGGGGGAGGCGCGATGAAAATTATGTTTGAAAATTGGGTCGCAAATACTGAAAGGTTGAGAAACGCTGCTTTAATCTGACCTTCTACCCTGTATTTTGCCTCCAGTGGTCTGTCTCAGCAAATCATAATTTTCTCCTTTCATTATATGACTGATATACCTAGCTTTTCTTTCCTTTATAGTCAGCGACAAGTCCGTTGATTTGTTCATTCGTCTAAGGATTTCAGCATTAGCTACCGCCCATAATATCCGTCGAATTCTTCTATAAACATGCATTTCGAAAGCTTGGAATCCTTTTTCTGTGCCGCAATCCAGAGTCCAGCCTTCACATCCAGCGGTACCGAAAAAACGTTTCATCTAATCATAACTCACTCGAAGTTTTAGACTAAGGTCAGATCTCGTGAAAACATTTTTTATGTTCATGAAGGTCCCACGAGCCTGCCCGATTCTCAATCTACTTTCTATTTTTAGATTATTCTGGCTATTAATTAACGTACTTAGATTTTTGAAAGACAAAACCTACTCTATTTTCTGTCTATTGATAATAAGATTCACATGAACGTGTGATTTTGAAAACACAAGCAGCTTGGGCTTTGTTATATCTATGTGTACTCCAAATTGCTCACTCTGGCTAACTATGAGATTGTATATGTTAGATTGTTAATCATTATGTCATTCACTTTAATTGTAATCTGGACTAGAGCTTCTTTGAAATTAACCTCCGAATAGAGGTCGAAAAGAAGCGGAAACAAAATACAACCTTGTCGCTCTCCTTTCTTATTAGAAACGCCCTCTGATAGGCTTCGTTCGATATTCACTTTCGATGTCTGAGTGCAATAGAAACCGGATATGATGTTGATCTCTTGGGGGTCGATACCCGAGGCATATAGGATCTTTATCATTTTAACGTGTTCGACACAATCAAAGGTCGTACGACAGTCAATAAAACACTCAAACATTTACGTCCCTGCATTTTATGTTCAAACATTAAGAGCGAAAAGCTCGTCTCGCGTGCCAAAACCATTTCTGAAACCAAACTGTGTGTCGTCCACCTGAGAATCATATTTTCTGTATATACGTGCATGGATTATCAGAAGGAAAATCTTTAGTACGACATAAGACTGATTATACGGTAGTTGTCACAATGAGAAGAATTAGACTTTTTTGGAATTCATTTATAACACGCTGTTCCTTCCAATGCTGATAGGTGTTTTCATATTGCCACTTGAATTTCTCCAATAGAAGAACTAAAGTAACCAGCTGTATCTAGTATATTTGGTGGTATACCGTTAAACCAGATGTTATTATTTTGCAATCAAAGATATCTGACACTAAACTCAAAAACCGAAGAAACTCTCAATCATAATTTTATTGTAAAGTAGGTATAGCCTGTCCCAAAATATAAGATTCTGATTTTTGCCGTTTTAAGTGGGCAATATAAAAATTCTGACTTTTCGTTTATGAAAGGTTGCAGAGATAGACTTAAGAATTTTATTCATTAATGCAAATAAATAAAATTATAAGTATTTTTGGAGATGTATATTTATAGATGCATGTAAAAACAAATGGAAACGAAGTACAAATATACAGTTTGAATGAATGGGGTTTACAAGAGGGAACATAGTGTATAAATAAAAATATATTTTAACTTAAGCCTAATTCGGTTTCACTATCACTGTCATCAGCTGAGGTAATTATCAGTGGTTTTATATTATTTACATGAATATATGAATTTTCAACATTAACAACGTGCTGAATGGAATTCTTGCAGCTTTCACAAGGTATATCATCTATAACTTTTTTTACTAATTCAACCAATGACACGCTTAAAGTAGGTTATTTTTGATTTAACTTGAAAATCAAAATAAATTTCATTTTCCAACATATATTTCTGTATTTCTGATTTGGTGTTGGCTGCATTAGGAACCTTATTTAGTAGGCGACTATGATAACTTGCATTGTCCATAACTATAACACTCTGTTCGGGAACATTTGGCAAAAGGAATTTTGAAACCAATTTTCAAAAAGTTCTGTAGTTGTGTCTTCGGGATAGTCCAAACTAGAATTTTTTATGTTTTTGGCAGATAGTAGCTCTTTTCAGATCCAACATGCAAAATGGTTATTCGTTTACCTTTATTTGAGTTAGTCTGATATTTTGTACTGCTGTCAACCCACCCTTTTTGCACAGTGTCATGGGTATCAAACCATGTTTCGTCAAGGTAAATTATTGGCCAATTCTTTAATCGACACTTTTTAATTTCTTGTAAATAAGTATGTCGCAAGATTCGTAATCTTTGTGACTCCATCTCTACTTGCCTTTTGTTGATTTTTCGGAACGTGAATCCCATTATTAAGAGAATTCTGTGAAGGGTTGATCGGCCACAATGTATATTGGTCCCGTCTTGCAACAGTCCTAATTTTATTTTGTCTAGTGTCGGCACCAAGTGCTCTTCATACATAGAATACATTTTTCTCCTGATGACGTCTTTTTCACAATCGTCTACATAATGCATTTGAAAATCTTTCCATTTTTTCCTGTTCCTGAGTGATGGTTTTCCTACAATACCCTTAATCGTAGAAATTGGGGTTTTTGTCAGTTCACTGGTTTCTCGCAAAGCACTTTGTTTATTCAAACTTCTTTTTACCAAACCGTCGTAAACATTTTTCACTATTTGTTTAGCGTCAAGTGATAAATGTTTTCTCTTGCGATAGCCACTATTGAAATTTTCCCACGGACGCCACATTAAAATAGAACCGTTACGTTGTAAGTTGTAAGTAAAACTAAAAATAATAAAAAGTATCTTTCGAATCTTAATGGGGACCTGTGGTCTTTAGGTCTATATTATCAAATACTTAAAGGGCCCCAAACCGGGTTGCCAGGTAGTAAATATATAGATAAAAATGGATCCAATATGATTGCAGGTGCAAGTGAGGGCGGTATACATAGCAAGTAACATGAAAATACGTAATACCTGGCAACTATGCACAAAATTTTAATAGGGCCGTTTATTGCCCCATTGGAAGAGCAAAAAGGCAGGATCTTATATCTTGGGATTTACTTTAGTATTTATTATAAAGTCACTTTTCCGTGTTAAATTTAAGATAAAATATTGAATAGAAATATAGAGATTGAACCAGAGCGAAAAAAATTGTATTTTACGTAACAAAAAAATTTAAGAATAAGATAGTTTTTTGTATATTCTTTATTTTTCCTTCTAACCATCTTAAAAAGGATAAAATCTCCCATTCCCCTTCGTACGACCTTTTGCTCACAAGGAAAATCCATAATAAGATTTGAACTAAAATGCAAATTTTGACCAATCCTCTTCATATTTTTTTATAAAATTTGGCACATTTTTTTGTTAATATAAAAGCCATATTTTCCTATAATTTGAAGACATAAAATCGAATTGAACGGAATTTGCCTTAGTAAATACTTTTTTTAGGTTATATACTTAATGTACCATTAAAAAATGAATTTTGTTCTGTCGCGTAACAACGAACAGATATTTAAGAAATAGTGAGCCGAAAGCGTTAAAAAATGCACTAAAATAGAAGAAGAGTGGCTTTGTGGTCAAAATTATGCTGAGAAAACTCGTTTACATTATGTTGGCACCGTTTCAAAGTAAAGGGTGTTTTTTATAGAGGTATAAAACTTTAAGTTGGCAACACTTTTTTAACTGGCGGCCATTTTGTCAGCTGTCAAGTGATTTATGTTTAGTTTGGTTTGGCATTTCAACATGAATAGACTGACGCCTGAACAACGCTTCTAAATTGTGCAAATTTATTTCGAAAATCATGGTTCTGTTCGAAATACGTATCGCGCACTACGTCCATTTTACGGTTAACATAATCGTCCATCAGACCAATTAATTCGATTAACTATGGAACGTTTTCTCTAAATGATAATACGCATCCATAGAGACGTCATACAGTGCGTACAGAAGAAGTCATTGCTGCTGTAGAGCGTAGCGTAGAGGAAGGCCCGAATCAGTCTATCCGCTATCGTGCACAGGAATTGGATATGTGTCCATCCACTTTATGGAAGATTTTGCGGAAAGATCTTAGTTTGCGTGCTTACAAAATCGCAACATGTCACACAGCTCGTGCCACAATTGATTTATTGAAGGAAACGTTTGGTAACCGCATAGTTTCACGTTTCGGACCCGTGAATTGGCCTCCAAGATCGTGCGATTTAACGCCGCTAGACTATTTTCTGTGGGGATATGTGAAGTTGCTAGTCTACGCCGATAAGCCCGAAACGATTGACCACCTGGAGGACAACATTCGCCGCGTTATTGCCGATATACGGCCACAAATGTTGGAAAAAGTCATCGAAAATTGGACCTCCAGATTAGACTACGTCCGAGCCAGCCGTGGCGGTCATATGCCAGAAGTCATATTTAAATTATAATGCCAGAAGATTATCTTTCGAATAAAGTAAATTTCATGTCAATTTAAAAAATTCATCTTTGTTTTATTCCATTTTAAAGTTCTATACCTCTATAAAAAACACCCTTTAGTTAAATCGATTTTCAAGCTCTACCCAAATATTTCCAAAAATCGTGAAAATTTTACTAGTAACCAAACTTTATTGTTTCCATAATTACAACCATAAATTGTCTTACTTTAAGTTAAGATTTCAGCTCTGTTTTACAATTAATTATTTTTGTATTGTTTTTCTGTATTGGTGATACTCATGAAAAACTAACTAGGGCTTGGGTCAATTGTTATAGAAAAACCTTTACCGCTAAAAATAAAAAAAGGATAGGCTAGTAACTTACGTAGAATATAAATACTCAAAACTAATTAAATAATTTCCATCTTTTTATTAATCATTTTCTTTTCCATTATTTGCTTATTATTTCCTAATATAATCAACTTAAGATTCGAAATAATAATCTCTGTAATGTTGGGCAATTATTGAAAAAAGCGGGAAGTCCGATCTGTGAGGTATTATGCAAAAATTTATGTAATATTCATTACTGGAATAATTGGTTTTATTGTTTCGGAATATTTAAAAGTTGTTGCACAAACACGATAACATCAACTCTAAAATTTATTTGAAGAAAGTGAAGCTTAATTCAAATATGTCCTAATGGAATACTCAGGGAAGTTAACATTTATGTCTCCATTGTCTCAAATGGACGTTGAACGTCCCAGTGGTATTATCAATGGCTCGACTGAAACAGCTCCAGAATTTCGTATCGCGATATTCTGGGGATTCCGTCGAACTATAGGCTCTATCTCAGCTTCAAATACTAGGAGTGTTCGCACAGCAACATTAAATCAGTCAGAAAAAATATGATTGGGGAAATTCAATAAAAAAAAAACAGCTTTTTCTTGATTTAGTTAGCTCTGATTGGTTTGAAACTGGCTACACCAGCATACCTGCTACAAGATGTATGACATTTAAATCTGGACAAACAATATATTTAAGCAAACTTTAGTGGGTAGAAATTACAAGAAATCTTTTGTGCAGGATCCCTGTAGAGTTTAATTACTAGGTGAAATCTTCGTTTACCTGAATTACTGCCTCGATTTTCGGCGCCGTACGCCATAATTCTTTATACGAAAGCATATCGAAATTAACCAAGGGTCAGTCTTGGAGCAAATGAGTCGTGGGTAGCGTCCTGCTAAAACATGTACGGTCTTTCAGAGTCTACGGTTTTCGTCCATGATTTTACTACGAGGCTGGTTTGAAAAGTCCGTGCAAAGTCCGAGAAATGGCACCACCGGCGCGTATCGAGGTCATGTTTAGTTAGTAGCATCTCTTGAATGAACGCACACCAAGTTTCAGCCATATTGGTCTATTTCTTTGTGTTTGGCATTCGTGTGAATCAAGGAAGTCGAGTGATTTTCAAGAAATGGACGAAAAAGAATTTCGTGTGGTGATTAAACATTACTTTATGAAAGGCAAAACGCCTCAGGAGACTAAAGAGAAGCTTGATAAACATTATGGTGACTCTGCACCTGCGATTAGAACAGTTTATAAGTGGATTCAAAATTTTCGGACTGGCCATATGGGCACAAGTGACGCTGAACGTTCTGGACGGCCTGTGGAGGTTACGACTCCAGAAATTATTGATCAAATCCATGATATGGTGATGGATGACAGAAGAGTTAAGGTGCGTGAGATTGCTAGTGCTGTGGGCATTTCGACTGAACGGGTACATAATATTTTGCATAAACATTTGGACATGAGAAAGCTATCCGCAAGTTGGGTGCCGCGATTGCTCACGCTTGACCAAAAACGGAATCGTGTGAAGTGTTACAAGGATGGTTTTCAGCTGTTCCAGAAGAATCCGGAGGACTTTAAGCGTCGTTTCGTCACTGTGGATGAAACATGGATACATTACTATACTCCTGAGACCAAACAACAATCTAAACAATCAGTTACCAAGGGGGAATCTGCACCAAAAAAGGCGAAGACCGTTCCTTCGGCCGGAAAGGTTATGGCGACTGTCTTTTGGGATTCGCAAGGGATAATCCTCATCGACTATCTGGAAAAGGGTAAAACTATTACAGGTGAATATTATTTATCGTTATTGGACCGTTTGAAAACCGAGCTGCAAGAAAAACGCCCGCGATTGGCAAACAAGAAAGTCCTTTTCCATCACGACAACGCACCAGCACACACCTCAGCAGTTGTGGTCGCAAAATTAATGGAAATAGGATTCCAACTCGTTTCACATCCCCCCTATTCTGCAGACTTGGCACCCTCGGACTACTATTTGTTCCCCAATTTGAAGAAATGGCTGGCGGGACAAAGATTTTATTCAAACGAGGAGGTGATTGCAGACACTAATGGATATTTTGCAGACTTGGACAAATCCTATTATTCGGAAGGGATCAACAAACTAGAACATCGTTGGACGAAGTGTATAAGCCTAAAAGGAGACTATGTCGAAAAATAAAAAAGGTTTACCCCAAACACATAAGTAGTTTTTATTTTTGCACGGACTTTTCAAACCAGCCTCGTATTTAAGCAAAATTAAGTGGGTAGAATTTATAAAAATTACAAGAAATCTTTTGTGCAGGATCCCTGTAGAGTTTAATTACTAGGTGAAATCTTCGTTTACCTGAATTACTGCCTCGATTTTCGGCCTGAAACGTTTGCATGCTACCTGTGGCAATTCCTTATCAACATTTTTAGAAATTTCTAGATAGCAGCTTGAAGAGATTTTACGTCGGCGTTTTAGTCACCTTATGCGAAATAGTTAAAAAGCTCCAAATACAGACTATTAGGACGCCATAATTCTTTATACGAAAGCATATCGAAATTAACCAAGGGTCAGTCTTGGAGCAAATGAGTCGTGGGTAGCGTCCTGCTAAAACATGTACGGTCTTTCAGAGTCTACGGTTTTCGTCCATGATTTTACTACGAGGCTGGTTTGAAAAGTCCGTGCAAAGTCCGAGAAATGGCACCACCGGCGCGTATCGAGGTCACGTTTAGTTAGTAGCATCTCTTGAATGAACGCACACCAAGTTTCAGCCATATTGGTCTATTTCTTTGTGTTTGGCATTCGTGTGAATCAAGGAAGTCGAGTGATTTTCAAGAAATGGACGAAAAAGAATTTCGTGTGGTGATTAAACATTACTTTATGAAAGGCAAAACGCCTCAGGAGACTAAAGAGAAGCTTGATAAACATTATGGTGACTCTGCACCTTCGATTAGAACAGTTTATAAGTGGATTCAAAATTTTCGGACTGGCCATATGGGCACAAGTGACGCTGAACGTTCTGGACGGCCTGTGGAGGTTACGACTCCAGAAATTATTGATCAAATCCATGGTATGGTGATGGATGACAGAAGAGTTAAGGTGCGTGAGATTGCTAGTACTGTGGGCATTTCGACTGAACGGGTACATAATATATCCGCAAGATGGGTGCCGCGATTGCTCACGCTTGACCAAAAACGGAATCGTGTGAAGTGTTACAAGGATGGTTTTCAGCTGTTCCAGAAGAATCCGGAGGACTTTAAGCGTCGTTTCGTCACTGTGGATGAAACATGGATACATTACTATACTCCTGAGACCAAACAACAATCTAAACAATGAGTTACCAAGGGGGAATCTGCACCAAAAAAGGCGAAGACCGTTCCTTCGGCCGGAAAGGTTATGGCGACTGTCTTTTGGGATTCGCAAGGGATAATCCTCATCGACTATCTGGAAAAGGGTAAAACTATTACAGGTGAATATTATTCATCGTTATTGGACCGTTTGAAAACCGAGCTGCAAGAAAAACGCCCGCGATTGGCCCACAAGAAAGTCCTTTTCCATCACGACAACGCACCAGCACACACCTCAGCAGTTGTGGTCGCAAAATTAATGGAAATAGGATTCCAATTCGTTTCACATCCCCCCTATTCTCCAAACTTGGCTCCCTCGGACTACTATTTGTTCCCCAATTTGAAGAAATGGCTGGCGGGACAAAGATTTTATTCAAACGAGGAGGTGATTGCAGACACTAATGGATATTTTGCAGACTTGGACAAATCCTATTATTCGGAAGGGATCAACAAACTAGAACATCGTTGGACGAAGTGTATAAGCCTAAAAGGAGACTATGTCGAAAAATAAAAAAGGTTTACCCCAAACACATAAGTAGTTTTTATTTTTGTACGGACTTTTCAAACCAGCCTCGTATTTAAGCAAAATTTAGTGGGTAGAATTTATAAAAATTACAAGAAATCTTTTGTGCAGGATCCCTGTAGAGTTTAATTACTAGGTGAAATCTTCGTTTACCTGAATTACTGCCTCGATTTTCGGCCTGAAACGTTTGCATGCTACCTGTGGCAATTCCTTATCAACATTTTCAGAAATTTCTAGATAGCAGCTTGAAGAGATGTTACGTCGGCGTTTTAGTCACCTTATGCGAAATAGTTAAAAAGCTCCAAATACAGACTATTAGGACGCCATAATTCTTTATACGAAAGCATATCGAAATTAACCAAGGGTCAGTCTTGGAGCAAATGAGTCGTGGGTAGCGTCCTGCTAAAACATGTACGGTCTTTCAGAGTCTACGGTTTTCGTCCATGATTTTACTACCATCCTCACTTTCGAGACGTTTTCTTCCTTTCCATACTTACTGGAGACAACGCGATAGTATTAACACTGTCCAGAAACTTTATCCTAGTTTATATGACGATACCGTCTAGATTGTGGGTTATTTTCCCGATATACTAAGCTCGGAACTTCGTAATTTGAAGAATACAGAAGCAAATGGCAAATGGCAACTATCTTGATATTGGCAACCTCAAGCAGCATCTACCGGACATTTATCAGGCATGAGTTGAAGTTTAGGTCCTCTTTGGCGTTTCTACACACGATGACACCGCTCATAGACAGTATGGTGATCAAAATCTTTAAAAACTATCCTAGATTCTCTAAGATGTCCTCTTGGACCCTTCAGATAACTATCGGGATCATTCCCGTCCTGTCTCTTGATCTACTCTTCCTCGCCGGATTGGCTGAATATTCCTCTGACCTCTCTAAAGCCGTATATTTCGCCATAATTGTGGATTTTATGTATCCGAAGAGAGAACAAGTCATTTCGTCAACCCAAAATTTAATTTAACAAGATGGGGTTTTAAAAATATCTCTTTTTCGATTTTATGTCGATAACCGGCTAATAACTGATGCAAAAACTCCATTTCATACTTCACCAAGTTCATTTTACCTATTTACCTATTTTACAGAGAAACGTGCGAGACATTTAATTATTTTTTTTAAATGATTTTTCCCGTTTTTATCGGCTGTGGGATTTACAGAGCCGAGCCGGTGAAATTAATTTGTTTTTATTTATTGTTTCAATTTTTTTAACTCGCGTGAGCGGAATTTAAATTTTTTTTATTTTTCTGTGGTAATTTGCCTTTTAAATTTGAATAATAGTAGCTCGATTTTTGAACCTTGTAGGTTTAAATAGTATACACAGCTGAAATTCAACCATTCATGGAATGCTACGTCCATGTTTGTTGCTCTGTTCTCAAAGATACTATACTTCTTCTTCTTCCTTATATGATGTGTTATATAAGAAGGCATACTGCCTGTTTTATCCCCATTAGGACTCTTCCGATGTGGACGTCCAACATTCCTTCCACCTTTTCGTAGGTCTGCCTCTAGTTCTTCGACCGCAGGGTTTATTGAGTTTGGACTTACCAGTCTGTTGTCGTCCATCCGATTTACATGTTTATTCCATTGTTTTTTCCTAGTTCTGGTCCATTTGGATATTTCTTGGACCTTACTTAGTTCTTGTGGATCTTTGTTGGGGATTCTGTCGTGGTTAGTTTTTCCATGTATATCCCTAACCACATTTATTCCTGTTGTCCTCATCATTTGTGGTATTTTACATGTGTCAACTCTCTGTATATGTGAGGATTCTTCTCACTGTTGTCTTGTATATTCTTATTTTGCTTTCCACTGTAAGGTATTTATTTTTCCATACTATATCCGTCAAGCAACCTGATATTAGTAATGTCTTCATAGACTGTCATTTTATTTCCCTCTTTAAGTCTCCGTAATTTGTTATCATTGTTCCCAGGTTTTTAAAATCATTACCCTATTCAATAATACTTCCTTGGATCTCCAGCTTGCGTCTTAATGAATTTTTTGAAGCTATCATATATTTTCTCTTGGTTGTGTTAATATTTATGTTTAGTTTCCTCGCTTCCAAATTAAAGGCATGACAGATCTTTTGAAGGTTGTTCTCAGAATCGGAGATGAAGACTGCATCATCGGCGTAGCAGATTGTGTGGAAGTGAGTGTCGCCCATCCTCTAGTTTTTGGAAGATTCGGCACTATTCTGTCCATGACGAGTTTGAAGATAAAGGGACTAATTGAATCGCCTTGTCTTATTCAAGCGTTTATTTTTACTTTCTTGCTTAGTAGATGTCCCTCTTTGATATTTGTTCTGCATTGCGTGTTAATGTCATGTATGATTTTTATTAGCTTCTGATTTGTCTGCTTTGCTTGTAATATTTTTGTAATATCTGTTAAGTGCACTCTAACGAAGGCTTGAGTCATGTCGACGAAACGCATATATGCAAATACTCTGTCTTTGCTAAATTCTTCGATGCGAGAATGGATTGATGAATTCTACGAAATGTCTGAAAATTTTGTTAAGCGGCATGACTGTTGGTAAGAGTGATTCTTGTAATGGTTCTGCTCACAGTTTCAAATAGGTGCAACGAGCAGTTGTTTGTTGGCAGTGATTGGTGTTACACGTTTCGATTAAACATTTTTATTTAAAAAAGAGGACTGCGGCCCAGATAGAAACTGATCTGACGGAATTTCATTGGGACTCGCCAGTACTCAGGACCATTTATTACTTGATAACTGAATTCAAATGTTGCTGGAAGAGCATTGCCGATGCTTCATGTTCAGGACACTCGAATAAGGTTTCTAAAAATAGGAAAGCTAGATAGTGTCGTGTTTGTTGCCTCCACACCAAAAACACACGACGAAGGAGATTTGAAATTCGTATTTTGAAACGTTACAGCATAATTCGAAGAACTGTTGGTGTCGTTTGGTGACTGTACACGAAATAAAACGGTAATCCCATCAGTGGGTTGGCGAAGGTGAAAGTATACCAGTGTAACTGTTATTTGCAAAGCATCAGATCGTTAATGTAGATGAGAAAGAGAGTAGGAGACAGGCTCCAGCCTTCCTTAGGGTACTTCGGCGTTGATAGTGAAGGCGCTAGAAAGAAATCAGTCGACTGCCACCGGTAAAGAACACTCTTCGAAGAAACATGGGAGCCATAAACAGAACCGTGCAGGCATACTAAAAGAGCGTATCTTAGCCAACAATCCACCGTCAAATGCCTTGGTCATATCAAGTGCAACCACTCGAGATTCTCTAAAGAGCTCAATTGTGTTGTTCCAAGTATACGTTAGATGATGGAAGTGTTTAAGTGAACCATATCAGTTTAAATTCAGTAATAAATTTTCTACAAAATTATTTTTTACAGGGCAGTAAAAAAAGGTTAAAATAATGATACGATAAGCATAGTTTAGATGCAGCAATATTATGATTTTATCCTCTTTGAGGTATCACCAGGAGTTTTGGACTTCGAGAAACTTGTGCTCTGTTGTTTATAAATAATTTAAGTCTTCAAAATTCAATCAATATTATTGCTGGGAGTTTGCAGGATTTGTTACAGCGGTACGGTTTATTAAATATTATGATCGGCGCAACGCGCGTGAACGGAAACTCTACAATGTCCATTGATTATATCTATACAAGTTATGAGTGCTCGAAACTGCATTCTTATGTTTGGAAAAACTGTTTATCGGATCACTCTGCTCAACTCGTAAAAATACCTTATCAACCAATACCTTTACAAACTCTCTATAAAAGAGATTACAGTAAAAATAATATTGAAACTTTTAGAATGCATTTGAACGAGGAAACCCGGCAGGGTGTATTCCAGGCACCCGACGTCGAACAGGGATTCAGTTCATTTCTAAACTGCATACTTCACTACATTAATGTATCCTTCCCCTTAAGAGAAGTTACCTTTTGCAGGAAAACCAAATGGAATCCCTGGATGACGGTGGGTATCAGGAAATCCTTCAAAACACTAAAAGACTTATTTAAGAAAAAAATTAGTCTAAGAGTGAACAGGACATAATTCATTATAAAATGCATCAAAAGATATATATGAGTGTGATTAGACAAGCAAGAGTAATGCAGTAACATATATTTCGAATCGGATAATAAATCTAAAGCTGCTTGGGTAATTGTGAATAATGACATTCAGAATCCTAAAAAATTAAAAACGAATATCGAAACCATAAGGAATGAAGAGGGAAAAATTCTAAGAAGTAAAAATAACATTGCAAACTGTTTCAATCGAAATTTGATCAATCTTAATACGAAATATTCTTTAGCCAGCATAACTTCACCCGTAGTTCATAAACAAACTCTAGTTCCAAATACGATGATCTTGAAACCGGCGAGCGAATATGAAATTATGGAAACGATTTCTTAGTTAAAAAAATCCAAAGCAACAGGAACTGATAAGATACCTTCATTTCTAATAAAAAAAATAGCAGGCTTATTGTAGTAGCTTCCACTATTTGGTGAACTGGTCCCTGGAAAGTGGCATCTTTCCGAAAGTTTTGGAACATGCAAAAATTGTTACGTTTTTAAGAAGGCAGATTCACTTCTTATGGAGAATTACAGACCTACAGTCTTATTACCTGCTGTATCTAAAGTACTTGAGAGAATTGTTTAAGATCAGATTGTCTCTTTCCTACAACGTTTTGACATCCTGAAACCTTCTCAACGTGGTTCTTGTTGAGTACGATCTACTCGTTCTGCCATTTGTCAATTTCTAAATAATGTTTATGAATCACTCAACGAACGGTCTAAATATTTCGACATTTTCATGGACTTAAGTAAAGCATTTGATTAGGCGGATCATGCCTTGTTGAAAATAATGGTCTAAGAGGAAAGATTGGAGAATGGATAGGATTTTACCTGGCTAATAGATCTGTAGAGATCGACGACGTAAGATCGGAAAAATTGTCAAGTCCGTACGGGGTGACCCCGGGTTCCATCCTGGATCCTTCCAAAATGTAGTAAAGTGTGCTGACGATAGCAGTTACCTAATCACGTCTGATATTGTTCAAGGAGCAACCCACTTAGCCCAAGTAATGGTCAATAAATTCTAAGATGATCTAGGTAATAAAATATATTTAGATGTGGATAAAACTGTTTTCATAAATTTTACAAATAGGATTCATAATTTGGATAAATCGTATCTTCTTAAGATTAAAAATCGTTCAATACGACAATCATCAAGTACGAAATTTTTGGGTGTCTATATTGATAATCGGTTTAGTTGGGACATACATGTCGATGGACTATGCAAAAAGCTTGCAGTCACTATACGAGGCTGGTTTGAAAAGTCCGTGCAAAGTCCAAGAGATGGCACCACCGGCGCGTATCGAGGTCATGTTTAGTTAGTAGCATCTCTTGAATGAACGCACACCAAGTTTCAGCCATATTGGTCTATTTTTTTGTGTATGGCATTCGTGTGAATCAAGGAAGTCGAGTGATTTTCAAGAAATGGACGAAAAAGAATTTCGTGTAGTGATTAAACATTACTTTATGAAAGGCAAAACGCATTAGGAGACTAAAGAGAAGCTTGATAAACATTATGGTGACTCTGCACCTTCGATTAGAACAGTTTCTAAGTGGTTTCAAAATTTCCGGACTGGCCATATGGGCACAAGTGACGCTGAACGTTCTGGACGGCCTGTGGAGGTTACGACTCCAGAAATCATTGATCGATCAAATCCATGATATGGTGATGGATGACAGAAGAGTTAAGGTGCGTGAGATTGCTAGTGCTGTGGGCATCTCGACTGAATGGGTACATAATATTTTGCATAAACATTTGGACATGAGAAAGCTATCCGCAAGATGGGTGCCGCGATTGCTCACGCTTGACCAAAAACGGAATCGTGTGAAGTGTTGCAAGGATGGTTTGCAGCTGTTCCAGAAGAATCCGGACGATTTTAAGCGTCGTTTCGTCACTGTGGATGAAACATGGATACATTACTATACTCCTGAGACTAAACAACAATCTAAACAATGGGTTACCAAGGGGGGATCTGCACCAAAAAAGGCGGAGACCGTTCCTTCGGCTGGAAAGGTTATGGCGACGGTCTTTTGGGATTCGCAAGGGATAATCCTCATCGACTATCTGGAAAAGGGTAAAACTATTACAGGTGAATATTATTCATCGTTATTGGACCGTTTGAAAACCGAGCTGCAAGAAAAACGCCCGCGATTGGCCCACAAGAAAGTCCTTTTCCATCACGACAACGCACCAGCACACACCTCAGCAGTTGTGGTAGCAAAATTAATGGAAATAGGATTCCAACTCGTTTCACATCCCCCTTATTCTCCAGATTTGGCTCCCTCGGACTACTATTTGTTCCCCAATTTGAAGAAATGGCTGGCGGGACAAAGATTTTATTCAAACGAGGAGACACTAATGGATATTTTGCTGACTTGGACAAATCCTATTATTCGGAAGGGATCAACAAATTAGAACATCGTTGGACGAAGTGTATAAGCCTAAAAGGAGACTATGTCGAAAAATAAAAAAGGTTTACCCCAAACACATATGTAGTTTTTATTTTTGCACGGACTTTTCAAACCAGCCTCGTATATGCTTTATTTAGGTTAAAACAAATAAGGAATATTGAAGTTCTGTTTTCGTACTACTACGCTAATTTTTTTAGTCGTGTAAAATATGGATTGATTTTCTGAAGTAATACAAGATACTTAAATAGAGTATTTAAAATACAAAAGCGTATAATTAGAATGATTTCCGGGGCACATAGGTTGGCATAAAACGGCGGGCAATTCAAATTTTATATAACAATTGTGTCCACTCGGTTCAATATTTTTGTACCAAAATTTAAGAGTATTTTTGCTATAACGAAAGGCATATTTTCTGAAATTTTTAAGCCGATCGATTTACTTAGTCAACTTGTACAACAATAATATGAAAAAAAAAACAGTTTTTGTCTGTTTTTTTTTGATTTTGTAGGTTATGTACGCACTTAAGCTATTTAAAACTCACGAGGATTTATTGGAAATTTCATTAGTTTGGTTTTTTGTCTCAATCTCAATTTTAAGCTCAAAAAACGCGTTTTGAAAACTTAAATTGTTTATAAGCAAAAGAGCATAATTGTTTTGAGGCCCAAAACTCACAACAATACTCTTGATGATACCCCAGAGAGGATAAAATCATAATATTGCTGTATGTAAACTTTACAACTTTAAATGATTTTTTTATTGCATCATTATAGGAACTTCACATCTTATTTCGACTCGAAAAACGTATAGTTCAGTTGTGACGTATCCTGTATTATTATATTAATTAAAACAAAAAAATGGCTAGTGACGATTGTCACGAATGACTTTTACGTTCTTCGTTACTATTACATCATTGAAAAAACCAGTG